>LKNJ01000669.1:61317-138081 GCA_002120245.1 Maccullochella peelii
CATGTGAATTAAAACACAGCTCACATATCATACCTCTCCCTGGCCTTATGCTTTGAGATCCCCGTTGTCATGGAGACTGGGTTGTACGCAGCATAAGAGGAGCGTGTGAACAATACTCAGCTAGGATGGATGATGAATTTAGAACAACATGACATAGAGATAAAATAGATGAACCAGCAAACAAAGCGATTACTCTCTGACATTAGATGCAGCACCCCACAGGACACGGGTGGTGCTTGGTATCTGTGTCTGCGCAAATGAGATGGAATCATTTGTGCTCGTTTTGATAAAAACCCTTTCGAAAGCCTTTGAATAAAATGGGGAAAAATATGCACTGAGGTCATCCTCCATTAAAGGTTGCCTTTTTTCACCAGCCGTGCAGAGGTATATGAGATAAAATAAAAGACGAGATAGATGAGACTTTATTGATCCCCAGGAGGGAAAGTAAGTATTACAGCAGCACAAGAAACAGAGAGGTAGGTTGAAGCAGTATACAAATAAAAATAAGTCCGAGAAAGAAAGCTAAGTATACAATACAATGTCGTAGACCACTGAGTGTACAGTAAATATACTGTATATGTACAAAAACAGCCAAAATCTTTTTCAACAACATGCCTGATATTTCTGTCTGCAGGACTTGCTGTTTGTGTCACCGGCCACCGGTACAGCCATTCTCTAAGTCACCAGTATATATATATATATATATATATACCTTCTTTGTTGTTAGAAATAAAGTAATAGTTTAACATTTTGGGAAATACACTTATTGCCTTCCTCGCAGAGAGTTAGGTGAGAATATTGATACTACTCTCGCAGTAAATATGATGTTACTGCCAGCAGACAGTTAGCTTAGCTTAGCACAAAGACCAAAAGCAGGGGGAAACAGCTAACCTGGCTCTTTCCACAGAAAAAATCTGCCTCTAATCTTGCTCTAAAGCTCATTATATAAAACGTATAAAAACTGAAGAGTAAAAATGACACATTGGGTTTTATGGGGGGTTATGTGCCGATCTAATTCTTGGCCGGGAGCAATAGCTTCCTGGAGTTTTGTCGTCACCGTGAGGTTGCAAGGCAACAAGCAGGGACTCCAGGAAATTACTGCATTAAACAAACAAGAGAAACTTGTCAATCCTATCAGTCACAGTGGAACGCCGGTGCCTGCTCACTCGCACTCACAATCAACATATCAATAGCAAGCAGCAAGCAAAATTAGCTAAACCTGAGTTAAAGTAACTAAATCAAAGTAAATCTTTGCTTTTTTTACTTTATAAATTGCCACCTATTTTATTAAAACCTCACAGATGTCACTGATTAGTTGGATTACTGTTCTGTAATGAGCTATGATTTATCATATAATCAGCTAATCAGATCATTCTGTCATTCAAGAGTTTTATTATCAGTTAGTGTTTTAAACCCTCTGGCAGTTAAAAGCTAGTTACTTGTAAACCCCCAAATCAATATGTAGCCTACCTTTCCTCATCATGCTTCTGAGATCAATAGCTTGGTGTTTGTCTTTCACAGAATCACATTTTTTGTCCTCCAAACATATTGTGTAATCCAATTCTGCCATGTATTGTTCTCTTTCTCTCCCATTCTTTCTTCACACTCTGCCACCTCCGTTCTCACCCCTCCTCTAATCAACACCTCTGCCTGTTTCCTTTTCTCACCCTCATTTCATTTCATCTGTTTCTGATCACACTATCGCATTTGCAGGAAAGCAAAATGCACCCCGGCAGGAAGAATACATGCATACAAGTGCAGCGAAACAACACCTTTGTTGTGTGTTGTTGTCATGTGATGAGAGGCTTTTAGTCACAGGGAAAATAAATGTACAAAATGTGTTTGACACCTTTTATTTTTAATCCATTGATCCAGTATGTCCACCACTGTTCACATGTTCCTGGCTGTCTATCCCCATGACAACAAGAGTCAGGGAGGAGGAACAGGAGCTCAGAGGAAGATGGAGGGAAGATTGAGAGAAAGCAATACATAACCGCACACTGTATGCTCAGCTGATAACTGACAGTAAATAATCTAATTATTCCCAGCACTCAGGAGAATAAACAAAAACTCAGAATATGCTAATTTCACAATAAATTGCTTAAACTAGCCGGCACAGTATCTCTTTGGGTTATTGTTACAGTCTTCCGTGCATGTGGAAGATCTCTTTCAAACTCGTATTTTGTTATATCATATCATTTCTAAATTAGCATAAAGCTAATAGGGTAGCCCCATCAATACTGTGCATAACCTACATATTTGTAAACCCTGAGAACATGTTTGATCTCAGTAAACACATGCAGAAGCAAGTGTACAGCTGCTAGTGATGTACTGATAGTTTTTTTTTTTTTTTGCATGAATCGAAACTGAAATCTAATAAATAACAAGCAGGATCCAAATGAAGATGATTCAAAGATTAAAGAAGCAATTATTCTTGTCCAAAGATGCAAATGCAGCTAATTAGCGCTTACATTCAGAACTTATCATCCCACACAGTTGATGCCTCGGGTAATTGCTAAAAAGTGGATGACCAGCAGGATATTTGATATAAAATTCTAATTAAGATTGCGTCTGGCAGATGATGCATGACACCAGATACAGTTTCAGTGTGGAGGATTAATCTTGACACCACTGCTGAATGGGCTAAAATGAATGAGTCATCACCTCCATCCAAAAAGAAGGAGTATCATATTCTTTTTAATCTCCTTTTCTTAACGGCTGGCTGAGCCAACTGGCGCTGACACGGCTACAGAGCTTGTTTGGACTCACGTGTGTGCATACGTGTGACCATTTGTCAAGACGTCATGTATTGCCTGCTGGTCAGCTTTCATTGTGGAATTTAGCAGGATTGAATGGGGTTTTGATCTTTGTGTAAAAAATAATTTATCCAAAGATACAGCATATAATATCACTTGGTCTCTATAACAGCAAACAGGGACCAGTTGGATATAAAAATAACCAGTGCAAGTTACTGAGACCACCATGTGTAAATATGGCATTCTGCCACACCAATGTAAGGCTGTAGAAGTGCGTGATCAGCCTACTGTAGGCTTCATTTCTTTGCCATTTTTTCTAATGTTCTCCCACTGCCAGTGAATGCAATAAAACTTTATGTGGCTGTATCTCTTGTTTGAGAACTCACTGGTGTGTGGATTGTGTCCACTGCCGGATGACAGGATGTTAGTCTTGCCCTGTGGCTGGAGACAGTTGTAGTGACAAACATTTGCTCACAGCAGGACCAGAACTCTTCACATCATTAACCACCATCCATCTCCACAGCATCCGATGCTAAGCACCATGTTGCCATTAATAAAGTCCCTCAACTCCTGAGGGCAAATTTAATTGTGAAGTGCATGTAGTTCTTCTGAAATCCATCTTTTTCTCTCTTTTATGTGATCCTTTTTCTGCCTTATTTTTCTGATGCTTCGCTTGCTATCTCCATAAGCACTGTCTAATCCTGCTGTCTAATGAAAATGTCGATGTTTCCTGTCGAGTTAACATTCTCAAGCTTTGCTGAGTTGTCTCGTTCCTGTGTATTATTTTACTTTATAGACCAAAGACTTTGTAGCAAATCCAAATGTTCAGAATTCTTGTAGAAGGTGGACAACATGATTTAGACCAGTGATTGCCAACCTTTTTGGCGTATGACCCCTTAAAACAAAGCAACGTCTAGTTGCTAACCCTACTTACAGTGTGCATTTGACATGATTATCTGTAATAACTATTCTTCTTTCTATCTCTGTCTTTCTCTTCCCCGTAGATAAAACAGACGATGAGCTCGAGATGACGACGGTGTGTCACAGGCCGGAGGGTCTTGAACAATTGGAAGCCCAAACTAACTTCACCAAACAGGAGCTGCAGATCCTCTATCGTGGTTTCAAGAATGTAATTACACATTTTCTGATTTTATTATTAGATCACTTTGGTACATACAGAGCATGCATTCCAGATACTTCAAAGATTTAGATCACCCTAATTCCCGTTTACCCCTAGCGGTATCTCCATTCAGATCGTTTCTATATATGAACAAGACTAAGTCTACAGGCATGCTTGCGGCTCTATGACAATGCTAACATGCTGATGTTTAGCAGGTATAGGCTAATGTTTACCATGGTCACCATCTAATCTCTTAGCATGCTAACATTTGCTAGTTAGCATAAAACACAAAGACCAGCTGAGAATGATATGAATGTCGTTAGTTTTGCCAGAATTAGGTAATAAACTAATGTGTTGGATAAAATTAAAACGCTGACCTGCTGGATGAAAAGTCAGGGGATTACCAAAGTAATAAAGGTTCATCCTCTGGGGACGATGGATGTCTGTACAACAGTTACCTTAATTCATCTTTTTTTCTCCACAGGAATGTCCAAGTGGTGTGGTAAATGAGGAGACATTTAAACACATTTACGCACAGTTCTTCCCTCATGGAGGTAAAGTGCACTGTTTCTCTTTCAATGCTCGGTGAAGCTTTTTGAGAGCAGGAGACCTTACACATTCATTTTTTGTATTACAGATGCAAGCATGTATGCACATTATCTTTTCAATGCGTTTGACACTACAAACAATGGCTCCATTAAGTTTAAGGTAAAGAAAACTAGTCATCCTCCTTTGTAATTGCATTTTATGTTAAACATTACTCCTTTCTTTATTCCATGTGCTATGATGCTTTCAGAATCTGAGTTTGTCTTGTGTTTCATTGCTGCCAGGACTTTGTAATGGGTTTGTCTATACTGCTGCGAGGAACACTGAGAGAAAAGCTTGAGTGGACGTTTCACCTTTATGACATTAACAGAGATGGCTACATAAACAGAGAGGTGAGACTGCGCTGTCACAATGTATACAGTCTTTTGTGTGTCACCTAAAGTCTATGTCTCACCACAATGTGAATCTTCTCATCTTTCAGGAAATGACTGATATTGTGAGGGCCATTTATGACATGATGGGCAAGTACACCTACCCGGCCCTAAAGGGAGACGTCCCACAGCAGCATGTGGATGCCTTTTTTCAGGTTCATTTCTAATACATAAGAAAAAAGACATAATAACATTTTTGTTAACAGTGACAGGGGAGTTTAAACCCCTTGTGAATTTACAGCATGAGGGAAAACAACATGATGCTTAATGTCGCTTATCATACCCCAGTAGCTTCCCAAATGAACCTCTCTTTTATTGAGATACTTTGCATAAATTATAGGTCTTTGGATAAGGCTTATGAAGTTTTATATCATTAGCAGTCCCAGTCCCTGCGGTCTATATAGCAACTTTGCAGTCAGTATTTTTTAACCTTTTTTTAAAACTGTTATTCTCTATTTTGTGTTCTATAGTGTGAACATTTTCTGAACGCTAAGTTCGTCAAAACATATTTGATATTTGCTTGTATTTGATACTGATTCACATTACATTACATTGTTTTTACCACAGAAAATGGATAAAAACAAAGATGGCGTGGTGACTTTAGAGGAGTTTATCATAGCTTGCCAGGAGGTATGTATTGTCCTACATCTGAGTTGTCTATTTCTGTATGTAATAATAATAAAATATGTAAAAAGATATAAAAACATTTAATCACATGTTGCCAACTTTCACGTGGCAAAGAGTGAAGAACATATAAAGAAACATATATACCTACAGTTACTTAGAGGTGTTCCTATACATATTTGTTATATGTATGTAAAAATACATTTGAGCATGGAAGTTGGTTCTTGCCCTTTTGGAAATAATATGTAACATTTAATCTTAGCACAAAGGTTCACTTACTAGCTTTTGGAGCTGTCAACCGCAATGAAGACCATGCAATGCAGTTTCAAGTTCAGAAAGCTAGTAAGTGGACCTTTGAGCTTAGATTACTTTGTTACATATACATGTAGAATTGTGCAAAAAACAAAAAATAATATATGTACATCATAAAAATGTAATAATCATTAAAAAATATATACGTATATAACAATGACACTGAGAATGCAAACAGTGCATGTAGATATGTATGTAGATTTACCACATGTTCTAAATAGTACACATAAATACACAAATGTGCATTATATTTATATTGGTAAGACTAAATCAGGCCATACACATGCTCAGAAAAAAGACTTAAAGATCACAAAGAATATCGACCTAAAGCATCCAAATGTCACCATGTCCTGCAGAGTTTTGCAACAACTGAAACTGATGTCCTGTGTAATATGCAAAGAAAAATGATGTTATATCTGGAAGCTGCTGTCTTCATGCAGCTCATCCAGCAGGGCTCATCATACATTACGTTACTATATAGAGCGGTACAGTACATTGCTAGTTCTGCCCTGATTACTTGTCTTCTCTCTCCGCAGGACGAAACCATGATGAGATCGATGCAGCTGTTTGAAAACGTGATGTAGGACAAGAGGAGATGATGGCGACAGAGACATGGAAAATGAGAGGGCTTGGTGTGAGTGCTTATGTGTGGATGCATATGTGCAATACGTCCAGTCTCTCCTCCTCCTTCCCATCTTCTCCAGCTGTGGTCTGGATGCAGCCAGAATGCCCCAAAAATGACTTGAATGAAGGGACTGGACTGGAATTTTAGCCTTCCTGCAGAGTTTTAACACACAATACAGAGTGACTGATGTGACAGACATAAAGGACATCGCTCTCAGTTCTGTCTTGAAGATTGGCCTGTTAAAGATAAAGATGCTCCTACATTTCAAGGCTGCTCCCAACCAGCGAAGAGCTATTGTTCAACCAGCGGATCTTTTTTTTCTTCTTTTTTTTTCCAAAATATAATTGCATGCTTTTGCAAGAGATTTTGATTTATTTCCAAACATTTGTCAGATTTGTTATGGGAATTTGGCCATAAGAATTTCTGTATTTATCTCATGCATCCAGTGGTTGACAGATATGGCATATTTCAAATGTCATGTTCTGGTTTCACTCTTGCAGTGACCCTTGTACTTTTGTGATGTCCCGGCTGTCGCTTGCCTGCTGAATCTGTCTGCTGCTTATTGTTAAGAGTCTGTCTAAAGCTTATAGTAGAAAGTCAAACAATTTGGAAACAAGTACATTTCATGGGTCTTGTGTGTGTGCTTATCTTTGTCTATGTTAGAACCTAGGGTTTTAGTGAAAAGAAAGAAGAAATCGATTCATTCTTTTATATTTTCACCTGCTGCTTTGCTTCTTGTGGTCAAACCACTGTGTTGTGAAAAATGTGCATACATTTTGGATTTCATGATGAAGTGCAGGCAAAACGAAGATGCTGAATAATTCATCAGGAAGAGTGTTGTGATCTTTATTTGCACAGGGGCCAGGTGATCAAGGTGTAACTAGGAGATGGCAAAATAATGATAATGGTACAACTTCATTGATCTCGCTCAAAAGTATGTAACGGGCCATTTGAATGAAGTCCTGGTATGAAAGTTTCAGATGATCTTGCAGGGAAATACCACTGAATGGCAGCTTTGGAATGTTTTGATGACACAGAGGACAGCTCCATGTGTATTGGTGAACATCTGGCACTGTCTCCTCCATCCAAACCAAATCTGTGATGTCACACTGACGTACAGGTACAGACACAATAGGGTGACTCCTGCAGTTGCCTGCACATGGTTTTCTGTGAGTCAGGGTGTGTTTGAAAGCACCATCATAATAGAAAACTCACTAGGATATAGTAGTTTAAGCACTAAAATATTCATCATTGCTCTTTTTGCTGTCAGTGGAGCAGCTCTTTGCTCTATGGTATGTCAGTGTGACATTACGGCCTCTGGTCTCTGATATCTGGGTTTGGAACAGAGTTGTTAAATTTCACAGAAACAAACATTAATTCTAAGCCATAAGAATAAATATGTAAATTCTTAAATTGAGTGTTGTTTTACTTTCTTGTATGTGTGGGTCTATGGCTGTGTGCATTTATTCTGCGTTTGCTCCCAAGAAACAATTCAAATTTAACCATAAATCAAAACCTAAATAAATGAGTGAAATGCAGGTGCTTCTATACGGAGTCACTGAATGGTTTGATGTTTATGAACAGTATGTGAGTCATATGCCATGGCCTTCGCAGTCCCCAGATTCCAACCCACTTGGTTTGTGGTGGCCCAACACCCTACTAAGACTGCCTTTTCCTTAAATTCCTCAACCATATGTATAATTCAAGATCGGCTATTCAAACAGAAGACACTGAAAACATACAGCATGATAACACCCCACATTAATGTAGCCTACAAACAGAGATCCAAATTGGATGAAGCAATTACAGTTAGAAGAGAGTTCAGGGATAAAGATGCAATTATAGGTTAGTATTGCTTTTACTTAGTAATCTTTAGAAATAAAACTCCTTCTGGTTAGAAATGTGATCCCAATAATAAAGTATAGAAAAATCCATTTATCTGAGTACAATTGACAAAGCAGTATAACTGGTAGTTGCTATTGCTGTATATTGTGCTTTCATAATAATTCTGAAAAGCTCCACATAGTTTTGTAGATTGTTCAGCCTTTCACAACCTACACACTGGATGAATTAATGACATTTTTTTATTATCGTGTCATGCATACAACTACGCCCAGCCCGCGTGGGCTTACAAAACACCACAAAGCCACATCCAATCAGAATTTCAGACCTTCAACAAAATTCATCACTAACACAAATATTTACTAAGTTCAACTAAGTTTACTAAGTAATCAGAGTAAATACTATTAAATAGTCCATCTCGCCTTCTTTTCCAGACTTTTGAGGCAGAGTTAGCAAACTTAATCACATCAGAATTCAGTTCTTAGCGGTGCAACTAAACATGTTTGGCTTCTAGGAAAGTGAATAAGAGAGATGCAACATATGATTCAGACCCCAGTACATGTTTGTCCTTAATTTTAATATAGCTATACACTGTATGAAAAGGGCTGTGCTGTGTAACAGCGCCACCCACTGTACCACTATGTGTAGAGCACACATAGTGGTACAGTGGGTGGCGCTGTTACTCTTGTTGGCTTTCTACTCAGCATGAAACAGAGAAGAAGAACAGGAGGAGGCGGAGTCCCACGTTAGTTCATGGTTGCTAGTAGGAATTGGTCATTCTTCGTCGCAGACAAGCAGTAGGTTGTCAGCGTTTTAATCTAAATAAAATTAAAAATGAACGGCTTAGACGAGGAACCAATGGCACCACAGACCTTTCTTTACGGTGAGATAACTTCTGCATGACGTATGTGACTTTAAGGTGTTTAACGTTACATGTTTTCATACCAGGACAAGGAAACGATTCAATTTAGCTGTTTAGCTACATTTGGTCCGATATAGTAGAATGGAACGTAATGTTTCTCTTGTCATAGTAAATAATTTATAGTGTAACATCTTGCGTGCGTTATCAATCACTGTAATGTTGTAGCAGGAGGTTGAAGGAGTCGTGGTGAGCAGCGCGGCTTCAGACCAGTCTGAATTAGCCATACACGTGTTCGACTATCAACATGGCGGCGCCCATGTGTTATGCACAGTGTTGATATTTAAGCGTTTTCTTTACACTAGACGTTGGAATTGTTTTTAGAGTTTAATTTACATCTCATTTTGATTAATTGAAAACTTTAGGCTAAAATTAGAGCCTGACAGGTTTTAGCTCGCGTGGGAAAGCCATCCCAACGTGGGTTCTAGCACATGCGGCCCCTGCTGAACCCCTCCTCTGGATTAAAATTTACCTTGTTTGACCCTTTCCCAGCTAACACTTCGTAATGTTTTTTTGGCCGTTAGATAATATCGTTGAGACTGAATTAACAATCCGGTCACACTATATCAACATGAATAAGTTTTCTTGGATCATTCTGTATCCCCCTCCCATCACCCTGTCTTAACTTTTCCTCCTCGTGACTTTAAATTTAGACATGATTTAATTTTATAGTGCAGACAGGAACAGACATGATAATACTCTCGTGTACTGCTGAGATTGGAAATAATGTGACTCACAAATTCTGAGTAGATTCAGACAGTAGGGAAATAAGATTTTTCACACATGTGATATGTGAGCATTATTCTACCCCAGCAATTAGTCAGTTAGGACTAGCTGATCACTTTGAGAATTGTGTTCCAGACGGGATAAAAAAAACTCAACCCTCTATATGTTTTAGCTGTAGTGTGTATTGATGCCACTGTACACAGCAAAGTACTTTTACTTTAAGCTATATTCTTAACTAATTAAGAAGTACAGTAAAATTGTATTTCTGTCAAATCACCTGTTTGTTATGAAGAACCACATGCACACAATAGCTGAGTTGTTGAATTTGCACCACATAGTTTTCAGTGAAATTATTTTATAGTTATCTCTCCTAATTGACTGGATTCTGTGCCAAGGCCCTGTGGAAATATCCATATAATTAGTGTGGCTCCCTCTTGTGTGCATTTGAAATATAGCACTTTACACACAAATTATTGCCTGTTGTAGGTAGAGCAAACTGCAGGGAAGACACTTTTCCACACTTTTTTTTTTTTAAAGCAAATAACTAACCCACTACAGATTCAAGTCTCAGTATTTATATCCTTATTTAAACTCTTCTTCAGGGTGCATGCTGGAAGCTGGAAAGGAGGTGTCGTTCAATCCTGAGGACGATGACTTTGAGCATCAGCTCGATCTAAGGATGGTAAGTACCCTGAGATCTAAGGTGTTGATATAACACGTCATTTATTATAACTTGTCGGCTGTTTGTGAAACCACTTTTGAATTTGTTCACCACTGTGTGTGGATGTGATCATTTTTGAATATTGGACAAACATAAGGGTACAGAATGTGCAACAGTTTTACACCCACTATGCACAGAGACTGACAGGTGATTGAATAAACCTAATTATTTTAAGTGATTTTATAAAAGGCACAGTGTGAAGTGGCTGGCAAAATGAATAGTGTTCTGTATTGGCAGCCTCTGAAAAATGGTCCTCCACTCAACATTTGGAGAATAAGGCCCCTTGTGCCTGGATGTGGCACAAGAAGCTGAATATGAATGAAGCAAACAGAATTCTAAGCGGTGAAACAACACTTTAATTTGTAGTTTAAATGTAATTGGTAGCTTCTTTTGTAATTTAGTTAGTTCGTAATTAGCATCCTGTTTCATACGGTGGTTACATTTCTTTGTACCACCTGCTCATGCTTGGTGCTAAATTTACGCACATCTTCTTTGGCTAAGCAATTACTGTCTACACAACAATAATTACATGCCTGCTGAGCTTGAAACACAAAAATAGCCTTTACCAAACGCCTTTCTAACATGTCAGTGTTAACTTTTTTCCCCCACTGTAGTTTTCCTACAATTGTTGCTCACACTCATTTTGTTGACTCAGTCAATATCCAAATCAAAATTCAGTGACTGACAGCAAGTCATGCTGCACTTAACTGAACCTTATGTGTTTTATTGATCTTTTCTGGTGTCACACAGAAATTAACAGCATTCATAGTATAGACTTTAACTGGACCCCTTATGTGCCATAGATGGTGTCAAACATGTAGAAACAGGAGAAAAAAGAAGCATGTTGTACTGTAACGGCACTGTTATGGGGGATAATTTCACTTGTTTTACTTACTTTTGATAAAGGAACTGCTAAGTTACACGCAATAGGACACAGAAACACACTTCCAGTTTCTTATGGAGGCATGCTACCATGGTTGCCAGGTGATTTCCCATAAATGGTTATGTACAGCGCTTATACAGATTACTTTTGTGACAGTTGATGATCAGCAGATTAATTTAATGGTAGTGTTTGCATCACATAAAAACTGTCACAGGATCCTGTGGCTGGTCTGCTTTGCTTTCACCGAACCAAACCGGTGGGCTGTGAAAGCACCCTAAAGGTTAACGTAGATTTACAGCCAACTGTTGCCGTGTCCTCTTTAGGCCTGTGTGGACCCCAGCACCAAAGATGAGCTTCACATGGTGGAGGTGGAAGGACAAGACACAGAGGGTCAGAAAATCAAGGCAGCGCTGGTTTCACTGAAGCCCTCTACCCTGCCAAGTGTAAGTAAACATCTTGTTGTCTTTGCTTAGGGACAGATACAAAACTAATACTTTTCATGCTTGTAAATGCTGCTCTGTGTAACAGAATACTAATAACCAATACCATCTTAAGGTTATTGAGCTCCAGCCCCTAAGAGCACCCAGTCAGTGTGGAGTGCGCCTTTCAGCACTGTACAGCATGGATGCTAATGTGACTGTTTGTTGCAGGTGTGCCTCGGTGGTTTCACAATCACACCTCCAGCAATTTTCCGTCTGAAAGCAGGTTCTGGTCCAATCCATATCAGTGGACAACACCTTGTCAGTGAGTATTTGGTGCAAGAATATAGGGATGTTTTAACTGCTCAGAAAATATATTGGTTATATTGAATGTATATTGTATATGTATTGAAACTAGTTACTAATGCATAAACCCTAGCAATCCCCACAATAATCACACTGAAAATATACACAGAACAATCAAAGGTGGTGTTTTAGTCTAACATCTCTAAATTGTTCTTAAAGTGATGGAGGCTGATCAGTCTTTTGATGAAGATGAAGACGATGACGACGAAGAAGAGGAGGAAGATGTCAGAACATCAAAGAAAAGGCCCGCTTCTACCCCTGCCCTCAAGTCTCAGGTTTGTTTCTCATCGTTGACTATTTTAGTTTCAGATTTGTCAAAATTCAAATGACCACAACCCACTCTTTACCTCCTTTTTTACAGAAAAAAATTAAAATGGACATGGAGGAGGATGATGACGATGATAATGATGACGAGGAGGAGGATGATGATGATGAGTGAGTGTCAAGCTTCACACACATCGACACACTATGCTGACCTATTCAAAGAACATGCACTCTGTCAGTGGGGTCCAAAAGACACTAAAATCCAAATCTGTTCTGCTTGTTTTGTATCAAACTAATGCACATTTTTAATGAAATTATATCTGAAATATTACATATATTATGTAATTCAATAATTTAATACTTTATGAAAGTAAAATTTTCCTCATTTATGTCTTATTAACAGCTTACATCTCAGACAATGTCTTGTGTTGATAGCACATGTTTGGCTTGTCCCTTCTCAGATGTTTCCATAGCTAAGGGCTAGTAAGTGTGAAGGGTCAGCTATGTAAAATGGCAGTTGTTTCTTTCCCTTTGAGTTCAGACAGGCACAGCCTCACTGGATGTTTAGTTTAGTTTGAAATTTTTATGCTATTTGGTCCATGTTAAACATTTGATACGCCATTCAAGTTGTTTGGAAACAGCTCCTTTTCTAGTTGGCAGTTTTGACAATGAGTGTACTTCTGACTGGACGGTGTGGGTGCTTTTTGTTCTCCTGGCTCTGTATCCGTTGTTCTGTGTTAGCTTGAGTTACAGGTGTGCCTTTAGATCTGCCTGGTTTTTCTGTAAATGGAAGTGACTTGGCTTGTGTATATCTCTGAGAAACAGTATGCTATATTATATATTTTGGCACTGGGATAGTGTTTCAGCACTCAACTCCTTGTAATTAAACTAATTTGGCATCATTACAGACAACAGGGAAATATTTCACTTTTCAATTTAAGCCTTTTATCAAAATTAAAGCACCACTAATAGTGATAATAACTCCCAGAGGACCATATTAATTTAATTTGGTCTGAGCTTAGTGTGGGTTTTTTTTTTGGTAAGACTAAAACAGTTCACACTGCACATAAAGAGCATGTTAGTGTTAACATATAATGGAACAACTCTGAGAAAAATAACATGTTGCAGCATCCCACAAGCCTTCAAGCCTTTCTCCAAGACCTAAAATTGATTTTCATCAGTTCTAAATAACTTCTAAATGTATTTGTGACTTTTCTATCTGACTTTTGTTTTGATATTAAATCTTGACTTTTTTTTTTTTTTTTTTTAGGGATGATGAAGATGATGATGATGAGGACGAGGAGAGTGAGGAAGAAGAGTCGCCTGTTAAGGCAAGCACCTGTTGCATAAGTCTTGGCAGTTCCAGCGGAATGAACTTCCTTTCTCATCTAACCCCTGCTTATTTGTTACAGGCCAAGCCAACCCCGTCCAAACAAGCCCCAGCTCAGAATGGCAAGAGTTCTAAACCCAGCACTCCGGCCGCAAAGCAGGTAACTATTATATATCATAAACTGGACTTTTTTATCCACTGAATAGCATGTGGGCTCTCTGCTTAACCATTGTTGGATGTAGTCATTATATTCAAAAGGTTTAAATGCCTGTAAAGCTTTCTCTTATCAATGTAATGTCTACAATTGGTAAGACAAACAAATGGGTCTCTTTCCTAATATCTAAACTTACTGTTCTTTATAGGAAAAGACCCCTAAAGGGACCCCTAAAGGTAAGGGTGACAAGTCGCCTAAAACCCCACCAACTCCCAAAGGAAACTTAACACTTCCTGAGATTAAAGCCAAGATGATGGAGGCAGTGAAGAAGGTTGGTGTCTTCTTTATTTAAAATCAGTTTGTTTTATTACTGTCCTTTTCCTCCATTTAAAATGGGACATTATGGCATGACTGAAGACAACTTAAATTTGCTCATTTGTTGTAATTCTTTCCATTTCTTTAGGGAGTAACATTACCTAAACTCCAGCCCAAGTTTGAGAACTTCGTGAAGCATGGTTATAGAGTCTCAGATGCCAAGGTACAGTACAAGTTTACGATGCCTGCACGTATTTATCAGACACCCATTGTTGTCCTAAATTATCTTAAAAATGAACCAGGAAACTATATTTTGTTTTTAGTTAATTGGCTATAAAATAATACATTTAGGAAAGACATGTTGGTACTGCTGATGTTTCCCATTTCTGAATTGACATCCATCTGAATTACAACAATTTAATTACTATTTGGGTCATGGCTAACATTGCCAGTTACACATACAGACTTTTCCTTAACAGCTGTAATGTGTCCTGAATTGTACTAGTTTTGTTTTGGGTTTTTTTTTGCATGTTATGTCTTTGTTAGGTAGTTAGTAGAGTAATGACAAGGCATGAAAATTCTGATGGTATGTTTGTAAAGAAGAAGAAAAAAAGACAGTCCTGGCCCAGCCTTTGTTGCTTTTTACCCATTTTTATATCCTGCCACTAGGGGGCACCAAAGTCCAAAATGTTTACATGACACACAGTGGAAGTAAAGTTAAAGTAAATACACTGAATTCATTGTTTATGTACAGGAGCAGATCAGAAAAATCTACACAGGAAAGAATTTGAACTATGTTGATTTGGATTTGACTCTCCCTTTTGAAATTATATATTTTAAATGTCTTTGTCCATCCCGTATGCTTGGACCACCATGTTAACAGTTTTGTTTTTTCTTTAGGTTGTTGCGGAGCTGTGGAAGTGGAGACAGACTGTGAAGGATGCTAAATAACAGTCTCAGCAGTTTTATTATCTCTTTTTATGACTTGTTTATACCTATAACACCTCTCAAACCCTCTGACGCCAAACTCTGTGCCTCACCCTTCAGTCACACGTTGTTAATTCTAAGTCTAGTCCAGCCCAGCTCCACCTGCCCCCTCCCGTATGAAGAGACTGAGGGATGGTGATTCCTCCTCCATCACCTTCTCATTAGGGCAGAGAAATTATTTGATTTGTTGATTAAAACCCTGGGAGAACCAACTTACAAGTTTGCATCTTTGTAAATGTGTATAAAATTCTCGCTAGATTGTTGGCACCCCAGTATGGAGGATATCTTCATGTGTTTGTTTTTTTATATATATACAGTAATGGTTGATTTGGCCTCATGCAGGAACAATAAAAATGCATCAGATTATCGCACACACTTAAAAGCACATACCAGACTAGCAACAAAGCAGCTCAAGGAACTTTAACTTCAAATCCATTTTTAACAGCCAACAAACATCAGCTAATGTCGGCCATGGTCACATCTTAGTTGTTAGTTAGTTAGTTAGTTAGTTAGTTAGTTAGTTTTGGTAAAGCAACCAAAGTCTAGAACCACATGAACATAAAAACTTTGCACTTTTTGAAATGTTTTAAATGTGTATACTATTGTGAGATTCCTAAGGTGAAGCTCCCATGACAACAGTGTATCAGAATGAGACATTTTCCATGTGTTTTATCGTCCGGAAATAATTAACCATTTGGTGTTAAGCAACAAGCTGCATTAACCTTAGAGGTCACAGTGTCACAAATGAAGCAGCCTACACATTTCAGCAGTGTAACTGGTCTAAGTAGAGATTGGCTCTGTTTCACTTTTTATTGCCATGACTACTAATATTCAGTAGGCCAGAGGTTAAGTACTACTTCTCTGTGTGACTGAATGTATGAAGGAATCAGCAAATTAGTTCTTTTTTTAAATTGGTGAGGTGCTTATGATGATTTGCAGATGTTGGTGTTATAAGAAATTTTCACCTGTACTCAAGTTTAATGAAGCCACAAATTCTGTGCTCATTTTATCAAAGTAATGTTAAAAACGTAAATGTTGACGCATGAGGCCTGTTATAGCAGAAGATCATTCCATGTTCTCGAAAAACAAGTGTAAGTTTGTACGACTTAAAACATGCTGTAGGTTTGGATGGACTATCCCAAGATTGATTAAATAAAATAATGTGGAAGTGTTGCCATAGTTGTATCTCTGCAATGAGAATTACTGATAATTTTACCCATTTCAAAGAAAGTGTGATTTTTATTTTTTTTTATTTTTTTTCTGTGCAACAATCGACTTGTAAAATTTCAAGCACAGAAAAATGTCTTATGGTTCTTAGGATATCTAAATGGCTTGACTTTGTCCATATGCATGTAGGCAGAAGGCTGCTGAAAGTGCAGTTGTAGTAGAGTCCTCCACAAACCACTGAGGACGACCCCCCCCCATCTCAAAATACGTGTTCTTTAACTTGGATGATTTCTCTTTAAATCATGAAGTAATTGGAACCCAGTTAGGAATGTCCTGTCTATTTACAGGTGTTGAGTACTACTGTGTTGTTCTGAAGATAGGTTGTATAAAGCCTTTTGTGGCTCCGTGGGGGGGGCGAAACCTGATTAAATTGGCTCAAGTGATGTCACAACTTGACAATTATAGCAATATCAACATATCAAGAAAAAAGATAAACAGTAAAAGAAAAAACTTCAGATTGCTTTCTTGTCTGTATTTCATTAACAAGAGAGTTATATTGAAAAGCTGAGAAGAGGGATATATATATATATGTATATATATATGAAATGCTGTAGTTCTTGATATTTCATGTCATATTTCCCGTAGTAGCCACATGTTGCAAACTGGCAACAACAGACAGTTTAACAACTGGGCTGTTTGCATTTTGTGACCCTTGATCAAATAACTTTTTTTATAGTCGTGCAGTCATCTGACAACAGAATCATGTACTGTGTTTTATAGGGGTTTAGAGAGGGCTTGACGTGACAGGAAGCTGTGTTTTTAACACTTGCAAATGGTGAGAGCAGAGGTTTACTCATACCAAAGAAGTACGTTGGCCATGTTCGTAAGCAGGAGCTACCCTTGTGGGAATGTTTTCCTCGGCATCAGCCTATTTTGCTCAGCTCGTATTGAAATATGAGTTCCATAATAAAATGGACAAATATAAAGACATTCTCAAATGAATCATAAACAACAAGAGCTTCACTTAAGACAGAACTACATTAACTTGACTGTAGGTGGACAGATTGGAATATTAGGTCCCAGAATAGCAGAAGCAGCAATCATAAGCAAAATGGTTGTATTCGCTTGAGAAAAATCTATTGAAAATTCATCCATCAGTCATTCATTTAAGGTGTCATTTATTACTTAAGTATCGAACTGGTAATCTGACGTGTGTGGAGACGTACAGGTACTTCCTCTTTCCTCTGCACTGACTTTGCTCTTTAGATTCTTTATTTAGTGTGGGTGGAGAATCGTATCCAATTCCAACTCGATTCAGTTCAAGTTTTGGGGAGATTAGGCACTTTTCTTTGCATTGTGTCCATGCTGTGTGATTTAGGCTGGTAGGCGTTGGATGTATTTTACATGTAAAAAAATCTTCTGTCCTGTGCACCTTTGACACGAGAATAGGATTCCAGTCCTTGGAGACTGAGTGTGTGTGCATGTTTGTTTGTGTGACAACAGTTTGGATAGTGGGGTTCATGGACATGTTAATGTTAATTAGGCCACTTCAAGAGCATTGAGCCCTTTCTGCTCATTATTACATTTTATGGTCCAATAAATGACGACTTAAATAGAACAGTTATACTGTCGGGGGATAAAAGGGTGATGGCCAGTAATAATTAATCATCATCAGTCAGTGATTCAGTAGCACAGAATTATATGCTGTGATGGCCTGGATTTTATTTTGTTGTCAGAATTTATGCAGGGAGGCAAATGTTTTCCACTGACAAGTTTTCTTTTAAATTCCAGCAGAGGAGAGGAGGGAAGGAGTCCTCCCCTCTGCGAGAATGTGTGGGAGAGAATATTTCCCAGCAAGTGTTCATTTGGTGAATACATCGAGAAAGTATGCACCTATACCCAATTATTATCATTATTTACATTAAGGATGACCAAAGCAGGTTTTCTCAAGGCACACCACAGTGTAGATATAAGATCTTATGATAACAGAATAATAGTTCTCTGATTCGGCTGCATTGTGTGAGTTTATAGGACAGAGGCAGACTGGGGTCAGATGGTTTGGCCACTTAGGAATGAAATCATTATTGTTATTACTTTTCAGATCTGGCCTGAGGGGAGGAAAGAATAATGATTAGAGAATGGCAGGCAGGCAGAATGAGAACAGAGGAAACGGAGAACTAGAGCAAGACACTGCTGGGTCTAATAAATCACAAGAATCAAAACCTGGAGACATATAATGACAAAGTGAGGGGAGAAGAGACACTTCAAAAAGACAGGAGGAATAAGGTGAATTCAGGTGAAAATGCTCCACTGTAGTGAAATATTACTTTTCCAACATCGTGTAACAGCTTAAAATAGATCTAAAAATCAGATCGGAGCCAGCATACACAATAGTACTTTTACTGATACTTGAAAATATAATACACTATTTATAATGTACAGTTCATTCGTCCATCCATCCAATGGCATCTAAACCAACTTAAAGCAGTTACCTATATACACCACAAGGTGGCAATAAAACCAAAGCAGCTTTTATTTTGTTAGCCATTATGATGCTGTGTACCCAACAACCCAAAGGAAGATGGCTTCCAGCCAGAGTAAAGTGTGGCCTTGATGAGTCAGATTCCTGCCTTAGTAAGAAAATCATCTGCAACCTGGGTCTGCCATGTTTGCCCACTAACATTTCTAAATGCCTGCATACTGTATGTTTGATGGATGTGTGTTCATGATTTATTACCATCTGCTCACACCAGCATGCATGTTTGTGAACCGGTTTTCTTCTACTTTGAGGACAGTTTACATGATTTTTATTATTGTACTGTTGGTGTGTATATTAGTGCATAGATCATGTGCTTTTCTTCATATTTAACATTTTATTTTACTTCCCTGTTTAAATGTATTTAATATTTAAACTGTTTAAATTGTAAAGCACTTTGAGCTGTATTCCTTTTTATGCAAGTTTAGTAATTTTGCATAAAGGCATTTCCACGAGCCAGAAACTATATTTTTTCGTTTTTATTTTATGTACAACACACAATTTCACAAAATCACAATTTAAAAACTGAAAATTTGAGTACAACAGCTAAAAAAAAAAAAAAAAAAAAAAAAAAAAAAAAAAAAAAAGCAGAAGCAATAAGCCAAGCTCTTTCACACGAACAGTAATTACAGAACAAGTCAACAAATAACTCAACATCGATCATGCTGTATGTGTCAGCAAAAACATTGGCAATCTGAGTTCAAGAAATCAGTCTACTGTAATTTGTATTTAAAAGTTACAATTTCACTCCGGCACTTGATTAAAACAAAAGTGGTACTGAATGATTTGTCATGTTCATATAAATAAGGCACACATGCATGGAAATGTTAGCAAATTGCTTCTCAGGTACCAGATGATTAACCTATATGGATTCAGCCTACACAGTAACAAATGGTGTAAGAGCTGTCCATTGCCATATCCAATTTATTTACATTCAGTGCGTTCAAACCATTTTCCCCAAACACATACATTCTAATACACTGAACATTATAGCATGCAGCATGTGTAAGATCTCTTCTACATACCAAGTTGTATAATATCATTGATGTTTCAACTTAAAATTTTAACTTAGTGCTTTACAGGTGTCAACTAAGTGGATAGTATATACTACATAGTATACAAATCAGTAAGCACAGACTGTAGTTCAAGACAGGGCAAGGACAATAAGCTCTTTAAGTAAACAGCCGTTATTTAAAATTTTAATGCATTTGTTAAAATAATAATATTACAGTAACATCACAGGGTAGCCCTGAAGAAATTAAAATACAAATAAAAAACCATAAAGGTACTGACCACCTCCTGGGATACATCTTTTCAATGTTTCAATCTCTAAGATGGACTAGCGTGAATGTCGAAGTGTTCCTTCAGCCTCTAACACCGAGTCCTGTCCTGTTCAAACGTATTCCTTGCTGCTGCTGGGGGGTCTGGAGATGGGATACTTGGGTGTAGATTTGCTTTTTGGGCACGATGCTGCCAGCATGCCACCTCCTACTACAGTCAGGAATGATCCAGCCCAGGCAATGAAGATGGCAGAACCAAACTCATACCTTTAGAAAGAGAGGTTACAGTAAGTCAAAAGGGTTAACAGAGGCCAGCAGAGCTCCAGCTAATATAAAACAAACATGCACAATACATTCATCAGCACTGGATGAGTGTCTGGACACATGCAAATGTCTGCTCTCAGAAGGGGGAGGAGGAAGAGCTCAAAGCTGGTATCTCTTTTTTTTTTTTTTTTTTTAAAACTTCTTGCTTTTTTTAAGTGATAGACAAAAACGCATACAGAACACATGCCCCATTTAAATACAATAAAATTACAGCAAGGAAGGACTAAATGCAGCAAACTCAAATAATACACAATCAAAGCTGGTATCTGAAATAAACCAGCACATCCAACATGTTTGGAGACATATTGCTAAAGGAAATGTTCAGCTTATTGTTGGGTGGCACCTGCTCTGGTTGGCAATGCAAATTTTATTAAATTCAAAAGAAAAACAGCACAGGCACAATGGACAAAAGTGATATTTTCAGCTTGAATTCTTAATATACTTACTTGGTATTGACAGGGGTGAAAGGGTTGTAGAAGGCCTGGATGATGTCGTGAGCATACCAAGAGCAGGCAACAATGGCACACAAAGCTGTGGGAAAGTAAAGAACATCATCACTAAAACTGTCCCACTCCCAAGAGGAAAACAACCCCCCCCCCCCAAAAAAAAACAAGACTTCTTACATCCAACCAGAATGATAATGCCACCAGTCAAGGCAATGCGGGACTTGCGCGTTTTGTCATCTCCTCCACAGTTGGTGCACTTCATTCCCATGCAGGCTACGCCCAAGCCAGCCACCGTTACAATAATGCTCACAATCATGAGGGCACGGGTTGTCTGGAGGGCACCTGGATAAGAACAGGATAGGGTTAATCCATCGGTTAGCTACTGTGACAAACACTTAATAGTCAGGTACATAAGGTCAATGGTGTGGCAAGACTTGACAAGCTTTACCAGAGTAAATAAAAACGGTTATTGGCATTTGAAATTAACAGTAATTTTTAACAGTGATTTGTGGTCATAACCCTCAACTTTTTTTTTTTGCTTTTCTGGGTTTAGAAGTCAACATTTGGGGGGGGAGCAGTGCAAACAAACAGTTGCTTCCGTCTCTTGTGTCTCACTGCCGCTCCCTATAACAACGAACCACAGAAACTGGCTCTAACCGGAAGCCCGAAGAAACTCCAGGGGTGGGGGGAGGGGGGAGTAGGTTTGTATGCATGCAAGTCAGAAACAGGTCTGGCCAGGTTTCAGGTTTCATTATAAGGAAGGCGCTCCCAATTTCAGGTACTCGCAGCCTGCTTTTCAGCAGGTGGACATTTTGTAGCTTCACACTGCCATTCAAAAAGACACAGGCCCTCTCTAATATGTGAAGAATGCCTAATGTGGCTTTAACTAAAGAGTTAGAATGTAGTTGTCACACTTTTCCCAGTTTGGCATCAATTGTTCCTAAACTTCAGGTGTGTGTTAGTGGATTTTAGCAGGTATTTCTGAATAATGGGCCATTATTTGTGCACTTGCTCCATATCTAACCACAACTTTAATCACACAATGTTTTATCAAAGTTGGTTTGTGTTCATGTTTGAAGAGGCGATAAGACGCATTGTGCTACAGATATTTTATCAAATGTTTTGATAAGTGAGATCGAAAATAAAGCAAAAATAATTTAAAAAACAGACAAGCCATTTGAAGGAAATGGACGGATTTGCGAACTTTTAATTCACAGTCAATAAGTAACTTACAGCTGTAAGTGCATTGTAGTGAATACAAGTTAAGATAAACATTACAGGGAGGGACCTATATACCAAACTGTTCAGATGATTTTCCTCAGTGACATTCAGGCAGTTTATGCCTGAGGGCAGTCAATCAGTTGAATTTGAAACATGTACAATGAAGAATCCAACTGTCGTTATACCATTGACTCATTTAGCCACTGACTGCTCTAAGATAACAGATAAGAGTAAAAGAAAGTCAGATATACAGTACATGGACTTGTGATTTGACTTTAAAAAAAAAAAAAGTAACTTGTTCAAACTTCATTTAACTTTAGGTGTTCTTTTTTTGCTAATGGCCTATATGATTACCAATGAATAACCATTCAATTTTAATTCATTTCCCTAAACTACCCATACCATAGCCCGGGAAGCCATGCCTTTTGTAACTGTTTAACCTAGTTATCATAAGTGTTGTGCTAAGACATTTGAAAATGCTTAACTAAATGCTGCATTTACTATCATTTTTCCAGACATTATGTATGAAAGGAGTCGACATTTTTGGGCCCAAACCATAGCAAAGAATGGTTGGGTGTTCATTTGACACCCTATAGGCCAAACACAAAGCAACTATTGTGGGGTTGGTACTTGGACATGTTAACTTAACAGTGGCTCATATGGGTGTTGTTTTACCTGCAACTGCCTATGCTGTGTAATGCAAGTCCTACACTATGGGGGGTTTTCCATACATGTAACTGTGATGGTCAATGGCTACAGTACAATTATTGTCTAAGTGTAAATGTGATGCACACATTCCTGCTTATCAAGTGGACAGAGTGTAATTGTTTTAAACTTTTTTTTTTTTTAAATGATGGCACTGAGCCATCAAGCTGCTCTGCTGCACAGTGCAGGCAAGTGTGGTTTAAACAATATAACTGCGTCTTGAGTGAATAAAAGGGGAGTTAATAAATGACAAAACCGGTTAGCCCACAGGAATCTGTAACAGCCACGAGTTGTAAGAGACGGCTCAGAACACAATTGTAAAAAAAAAAAAAATGGCCGAAAGAAAAAAATAATAATTACTAGCTTCTGTATTCCAACAGGTGCATGTCAGTGTGTTACACAAACAACAACAACAACAACTAGGGTACAGGTTTTTGTATAGGAAACAGTCAGTAAAACTACTTTTATACTTTATAGTTTATACAGTTCCATCGCCGAGATAAGCTTCGAGTGGTAAAATACACAGTAGGCCCATGTGTGTTCAGACTTTTAGGGTACTTAGGAGGCGCATACAGGAAAAAAGTAAGACACTCAAGGCAACATTTAACAGATTTTCAAGGGCTTTCAAGTTACCAGGCCTACCAATAATATGGCTAAAAAACATTTTAAAAAAATACACTTTTTGTTCCGAATGATAAAAACACACAATTTGAATCCAATATCTGGGTTACTTACTGTTGAGCTGCAGGATTGAGTCGTAGACTTTGCACTGGATTTGGCCTGTGCTCTGGAACGCACAGGACATCCAGAGGCCTTCGTACATGGCCACCGCTGTGATGATGTTGTCCCCAACATAAGCAGACATCTTCCACTGGGGCAAGATTGTGCCAATTATCAATCCAATCACACCCAGAAGCGCCAGGGCGAATCCCAAAATCTGCAGACCCGAGTTGGCCATTTCCACTTCTTCTTCAACGACTCGACGACGAATCAACAAAGACGACGTCCACCTGCTCTGAAGGTACGAACCTCAACTCCTCACAATCTGACGGTTTTTAGCTAGGTTTGCTTTGTTGCTGACAAAGTTGTTTGTCTGTTATTATATATTTACGTATCTCTTAGCTTTCTGAAAATAAGTTAGCAGACACCGGTGATATTTCAGTTTATAAAGTCTCTCGGTGATTCTTCACGCACCTGTTCCTCAGCCGCACCTTAAATGGGGAGGGATAACGGGAGCGAGCTTTTTTAGGCGGTTTCTGTTACAGGTGGGCGTGTACGCGCACGCAGTTTCGACTCATCAGCCGTAGCGGCAAGCACCTGAAGTTTCATGATGTCAGTTTCCTGAAACACACCACTACAGTGAGAGTCTGAGACAGACAACATGGATAATATGCATAGATGGATAGATCGATAGAATAACAACTTCCGACTTCATATTTGACGCAGTAAACAAACCAAAACAGACATGACGTAATCTATTTATCCTAGTGAAACATCTCAACAGTTTTGAATCACTGGCAACCTACAAACATGTGACATTTTAATAATTACAAAAATGTATAGTGAAGTTAATTTCGTTTAGAATGATTTGGTTTGTATAATTTCAAATAAATATGAATGATGATACAGAAAAGCATCTGAAGTTAATATTTTAAATGTCAAGTTTATAATAAACCAATAGGCCTAAATATTTTTAAATGTCATATTATTTGATAATGCCAAAATAAAAGTGGACACTTAAGAGCCAGCAATAATCATAATACCAAGTATAAAAAACACAGGAAGATTCAAAACCACAAGGCATTTTGCAACACTATCAAATACAACACATTTATAATACATTAAAATAATTACCCATCAGATATGTCTACAATATGTAACGACACAGTACATATTGTAGGCTGATGTGGTGCTCCCTAGTGGGAATTTAGTATTGTTCATCTGTTGATTTTTGTTTTGTTTCTTAGTTTTTCATATGATGTTTTATTGTGTCTGTCTTTTTACAAAGTGTAAGGTTTTGATTTACTATAACTGATCTTTTATCTCTGTAACCCACACATCACTAGTGGCCTCCACCCAGGGACCACAGATGAAAATTAGCTTTTAGCTATATCTGGTACAATACATTTATTGTGCATTGTCCCTGCTAATTAAACAATAAAATAAATGTATTAGATTAGAATTATAACTCCAGCCTCCTATAAGATGGAGAAGTTGAGTGCCTACAATCTAAATATTTATAATACTACTATTTGTTCACATATTTTCAGGAACAGGTAGAGTACCAAGGAGACAGCCATGCTTCTATTATATAGCTGTCACAGTCTGTCTCCCTGTCCCTCCTCTCCAGCCAGATTTGTGTTTTCCCACTGCTAGTTTTCATTAGTCCACCAGATGCCCTCAGACTTTCCCCTGCACCTGATTCCCTCATCAGGCACTCCTTTCATATTCCGGTCCACTTCCTTTGTTCAGTTGTTGGTTCATCCTGGTTTTCTTGAGTCCTGATTGCCATGAGTGCTGTTGCTTTCTTGTTTTTTTGGGCTGTTTTCCCCGTGTTTCTGTCTTTTGAACCTGGACCTGCCAGTTACCTGCATGTAAGCTAAAATAACAAATAAATCACTGAACTGCTCCATTCTGCATGTGCTGTCTGCATTTTGGTCCCTTCTCTGCTGCCTACACTACCCTCCCTGACAATAGCTGTGTATTAAAGCAAAGACATGATGCCAATACATACAGTATGTCAAGTGAACAAAGGCAACTGCATACATAGCACCCTGCTGACTTGACAATTTTAGCTCCACATGAGTGCCAAAATGGGAAGTTCCGTTAATATAAGTGGAAGTTGAGTGGAAAATTAAGTTCCTTACAATTAAAATAATATTATCAGGAAACGTGTTAAATAAGACATTACACTGTGTAATGTGATCGCAAGCCATTTCACCATCTATTATCAGGATGATATGAATTGCAAATTTTTCTGTAAGTAAGCTATATGTTGCTCATTTGAACTGCTAAGTTCATTGAGATTTAACCTCAAACTGTTCATTTTTAATTATACACAAATTGAACAGTCAACATGTAAACATGGCAGTTGGTAGCCATGAGCTGGGTTATCCACTACCAGCAACGGATCTGGCTTTTTATGAATCATGTTGATGACCTAATTAATATCTTGCCAGACACCAGACACGTCATCTCTTATATCATATGGACCAATGACTTTAGTTAAGTATTACATCCTATTAAAAAAAGTGGTATTGCCCTGTATCACCCATTTTATCTGAATCTTGTTTTACATATTTCCTGCAATATCACACAGTGTGTTTGCATATATGTTTTTTGTTTATTTACAACCCAATGCTAATTATTAAAATTGTAAAATAAAAATTATTATTTCACATTCTTTCACACATAATTTTGTTAGCTTTTTAACTTTTATATTCAACACATTTGTGTGTGTGTGTGTGTGTGTGTGTGTGTGTGTGTGTGTGTGTGTGTGTGTGTGTGTGAGAGTGTGTTACTGTCATGTGCTTGTTGTAGGACACATTAAAAGGCTCTCTCTACACTGACAGAAGCATGTGCGTTATCTGCCATGGGCCGGCTGAATTGAATTGAACTTCACTCTGCCATGGAGGAGGTACTGTTTGAAACCAGGCAAATCAACCAACAGCAGCAGGAGTGGCTCGCGGGCTCTGAGACACAGTTCAGAAGCTTAATGTTAACCCAGACAAATGGGTTAAAACAACAGTTCTAGGTATGAGTACTGTGCATTGACAGATCCTCTTGTTATGACAGCATAGAGTACATTCAATTAATAAGTACATCAGATGTACTGTAGACTTTCAATGAAACTATCACCAGTTATCACCATTATTTGAAAAAGCAGAGTATGAGTCAGGATTTCCTGATGCTCTGCAGAGTCTGGTTTAGCTGTTAGCTCCCAGCCTTTTTTGTCTCATGTACCACCATAGCCCTGTCAGACGAACTCAAGTACCCCTTTATCTACACCAGCCACCATATTCCAAGTGTGTCCAGTTGAATTGATTTTAAACTGGATGCTATTTAACACTATTGATTATATAAAAATCTATATTAATTTTTTATACAATTGAACTGGCATTGTTAAGGTCTGTTTGGTCAAGTTTGCATTCATACTATTTCTACTTGGGAGTGTCCATTTATCCATTATATTTAGCTTTTCATTTCAACCGTTTATCCATTTCATTTAGCTAACTATTTCAACAATTTACCCATGCCTTTTAACTATTATAACAGTTTATTCTTTTAGCTAACTGGTTCAACTTATCTGCTCACTTGCTAGCTATGCACTCTCAATTGCAACATGTGGTGTTCAGGTGCTACCTTGGAGTGGCAGAAGCTGAATGTTTCAACTGTTTGTCCATTACTTGTAATTAACATTTTTCAGCCATTTATCCATTACATTTACCGAATTATTTTAATTGTTTATTCATTACATTTAGCTATCTATTCCAGCCAATTAGCCATTACTTTTGGCTAACTATTTGAACTGTTAGCTGTTAGCTGTTTAGACGTCTCTGCTTGCTTGTTAGCTAGTTTTCCCACACTTTCAATCGCAACATATAGTGTAATTTTAAAATCAAATTCTGATCTCTGGGTGGTGTGGTGGTGCAGTGGTTAGCACTGTCACCTCACTGTCAGCCTTTCTGTGTGGAATTTGCATGTTCTTGTGCCTGCGTGGGTTTTCTCCATGTGCTCCAGTTTTAAATTTGCTTGTAGGTGAAGATGCAAGTGTGATTGTGTGGTTGTCTGTCTCTAGTATGTATGCAGGGATCAGCTTCAGCTAATGGATGGATGGAAATTGTGATTTATATTTTCTCAAATTAGTTGAGCTTCTCCCCAATCTTCCACAAAGTACCCCTGAGACATGAGTACCCCTGGTTGGGAATAACTGAGTTGGCTGATGCCTGATACTATATTTACTCAAGTGTTAGACTACAGAATGTATGACTGAAACGTTCCCTGCCAAAAGTGAATGACATAGACCAAAGAGTCCTTGATCAAGGCACTTTCCAATACAACTACTCACCATACAATAGAGTGTGTGTTTGTTTCAGCTAGCTCCCACTTATGAATGTGTTTATCTGTAACCCTCACTTCCCATTTAGGCACTCATCTGGGCTGGTGCAGGAAAAAAAACAGAACTTAATTTTTATGACTTTCCTGTAAATAATTTGTTGGCATGTTTTACTGTCAGTTTTGTAACCATTCTTTTCCATTAGTTTATATTCTGTCTTTATGTATTACTAATTACGTGAACGTGTGTGAGCACTACCACCACCGCTACAACAAATCATATCCCTAGAATCCTATCTTAAAATAAACACCGTCCTCCTGATACACTAGAAAAAGGTGGAGATCTATGAATGAATCCACGAAGTTCACTCCGGCTGTTTTATTTTCAGGAGCACTGTGCCCTGAGACAGAATTGTTTTCAGATGAGTTTGCTGTGACCAGTTCACTATGACAACATGAGAGGAAATCCCAGAGCGTTCATGTCAGTTTTCAGCCGGAAAGAAATAAAGTCTGTATACCATATTAGGTTTGCTCTGGTATTTGCTTGAGGATTGGATTTTCCAATGAAATCTTTGTTACATACATACATGTGTGTAATGGTGAAAATCTTACATCAGGTACATTTTAATTTGAACGGTGCATGTGAGAATCAGTTTTGCTTTTGATTTTATTCTGTGTTGTATGGCTATGTTATGGTCTGGCAACAGCGGCTTTGAAGTTACAGTTGGAGTTGATTCAGTTACCTCACCAGTCAAACAGGTTTTAATGAGCTGCTAGTGGTATACAAGCAGATCTCAGAAAACATAAAATTTGCCACCAAAAAACCATTTCCATGTACGAGAAATATTAACAAGCACAGGCATGTGAAGTTCTCACACATTTTTACTAGATTGCATGATGATGTCTAAACATATACAGTGAGTGTCAGGTTTCGAAAGTACTATGATACTTGCGCAACAATGAGACTTTTCACATTGATACCCACAGTCACTCTCTGAGTCATCATATAGTAAGACACAGAAAGTAAGGAGTACATATTTTTTACTTGTCACAGGGTTTCTTGACTCATCTGAAGAGAAACAGATGACACTGAATGGACCAATTCATATGTGTTTACAGGGTGTGTCCACTCTGGGTCGACAATGTGTTCACAGTACTCTGGAAGTTAAATCCCAGGTCAATGACAAAAATAACTCAAGTTTGACTTGAATGGTTTGTACTGTATTGTTTACTCTAGAACTACCTGGGCCGCCAAAAACAGAGGAGTGGCTACAGCGTTTACTAGCTAAAGTACATTTTGTTTTTAGGTTGGATCATGCATATGTGCGGGCAATGTCATTTCATAAAATTATTCACACTATTAAGACGTTTTCCCCAGCAACTAATGAGATGAAGGTTAATCTCGCTGAACAATATAAGTTATTACCTACCTGAAAATCTTTCCCCAAAATTCCTTTGATATTTTGAGTCATAATTTTGGGTGCTTAACCACTTTTTTTTCTCTGATCATATGTTTTCCAATTAGGATTTAATGTCACCATTTGACACCTGTGTGCTGATGTTACCGTAATGACTTATTGTAATCCTTTTACCCTGAGTGTGTATGTTGCAACATCAATCTTGAGAGCAGGCTGTAGGACAAAAGGTTATGCGAGGTAAGATGAAACAAACTCTGAAGTGCAATGCTGTCATCTGGTGGTTACTGTGAATATAAAACAAAGCTATAAACACACAGCTGTTTTAGATCTTGTCACTAAAGCACCATATATGCTGTTTACTCATTCTGTTCAAAAGGAACAGTCAACCATGTTTGAGGACAATTTTAAGTAGATTCCTGAAATGATCTATTAAACTCTGAACTCATGTATTGTCATGGTATCAGTGCATTCTTGTGTTTATTTAGAATCAGTAGTTGGTTTATAGCGGAGGAGGTACGACAAAACACCAAATGGCTTTTGTTCATTATCTCAATTGTCAGGTACCTTGCTTTGCATTACACTAGTTTTTCATTGATATATTTTGCTTCGTAGCAGTTACTACTGAGACATCATTTTCATATTTGTTGCCCTCACCCAAATGCACTTCTTGTTAATCATTTCATGATTGTTTTCCTTCCATCTGATGCTGTGTTATTGATATTAATATCAATGAAAGACCTGCTGAATTGTGTGCAGTCAGAAGAACATTGGCATTCAGTGCTTGGAAAAACTAATTAAATGCAACACATGCACATAAAACCTCCAAGGTTGCGATTTTCCCACGTTTGTTCAAATTTAGCATGTAGATGCCTATAATGAAAACATGCCCATACTGAGGGTAATTGGTTCCTCCAGCTTTCGTGAGAACTGTATTTGGTTTAATGCTTTAATCCTTATTTGCTACATTAAGAAATATAAATCTCCATTCCGTCTGAGTGCAGACTGCTCCTCTCTGTGTGGGTTTATTGAGAATAATCGTATATAAATGCACGAGTCATGCTTCCATGAGATTTGAGATGCCCCAGTAAATCACTATATACAGTGATTGTCAGGTTTCGAAAGTACTATGATACTTGCGCAACATTCAGACTTTTCTTATTGATAACCACAGTCACTCTCTGAGTCATTGTAAACTGTAGGTAAGACACAGAAAGTAAGGAGTAAATATGTTTTACTTGTCACAGGGTTTCTTTCTGAAGAGAAACAGATGACACTGAATGGACCAATTCATATGTGTTTACAGGGTGTGTCCACTCTGGGTTGACAATGTATTCACAGTACTCTGGAAGTTCAATCCCAGGTCAATGACAAAAATAACTCAAGTTTGACTTGAATGGTTTGTACTGTATTGTTTACTCTAGAACTACCTGGGCCGCCAAAAACAGAGGAGCAGCTACAGCGTTTACTAGCTAAAGTACATTTGTTTTTTAGGTGCCCCAGTAAAGTACAAGGAGGATCAGAAGAGGAAAGAGGGCTGTCTGACCCTGACTGAGGTCACGTCTCAAAGGGGAACTCGTTGTAAAAGTCAGTGACAGCCCAGAGCACACAATAATGTGCCAGATCAGATGCTGCTGAACTTCAGCTAGTTCTAGAGTATGACTTGTAGCTTAATTATCCCAGTCTGTGGGACATGAGCCATCATCCATTTACCACGGTTATCACTGAGAGATTGTAATGTCTAATTGACTGCTGGGTTGTGAACTAGAAGTAATTGCAGTTATTCATCCATCTGATACATGTGGGTTAAATAATCTTGGTTCTTTGAAAAGACAGATGACTCTTCAGCAGATCAGACAGATGTTAGTCTGTATATTGTCAGGGCTGGATAAAGTTTTTTTTTTTTTCAGTTCTGCTGATTTACATCAACTTTTTCATCATGGCAATTTCCCTTATATCCAGTGTCGCAAAATGTAAATTTGAGCTGTCACTCTTGCTTAACAAGGAATTACCTAACAGATGATCTACCAGTATTTGTGTTCAGAGATTTGTATTACTACTATAAAGCTTTAATGCCATGGTTGATAAATAGAAGGGTGATGCAAAGAGGAGCGAAAGATAGTATGGCAATTATGAAAGGTCATGAGCCAGATTTTTAAACTTTGCTCGTTGATGAAAAGCAAGCCTGTGTAAATTTGTCTCTAAAGAGGCAAGTTTGGTTTCATAGGGTTTTACTTTTGTTTACCGTGTTTACCAAGAGTCAGACAATCTTATGGATGCCATTTTCTATGTCTCTGCATGACAATTGAAAAAAAAAGTTCAAATAAAAGCCTAATTGTTCCACAAATACTGATGGGCAGTACACTACATTTACACCAGTAAGAAAAAAACAATAAATCAGTTCAGACATCTTCCCTCATCTCCATGGTTTTGAGCACGTTAATAGGAAAAAAATGGAAGAAAGCCCACAAGAGGGGACCCCCCTCTAGGGCTAATAGCTGCAGTAGGCAGCATGACTAAAAGCCCTTATTAATTGCACATGACAGTACATAATGATAATCATTACAAATGATCGCTTCCATTGCAGAGATAGGGATGTGTTTAGTTTAACTTGGCTTAAAGACTGGAAGCAGAGGAAAACTGCTAACCCAGTTTTGTTAAAACTGATTAACTGTGAAAGCCAGGATTGTGCACCGTTTTCAACATTTTCACCCTGCTGGAAAACGGGCACTCACTTTGTTGAGTATGTATCATAGTCTGGATGCAGAGGCTACTCACTGTCTCAAGAATCCAGGCATAACCAGATACACCATTGTGAGTAGGCTACCGTCACAAAGATCTAACCTGCCAAAGTCCCCTCAAACCTTGGCTAACCAAACCCAAGTTGGTGGAAAGAGGCTGCAGAATTGAGACATTTTTTGTTGTTAGAAAGAAGCAAAGGAAGCAACAGACAGCTACAACAACAGCCTACAACAGAGGAGGATGCTAAAAACACAAACTTTGAGGACACCTGGGGAGAATCAATGGCCTCACACAGTGACACAATTTTGGAGCTGATACTAGCTTAATTTAGCTAGCCCTGCAATGACCCTAAAGAAGGAATCAACTGACCTGTGAGACCAGCTAGCATAACTTCAATTTAGCTAGTTAGCTAGCTTATTTGGGATATACCGTTATCTCTGTGGCCAGTGATTCTGCACAGAAGAATGCAAAGAACAAGCACCTGGTTTAAGGCAAGACAGCTTGCTCTGATAATGTTACTGGGTGCTAATGTTTGAAGTTTGCTGGTTTTATTAGCAGCGCAACAGGTTGTGTGACCAATGCTTTGCCCATTTCTGACGGTTTGTGTACAGCTTACTGTAGGTGTATGGCATGCAGGTGCCAGTTAGTATAATTCAGGTTCGACAGAGGTGGTTGCTTTGGATAGTAAATACAGCATTTTCTTATAATTTATCTGAGAAACTCACCAAAACCTGTTTTGTGACTGATTCATTAATGTGATTAGAGCAAGTTGCTGCTTTTATTGATTACATCATTAATTGACATATGCAGGGAGGCCTACTTGATGAGCGAAACTTTTCTTATATACAATGCAGTCATCTAATATTACTGTATGTGCTTTTGGATTAGATATATAGAAGCATATATTTTTGTTAGGGAACAGCATGAATTTCATACAGGCTGCCAGTGTTGGGTGTAGCAGGGCGTCCACTGTGCATGGGTACACAGGCTTCTCTCTGTACTATTAATCTGCGGTTGATCACAACCTCACGTGTTATAACCAACTCTGAGATGAAGTGGACATTAGAAAAGCTGAAGTGTGTGTGTTTCTGCTATAGTTGTGTGTGAAAGCTAACCATTCTCAGGTTTACATCGCACAAAACTGAATGATTCCCATTTCTTGCTTTTATATAGTTAGGCACTAACTAGACTATTGATACTATATTTAGGTATGTGTGCCCTCTCAGTGATTTCGTTTTAGAGGATTATTATCAGTGGTAAAGCTAAAGGAAGTCAGGAACAAAGCACAATTCCACACTCCCTTTAAAGATATAGGAAGAAAAGAAAGAATCGGGGCAGCAGGTCAGCTGGTTCAGCCGGCCCCACTGGGACCTGCAGAGCCACCAACCTATGCCACCTGTCACTTATTTTAAAAACACTGACATACTTTCTAGTAGCAATCATAGCTTTAACTTTGGTGTAATAACCTCCACATTATATTTCCCTATTTTAATATATATTTTATATATGGTCTATTCATTAATTTATTAAAGCATACAGCAACATTAGGTGACTGCAAGGACAAATAGAGGGAGGACAAATATGCAGATAACCTACAGCGCCTTGATCAAAGAGAAGACTAATAGAGCATTTTAGAGGGACTTAAAAGGAAATTGGAAAAAGAACACAAAACATCTGCACTGCATACAATCATACAAATATATGTTATTTTATTGAATAATATTCCATAATAAGACATCTCCTTTCAATTCATGTAGGAGTCATTGTAGAAATGTACACAGGTCTGATGGCAAACATGGAGAGAGGGTGAATCGAGGGCTTGTGTCTGTAGATACTGAGAGGGAGTCATCCCTAATGAGCCAAAGAACAGTGACATGTGCATGCTTTGCAAAAGATATTCCCATGTCAGTCTGGACAAGTAGCAGTTATTATTGCAGACCACTGATTGCCTTTGTAGCCTGCAAAATCCTGATTGTAGTTTGTTAGCCTGTTGCATTTGTTTCCCTTCAGTGAGCGCAGGCTGGTAGTTCTCATTGCATATTGCTGGTCTTCATTATTCCTATACCTGCTTCCCGAAGTGGTCGAAAAAGCCAGTGTGTTCCTGCTGCTTGCTTTGGCGCTTATTGTAAGTCCAACATGTGTCTAAATCCCTGGTAACACTCGGGAGGTGCCTGAGGATTCAGGCCTTCTCTCTGTGGCTAATCAGTGCCAAGGCCCATATTTATTTATGGCTTTTTTTTTCTTTATTTTATTTTTTTCAATGTCAGTTTTTCGGAAGACAAGAAGATTGGAGTTAAATCAAAGAGTCCATACGAGTAGGAGACAGAGGTTGTGGGAACTTTCTGGAAGACTTGCGTGACCGTAACTCTGAGCTCTGAACTCTCACCACCAAGGTCATTGACAGGACACATGTTGACTTCAGGAGTTGTCCTCCTGTTTTTTTCACTTGAATACATTGCATTGTTCACAAACACACAACTCAGTCACACAGTGGGATTCAGTTTGGGTGCAGTTCTCTCAGGGTTCACATCAGTTTGGATACAACAGTGCCGACCAAAGACAAGAACACACCAAATAGGGAGGAACATTTGGACAGCAACAACAATTCTTCCTCCTTCTGAAGGAGTTTGCATTAGAAATGAAACATGAAGGTAGAACAACTGAAAGACAATTAAAAAAAAATTACCAACACAGACTATTTAAGTACATATCTGGAAAAAAAATAGACCTGACATAGTACATCAGATATACACTATTTGTATTATTGACATAACATACATATAAACTGACAGCATTCCGTACATCTAGGCAGTCCAGACAGGTTTTGTGGTCTGGAAGCACGCTGTTACGTTAAATAGAGATCAAGGGGAACATTTTACATGCTTCACATTTTTAGCATTCCTCAGAGAGGCCACTTAAACAGGATAAATATGATGCTGCAGCAGCAGCAAAAGTACGCTACAAGTGCAAAATAAATGGCTTCTGGGTTGTGTTATTTAATTAGGACTATTCAAACACAGTTTTGCAGCCAAGGCTCAACCTTGTTGAAGTATCATTCTTCCTATATTTAATACTGTTATGGGCCAACAGTACAGCTAACAGTGAGCATGGCACACATGCATTTTGTACTGTCATTTTTGTACTGATATATATTTAACTTTTGATGGGGTTCAGGCTACGTAATTCAGTTGCCACAAACAGTTCCAAAAAAGATCCATAGTTTCTAACCTCACTTGGGTTTTACAAGAAAACAAGTTTTTGCAAAAGATAAAACAAACCAAAAAACAACTGTATTTCATGATGCTAAACATTGCATCCAATTTACTGTTATACATTTACTGGATATATGTCTTCTGTACGGAATACTGTCGTGGACCATCAGTAACTAACAGTGAAATTTTAGACATAATGAATAAAATAATTCAGTAGGAGAGCACCAATCAAGTGTAAGGAGCTGTTGCATTTGGAAGTGTTGCACATAAAGCATAACAGGGCATCATAACCACATTAGGAATCCATTATGCGTGCGTTATCATCACATTACAGCATGATGTAAACACCTGAACCTCATCATAAATTGTAGGAAATCAAACAAACAGTAAAGCTGTTAAATTCTGTGTGAACATGTGGTATCTCAGCCCGGTAAAGCAGCTCTGAGCATGAGTGGATTGATGTTTAGCAAAGATGCCTACAAACCTAACAGTGTTTCTTAGGGCCTCTCATTAACAGTGTTACCTTTTAGCGACCAAGTGCTTCCATTAGAGGGAGCCAGTTATACACAGATTTTCCTCATAAATTGACAAACTGCATGGCACACATTTCAGTATTCATATTGGTTAGAACACATTAGCACAGCAGTATTTGGGACGCCAAATATACTGACACAACACTTCAAATAACTGCAGTGATGCGCTTCTAGTTTGATCACAAGGGTCTGTTTTTAAGTTGGATAATTCTGTGGGTTTTTGGGTAATTCACAAAAGTACCAGAGCATCATTTGAAATGTCTACATTTTTTACACCGTGGTGAAAAAAACAACAAAATCCTACATACAGACAATCAAAAGATGAATAGCTCAGAATGGTCTGATGTTGTACTGATTTATGCTAACGTCACCTGGTATCGTTATACTGCACTCAGTGTAATTAAAATGCCTTGTTGGTTCTTCATAATACACTTCAAATCAAATGTTAGGTTAGGTTTCCCTGCATGTTGGTAGTTGTTGCAAAGTGCAATAAATGCTTTAAATCCCCACTGCACTTCTCAAGCATTGGTGATGACTTAGCTGAAGTGTGATATTCATCATTGCCGGTTATTCCCACTAACTCTGTTAAAGTAGAAGGATTCCCTGTTTGTTTCTGATAATCTCTTAAGAACCTCCTAAAACAGCGAGTTAGCTTTTAAATGTTTCATAAGGTGCAACGTGCTTCTAGTACTCCAATGACTTCTAATAGTCCAAGTTTAGGGACGTGGTTTATGTTATGCACCTGTGCTAATTTCAGCAGATTTGTGACTCAGAGGATAGTTTGGCTGCTGATGCTCACACTGTTTCAAACAAGAGAAAACTTGGTTTTGTCAGGCCCAGTGTAGCGGCCCAGAGGCCCCTGCTGTCGTCCAATTGGGTTCTTTGTCGAGTTTACAGGTAGAAACCAAACAACAGCCCTCCGAGTTCATTATGTACAAATGGGTTTTGCTGTCTTGGGGAAGACCTTGGGGAAATGTCTGCACCCATCGCAGGGTGGCTGTTCTCTCGTTCGTGTTTTATTGAGCCTATCGATCATTGTTTCAATCTCGTGCCCTTTATTTTTCTCCTTGCCTCTCTGTCTTGTCTTACCTTACTCTTAATCATAGATGCACACACACACACACACACACACACACACACAGAAACACAGACCTTATAAACACACTGTACGTATACAACTACACAGACAACATAGTGTTGAAAAGAAAGTTAATGGGCTGTAGCTGCTACTGTAGGCTGCGGTTAAGGAGATGTGTGTGGGAAAGGGATTACGACTTTAAATCTCTCATGTGTGGGCACACAAACTATATTGGTATTTTTGATTTTCCATGTTACCACCTCACTGTTAGCTTTGCACGATAAATGTATTCTCAATGGAAAAACGGAACACTTTCTGACTTCTTCAAACTACATCAACAAAGATCCTCTTAATACCTCTTCTGCTCTATGGCTGGCTTTTCCTATCGACCTCACGTGACCATTTTCTCCCAGAAATTTTACATTCAAGAGCAGTTTCACTCAATAGCTTCATGACCAAACAACCTACCTTCTGTTGCCTTCATTGCACTTACTCTCTGAACCTTTCGACATCTTCTACTTCTACTTCACATTCATCGTAAAAGCGTCCTGCTCTGTTTAGATCTTCCTGTCTTACATTCTACTTCGTTCTTCACTTCACATTCAACATCTGCCTGCTTAACATTCTCTGTACTACTTGCAGTACCACCATCGGACAACTTACTGTGGCATTCTTCAGCATCACGATAGTAAGGACTGGTTGCTTTTTGGGATAGAAATCTATGGAGGATTTGGACCTCTCTGATATTTAATATGATAAAGCGATATTTAAGTCATGGTGAGGGTTAATTCTGTGAATGTGCTTATGTTCTGACTTCTTTAATGCACTATAAAGTAGAGCTGCAACAATTAGTTGATTAATCGATTAGTTGTTTTTGTCATTTTTCAAGCAAGAAATCCTGTTATGATTGGATGCTTTTCTGTTTTATATCATTGTAAACTGAATATCTGTGGACTTTGGACTATCAGTGGGACCAAAAAATACATTTGAAAATGTCAATTTGGGCTGCGAGAAACTATAACAGGCATTTTCACCCATTTTTTGACATTTTTCAAACAAAGCAATTAATCAAGAAAATGATTGGCAGGTTAATCAATAATGAAATTAATTATTATTTGCAGCACTACTGTGTAGACTAAGAGAAAAAGCAACGCCATAATGTCTCATTTTGGCATACAAGATTCCCTTGCTGTCACTCAGTCACTGCTTAGCACCTCCAAGTGCTTTCCTTTTATAGAACGGACTTACGATCAACTTTGAAATGTGAACTGGCATGAAGAAGCTCCCAGATGGAATGCACAAATATTGGAAACTGTATGAGTACTGACAGCTAAAATAAGCCTGTATACTACCTGCTGTGCTGATGTCAAACAGCAGTTAATAATGCACAGCTAGAAACCATACTAGGCTGTGCCAAATTCACCAGGGAGAGGAAGCCTTGGCTTGTCAGAAATAAAGATGTGTAGTTCTACAATGCAAAATTCTGCTGCAAGGACAAAATATCCATATTTGAACTGAATGATATTCCCCCTGGAAAAGCCCAGAAAATTAAAAAAAAAAATGCAAAGCCCTCCAACTAATTTCCTCCATGGACCCCCTATCATAAATAGCGCACAGTGCCTTACATGCCTCTTTGTCTTACATCAATTATCATATCCACATGCCGCACACAACCCTGCCAAGAATTTAACTTACTTTACTGCAGAAATTCCTTATCAACATTCCTCAAGAATACACCTGCTAATCCTTCACTCTTCGGAAATAACTTCCTCCATACGCTGACCTCTTTGCAATTCAACACCCTATTTCAGACTTACTCTCACCCTCAATACAACACATTCCTAAAGCCTCCGTTTCACATTCTGTAACCCTTTTTCACATTATGTTATCATTAAAATGAGACACCATCCCAATGCTTTGAACCTCCTAGACATTCTCTGTGATTTTTAGCGACCATATAATGAACATTTTTACAGTCTGCCTTTCACATCTCCCAACATGGCTCTTCCTGACATAGCAAGGGGCTTATGACTTCTGTGGCATCCATGCACATTCACTTTGACTGAACATTGTTGGTGACATTTTTTTCGCCTCAGTGGGTTAGCCCCCATCAGCAGCCAGCATTGACATGACAACAACCAATGCCCTGACAGGGCCCATTTAGAAGCCTCAACTTCTATCATTGCATATTTTTCTAAAATTGTATCTGATTGAGAGACCCAGTGCAGATCAAATTAGTTGATTGCACCTAAACAAAATATTGAATTAATGAAGTACATTTTGTAGCTTCAGTCCTCATAAGGTTGCCCAGAGATGCTCCTGTTTTTAAATGTACACGACTCTCTAAAGTCAGTTGAAATGGTGCACAAGACGGATGTTCCCCCCAAATATCCTATTCACAGACACAGACATATCAAAGACACAATGTTGTGTCCTGACTGAAGGACATGGTAGAGGTCACCCACAGTATCTCTATCTATCCCCTGTACAGGGCACTCATTCACGCACACAATCTCACAGTGCATCCATACACTGGGGTTAAAACACAAATCACAACAAGACGTTCACTCAGACAACTACATTGAGGGTGGTTCTTTCAAGGTGATTTGATAAAGCTAGTGAGTGGATAAGCTGCCAGACATCCTCAGAATAACAAGTGCTCCAGCTCAGAGGCTCCTCCGGCTTTGATGTTTGCCTTCAAACCTGGCTTTGTGCTGACAGCAAATGCTGAGTGAAGTGTACGCTACAGCTCCTTTTTTCAGGTGACTCGAGTTCAGATCCACCCAGGATTTAAAACGTGACCCAGTTGTTCATTTTGTAGCCTTTAACGAGCTAGTGCAATAATAAGTGGTCACCTGGTAGAGAAGAGAGGCTGGAAAGAGGGTGACGCTCGCTGTCTCACTCAGAATTATCTTCTGGCTTGTTGGAACAAATATTGCTCAGGCGTTTTGACCCCTATACACACAAGGAGTAAAAATGGAGTAAAAATTCTATTTTATGGCTCATCTTCCCAGGAAGAATAGTTGCTTTATTTTATTTTATTTTATTTTATTTTATATGACGCTTATGCAAGCAGTAGGCTACCTCTCTTGCGAGCTTCATAAAATGTGTATCGTACTCTTCTTCGGGAATTCTGAAATTCATTATCATAAACATCACAATCACTATCATTATTAATATTATCATCACTGCCTTGCTGTTGTTTTTATCTTATACTTTGAGCACTATTATCATCTTAACAATCTTTTACAGACAGAGTGTCCATTTCCATCTGGCGTGTCATGTATTTCAATACAAGATTGGCTGAAATATTCAAACAAAAACAAACAAAATAAAATTGCTATGAAGTTTTAATGTCATAACTCTTTAAATGTAGTTGTTATTTTGTCCACCCGCTTTCTCATACACTCATCTTGCTCAGCTGACCTGACCTGACCCAGGATTCCTGCTGATATCTTTCCCCTCAGAGCTGTTTCATCTCACTTTGAGCTTTAATTGACCTTGGTGATTAGCTTAGCTGGTCGGCAGATGGTGGGTGGAAAGCTGGTTTAGGGTTCAAGAGGGGACCCATGGGTGAGGATTATGATGCTGAGTCAGCGCTGGAAATGCGCGAGTGGTGATTATACGGTACAGTAGAGCAGACAGTGGGGTAGGCATGTAAGAAAAGATGAAATTGTCAGTGGGACAAAGAAGCTTGAGCATGACAGAGAAATAAAGAAGACTGTGCATTAGGAAGTCACACGGGGCAGAGAAAGAGACAAACAGTGGGAGGAGGAGGTGGTAGTAGTTCTGGCTCAGGCCCTGGGCTTTCTTCTGTGGTGACAGGTGAGGGGGGGACTCCTCTCTCAGGCCTTCTCGGCTGCTGATGGACTGCTGACCGTTTTACCTCTCAGCATCTTGTAGTGCACTTCTGGAATGTGATGGCCGGTGAGGGCCATTCCCTCAGCCACCCTCAGTGCGTAATGGGCGACTGTATTCCCAGTGTCACTGCTGCCCTTTGTCCCACCCTCAGTCTCCTGTGCTATGAGGCATCAGCCTTTGGAGCTTCTTTCCGGCCATTCTTTAGGGACGGCGAATCTGACGTCTTCACTGTCTTCCGAGGAGGACTCACCGGTTCACTGGTGAGCTCATGTAGCGATGGCTCCTTATACATCGCAACTGTGTGACAAAGATAGAAGCTAATGGTTAATAATTAAGGAGGTGATTAATAACTAAGATAAACTGTTTTGAATTGTCCTAAAGTGACACAAAGGACACAAACCCTCTATAACTTTAGGCAGGAAGTGTGCAGCTCCTTTGGTCTTCTTTACTCGGTTGCCCTTCATGATCTGGCCATCACGGTTGATACCGATATACCAGGAGCGGCCAGACTGGGTCTGGCGATAGAGCATGGAGGAGTATGTAACATAGTAGTTCTCAAACACACTCTCCTTGAACTTACACTCCGGAGTGAAGTGCTCCTGAAAATAAATATGGAAAAGGGGAAAGGGGGAGAGACAGTTATATTAGCAAAAAAGCAAGAGAAAGAAAAATTATAATGCAAATGTCATGAGAAAACTCTTAACATTTTTATGAGTCTTTGAACATGAACTCCATTGCAGGTAAGCACACACTAAAATGCATGGACACAAGCAGTGCAATACATTAATTAGGTGACTGTTTCCTGAGGGGAAGGATGGACAGAATTATATCTGGACTTGTTTCTTTGAAAGCATGAACATCCTGCTCCTTTGGTACCAGCAAGACAAGGATGCATACTATACATGGAGAAATAGCATTAACATCTCTGCTAAACATAACACATTCCAGAGAAGGGCAGAGAGGATGAAAAACACTGACATCCCAATACAATAACAAGTTCAATCTATACACATACAGTACATTATGTACTGTACATAAATGACAAATTCATCAAACTGCAGTGACTGCTTCAGAGGCATCCCAAGTTCAGAAAACTTGCAACTTGCTGAGTCTTTAATGAAAAAGATCCTAGATAATGGAGTCAGTCTTTAGGAAAATGAGATAAAGGAGATTGAGAAGATGAACAAAATCCCCAAAAAGAACAAAATTTACAGGGTCTTATTCGAGATGGAAAAATTAAGAAATTTTTTTTTTAGAGGGGACTGTTTGGTGGAAATGCTCACAACTCAGACATGTAAGACAGTGTCTAAGACACTGCCTTATTTAAAATTTATTTTAAACCTGGACCCTATTTTTTTTTTATTTTTTTTTTTTTTACAAATTTTGGGGTTGAAATGACTAATACTTAGCAAAAGTTTTGGAATTGGTCCAGTAGATCGCCTCCACAGGTGTTGTGCCATTTTCCCACTCCCCGGCAGAATCCTACTCCCGTTCACGTGAACGCGCATTCGCTTGTTCTCAGTGCTGCTTATTTTCATTTAGTTTCCTACACGTAGTTTCCTACTCCCCACTGCAAAATGGTCCCTGTTGTGACTACAAGCATGTGCTTTCTAGGGTACCATCCAGTGACCCAAAGATGTAACCTTAATAAATTTAAAGTGTCTCAGACTTTGCAAACAATAGATAGCGGGGGAGTTGAATTTTGGCAGCATTAATGTGAGGCTGCCAAAATCCTACTCCCCACTGCAAAATGGTCCCTGTTGTAAAGTGTCTCAGACTTCGCAAACAATCTATAGGGTGGGGGCTGAATTTTGGCAGTATTAATAATATAATAGGCCTATATAAATGTATTTCTTGTAAACTATTAAGCATTCTAAGTGCTCTCGAAGTTTGTTATCGTGGATGTTATGGCGTACATTATGGGTCATCTATCACTAGTGCAATTCTGATGTTCGCATTGCGATGTGTTCATCTTAAAACCTAAAACCTTAAATATAGGATCGCTTTTTTGTGATATGTTTCTCCTCTTGTGATGTTCTGGTCTGTGTTGAGTGGTAGAAAGTGAATAAACACTCATTTTGTTGGAAGGAAGACAGCAGATGTTAAACTATGAGGTAGATTGAACTAAATGAAAACAAGCGGTACTGAGACCTAGCGAATGCGCGTTCACGCGAAGGGGAGTAGGATTCTGCAGGGGAGCTGGAAAACGGCACAACACCTGCAGGCGCGAACGGATTAAAATGGTTGCAACATAATCCTTGGAGGCAATTGCGTCCTTGAAAAGTATGTCCACTAAAAGTGCTTGTTTTTGCCTCTGACCGGCTCAGACTGTTATTCAAAATGTCTAACAACTTTATGGAAAGGATCCCTACAGAGACAGACCGTTTTTTAAAGAGCGAGATCCTTTTTGTACAGAAACAGAAAGTCGCGCTCAAGGAAAAGTCTTACTCTGAAATCTTTCAAGAGGTTGAGTTGTTGCAGGGAGATGAAAGGATCTTACTCCTTAACAAACCAGCTGTCTCTGTAGGGATCCTTTCCATAATGTTGTCAGACACTTTGAATAACAGACAATAACAATAACCGCCTGTCAGAGGCAAAAACAAGCCCTTTTTGGGGGCGTACTTTTCACGGGCACAATTTCCTGCAAGGATTATGTTGCAGCCATTGCCGCCTGTTCGCGGATGCTGGCAGAGGCAATCTACTGGGCCAATTCCAAAACTTTTGGTAAGTATTAGTCAGTTTCCCTTTAAGGTGTCACAGTCCAAAAAGATTGGGAACCACTACATTAGCAGGGTTTTCAGACTCTGGGTATGTGGAAACAATAGTAAAATTAATTCCCCCAAAAGAGAATTATCCCTTTTAATATAGGCTACTGTCATGTGCTGTCAATTGTCCATGACTGGCTAAATCTGAATAGACATTACAAAATCTAATTACTTGGATCAAATCCAACAGTATAGCCAGTCGTTGTAAATGATCATGTTCCAGCAGCACTTCCCCTCCCTCTCTGTCCTCAACATAAGGACTACTGAAGCCTGCATAATGTTGACTGGTGACATTAACCAATAGCGACAGATATACATCTCTCTTAGTCCCCATCAGGGTCTCGACAGGGTCCTTCCCCTGTCAGAGCGCAAAGCCAATCTGCTGGATTGATTAAGTGAGAGCAGCAGGGTAGAAATGGCTGAGTGGAGAATTTCTCTGAGACTCAGGACGGCAGAGGGAGGGCCAGAGGATCACAACCTGGCATAGACAAGCTTTAATAAAGAGCCAAAAGTAGATTGAGAAGGTATAAGAGACCTCCAGTTTCACACTTATCACAGATCATCACCTTTCTCCTTCACTGGGAGGAGTCATCCTTAGCTGAGAAGGCAATTCAGGACTGTGTGTCCTTTCTCTTTGTCCAATCCTGCCCTGCTGCTCCACCACAGTTTATGCCCTTTTAACTGCTGTCTTCCCACCATAAAAAACACAAGCCCCTACCCTTAACTCAACAAACTCTCCCACTACCATCAGCACTACATCGCAGAGCTATTTTAAGATCCTCTGACAGGTTTGACACTTCTGCTGTGCTAACACAAAGGGGATGGGATCGATAGATGATCTGCATCATTCATTATTAATCAGAGCAGAGAGCAAGAGGGGTGGGAAGTGCAGGAGACAGAAGGGGAAAGGTAGGAGAGACAGGAAAGAGATCAGAAGATCACTCGGAGAGGACAGAGGGGTTGCTGGGTAATGAAGGTGATTAAGAAGAGAGAAAGGGAGAGGCCTGCTTCTTTGCATCTCCCTCAGGACCAAAGCAGGAACGCTGGGCTGACAAGGGCTTTAGTTGCCAGCACCCCACGATCTGACACTCATGTCCCTCTGGAAAGAGAACCCATCACTCCAACAAAATATCCTTCAGCTCAACCTCTGAAATGACACCAGTGGTAACCCCTCTCCCAAGTCATCCTATAATTACCCTTCATAATCAGTCCCCTGAAATTAGCCTAATGATAGAACCCACATCTTCTGTATTTCATTCAAGTAATCTCCAAAGGTCTGTAGAAAAAAAAAGTCACACTGAGAGCAGACAAGACAATCAAATAAATGTCCTGAAAATTTAAAGACAGACCTATAAAGTGATTTTTCATGATAACCTACCACAATGTCCAATATGCCTGTCCCTAACTGATACTAAAATTATCCCCATCTCTGAAACTCACCTTGAGGTAACCTCTAGGTCTCAGCAGAAGTACAGAGACCACCCAGAGTGTACTGACTAAAGATATCACTCAAACCACCAGATTTACCTGTGCAGATGAATAATTGTTGAGGATGTGTTGAGGGTTGCACATTTTTAAGAGTGATGGGAGGAATATTTCCATCTAAATGGTGGGTGCCCGGACTTGAAATTAAATAAAACCTCTTTCTTCAACCATGACTTATTGAGAGTCTTGGATAGCTTCCCTTGCATGTTTCTCAAGCCAAAAATGAATTTAAATGAAAGCAGATGAGAAAGGTAATATGTAGTGTCCGTGCTGAGAATCCCCAAGATGGGAAGAACCTTTTTATGATGCAGAGCAGCGTCCCGAACCCCCCGCCCACACACACACCACCTCCTTCCTCATCCCTTGTGTCTGATTACATCTATTCCACCTGCTGCAGGAAGCTTTACTCTCCATGCCACCATACAGTGGGACTGCACTTACCACCAAATAAGGACAGTGAAGTACTAATAATACACACTCATAGGGCAGAGGTCCCTAAATCTGACTAACGTCTTTCCCTGCAATTAGGATATAAAAACAGGAATGAAAGTTGTGACTAAAAAGATAGTGATTCCATGAATAATATTTGATATCTTGTTTGCTTTCATTTCATCATGCACGCACAAGCATGAAACCAGAACTAATGCCCCTGAAAACGAAGCTCCACTTCTGGAATTCAAAACATGTTTTAGCATTTCTGACATGCAATTATTTGCAGTCCCCTATTTAGACAGCAGGGGTCACAGTGTCATACATGCTTCCTGCATCTGTTGACTGTCCCATCAGCTCCCAGTGTAAACTATGGCAAACTGTGAAATCTGCCCGGCTGCAGTAAACCCACCGTATTTCCACAGTACTGCATTACTGCTGCTGCAAACCACTCACATGACAACGTGAAATGTCAAGCTCATTCACAACAACCCTCTGTTACACACACACAGACACATGCTCATAGTCTGCGAGTGTGAGCGTATGCAATGCAGGACGCCACCAGCAGGGCATGTTGCTGATATTGTTGTCGAGCCAGATGTAGATGCACTACGACACGCCACGTTACGTAAGTCAATAGGGCATAGATGTGCTTATTAAGAGAGGTTTACAGAGGATGAGACTGGCAGTTAGTACTGTCTACCACCATGCATGTATGGCCTGTCTGTAATGCTTTATGATAGCCCAGAATGATGCACTGACAAGAGCAGAGTGGATAATAATGTGCAGAGACTCAAGCCTCTGCAGTTGTCGACTGACAGCTGGAAGGCCCCTGTCAATATAATGTAGCTGAGAGAGGAGTGGTAGCTGACGTTCCCTCTTTGACCCTCAGTGACAGAGGTGACCGGCTGCACACTGCCTGCCTTTATCAGAAATCACCCTGCTTTTAATTTTCTGGTTAAGATAAGACACAAGGTGGTGGTTGATTGTGCCACCATCACCATGCGTATGTCATATCTTGGAAAATTACAAGGACTACATTCTAATGTATCCCTGAGAGATTTTGGAAGCAGAGCACTGGTACAAGGTATATCATGAGTCAATCAGATAGAATAGCTTTTGCCTTCCCCAAGTGCTCTTAATTGGCTGCCTGGCAAAGTGCCTGTCTTTATTATTGCATTTCTGCACTTCATCTCTTTTCTCTTGCTCTGGACAATTATTCTCTCTGCTACATTTTTCTAATGTCCACATTTTGTCCTGTCCTGTGATAAAAGCGATGCTATTTGGCTGCAGGTGTTGTCCTGCATCTCAATGCAATCCTCCCATGAAAACAATAGAAAGGACGTAGCTTTTCATCAATAGGTCTCAGGCTCTTTCTTTATCCCTCTCCTGTGTCGATCTGTCTGTCTTTCTCACTCTGTCTATCACAGGCTCACACTGATCACACACTATTTATTGTGCTGTTGTCCTTTAACTGTTTCTTTAATACATTAAAGGCCCATATACACTGTGTGATTGTGTGATGTCCCAGGTGAGAATTGACAACTGTGTGAGGAAAAACGTGGTGAAATCTTTGGTCAATCCAAAAAGGTACAGTGAACGGTCGATTTGGAACTTTGGTGACCAAATTCTGCCAATGTGACTGCTGCTGAAACCCATTTAAAAACCATCCAATTTGACTAAGGTGTTAGGGTCAAAGCATGATATTTGACTTGTTGCATGAGAGCAGCGCAGATGGATGACACGAGTTGATGACATGCCTCTGCCTCTTTACATATTTTTATGCATTCTGCGTAGGGCTGTCCCGATCCTGATCCAAGTCCGATCTAATGCTTATATTTACCTAACTGTTGATTAAATATGTATCTGACTCACTGAAATAACAGCTGTAGCCTACTAAATCTGGCACACCTTATTTGTCATGACTTGATCTGGCTATACTAAAGGTCCTGGTTCAAAACTATTACATTTATAAGCCTAAATTACTGATCTGATATGAAAGTTTAACTGGGAGAATGCAACTCCTGAAATTGCCGTGACGCGATCAGCTAGAGAGAAGACGTGTCACTCTGTTGGAGTTGTTGGAACCACAGAAACACTTTTGCTGCGTTACAGAGTAGGAGTTCTTCCCTCACAAACAATCTTTGGTCAAGCACACAACAGACACCTTTAAGTTTGGCCTGCCAGCATGTTACTCACGGAATTAGAGTTAATTAGTGACAGCGGATATAACCTGCCACCGGCGATGTTGGTCATTTTAACCAGTAAGAGTGACGGACTAGCCTGGGAACCAGACAAATCTGCAAGCTCATGTTTTATTTGCTATGGCCAGTGTCTGGTCCCCCTCCCATTCAGACAGATTTCTAGCTGACCTGGCCCTGGTCCGGCCAATCACATGGGGCAGGTTTTATACAATGACTGTACAGAGGAGCGCCATTGAGGAATTTTTCTATTTTAATGGTTACACTGCCGCTGATGTGGAACGTTTCATAACGTTTCTTTCGCTAAAAGAAGAACAAACAACTGCACTTAAAGCTTTGATAACGCCCCTTGAAAATCAAAGATGAACTGAGAGGTTCCAGACTAATTTGCATTTGTTAATTGGTCTGGCGATGTCAGACTAGTGGCTAAATATGATCAGCTGCTTCCTGAATGTTTTCTACACTTCCCTGTGTTACTAAGAAAGAGGGAGGAGAGGAGAGATAAAAGATTCTTCGTCTCAGCGTCTGAGTTTAGCAAATCCGTGTGTTTTGGCAACCTCTCTGTGTGAACCGAGAATCACTCACTGCTGCGCCCAAATTATTTTTTTACATTGCGCACTCTAAATTTCACTTACAGTAGATATGCAGCGGAATGTTCGCACTGTAGAGATGGCTGTGGTAAAGCAGAGCAGCACTGCAACACTAGCCTGCTGAGGGGAACAAAACACAATACAGTAAAGTAAAGATGGGATCGGAATTTGATCGGCCACTGATCCTTTAAAATATGCCTGTATCTCTAATTCTAGCCATTCTTCGGCCAATTTGACATGCCTCAAAATTGATATTGCACAGCCTGACACAAATGCAAACAGAGATTTTACTCATGTGACAGGGCCTTTAAAATGTAAAATATGCATAAAACACCTGCATGAAGGCACCAAATATTTACAGTAAGAGGCAAAGCACATGTCTAAATGTTGATTGGCACATAAACAGTTTCTGTGAAAACTTGCCTGTCAAATGTCAGCCTCCTTCAACACAAGCAAGTCCTTCTCACTCACTCTCTCTCTCTCTCTGAGGAGTTTTCCAGAGCACATAGATTACAAAATGGGGCACGAATGAGCCAAGCTCTATTTTTATATCAGGCTCAGCCATTTCCTGTTGTCATCTACAGGTAGTGAGGCTGAGACAAGGCAGCAGTGGACTTTCTCTGCTTGTTATAGAGCCTGGCCCCACAACCTGACCACTACATGTGTGAGAGAGGGATTCAAGGAAAAAACTGCGAGTTATTCAGAAGAAAACAACATAATTACCATCAGTAAGAAGCAGAAGATGCATTATAAGAAGGTGAGGAAATAGCTGTAAGGAAGCGACTAGTCGCTCTGTCAGTCACCTCGGCTCTTCTGAGAGTGACAGTGTTGAGCTTATTTATCATAAATGAAAACATCCCACGTCAGGATGCTATTAAAATGTAAAAGCAAATATGAATATGCTCCTAGAGAACAAAGATATGTATAAGGGGCCATACGATGCCACCTGCACTCCCTCCTACACCAGCAAATTAGTACATCAGATACACGATAGACAATAACATGGGGTCATTAAATCAAACATGCATGATATTACACAAGAAGACAGCTGTTCTATTGTACAGCACCTATATCAGCTCACTCTTGTAACTGCATGTGCGTGTGTGAGAGAGCGGAAGTTCTCTGAAAGAGGGCACTGTGGGACGCAGTACAGCTATTGACTGGTTCTGAGGCAATCCCTTCTCCTCTCTGTTCACAGAGGCAAGGCACCAAAGTCTATTGCATGCTAATCAGGGGCTCAGAAGATAATAAGCGGTAGCGTATTTGCCATAATTCAAGATTTAACTCTCGCATAGTACAGATGACACTCTCTCCTTTACATCACATGTGCATAAAACCGCTCTTGCATTCACTGCTTTTGCATATAACTAAAGAGAAATATGTTTATAGATGGCTCTCACATCAATGACATTTACTTTTACCTTAGTGTCCAGTAAACGGCTCAATAAGAGCCTGTTCACTGTTATTTATGGAAGCACATATATAACTATTACTATTGTGCTGTTGCGTTATACAGGACTGGATAGATAACAATGGCAGACACAATAAGGTATTATTTACCACGTAGCTATGGTTAAGTGATCTGACTCTGATCACGTGTTACCAGTGTTATGAGCACTGTCCAGGGTGCTGATCAAACTGCCCCGCCCTGAAAGATTCACTAGCTGCCGAGAAGAAAAAATGATGGTTTTACACGATGCTAATATTATCATACCAAATCAATGCTACACGCACTGTCCAAGGTGCTGATTAGACTGCACTCTGGAACTAGCACCAGTGAGTTATAGATTTTGTGTAGTAGTAAGTTTACTCAATACATCTCAGTTGAAACTTATATTGAATGAAGCCCTTATGGCTAGTTGGTCGATACCCCGTTGACACTTTATTAGACACAACTGAAGAGCTAATGAAGTGCTTTGCAGCACTGACTAAATTAGACATAACAAGTTGTGATAGTAACACTCTGCCATGGGTATTGCACTTCAAAGAGATCCCCATCTCTCTTTTCACCCTCCTGCTTCACATATTTCTGTTTTCCTACCTTTGTGATATGATCTACTGCATTGAAAAGTCACCTGGTTTAATGTATGTTAATATAATAAATCAATCAGACCATTCTTTTTTTTTTGCAACTGATTACTGATTGCATTTTATGATTTTTCTCTTTATCTGCAATCTCATAGACTCGTTGACTCAGTGATTCAGAATCTCATGTAGTTCATGCATTAGTTGATTACTTCCTGCAGAACTTGAACAGTCATTATGTCAACATGTTTGCAAGCATTCAGCCTTTATTGGCCTAAAATCACGTGGCACCTTTAGAAACATTTGGAATATGTATTAAAAGTGAGTGAAACTGGAAAACAGTGAAAGTGTAAAAAGGGGGCTATGGGGGTATGGGGCTAAAAAAGGTGCAAAAGTACTGATCTAAACAACAAAACAAAATCAGAATAACACACGCACACTTGCCACATTCCAACCTGCCCTGGAGCCAAAATCTGTCAACAGTTCCTGCACTCAAGAGACCTCAGATTCTCCGAGAGTAGTTTTACACCCACTCTATCTCCATTCCTCCCTCCCTGTCTTCCCAAAACTAATTGGAATACTCATGCAGGTAGTCTAACAGGTTGTCACCCTATCTCTCACCCCCCACCTCTCTGTGCCTCACCTTTCTCTCTCAAAACATTCCTGCACACTTAAACCTACACACACAACTACCCCACAGTGCTACACAGGTACATGTACAGCACACATACATGCATCACAGACAGTAAACTTAAGTCCACCTGACAGACAGCTAAAACTCAAAATCGAAAATGACAGTAGATGATAAAGCCTCTTGAATTCCGTGTCAGTGATGTGTATAGGTAATAGCGTCTCTATTGTGCGTATATCCCAACCTTGACACTTACAAAACCAGAGCAATCATATTTGGGTTTTCACTGACATTTAGTATCACACAACATCATATTTTTAGAAAAGGGTGGTTGAGATATGTGAACAAATGGAAATTAGTTTGTAGGGCATACTTACCGAGGTATAGAGGTATCCTTCACTATTCATGGCAAGGTATAACCCTGTCTTTGCCCCCTGGATTGCCACAATCCGCAGTCCCACCGGAATTAAGTTGAACTGAGCTAAAACAGGGAATAAAGAAGGAGATATAGGGCATGGCAGAGAGAGCAAAAAGAGAGGGAAGTCAGGGAATATTGTGAAATCAAACTAGTGTACAGCGTAATAGTGTTAATAGTGTACAGCAGCAGAGTCTGCTTTTCTGTCTTCATTTTATTAGGCTGAATAGCTGCAGTGTCACTGCCACATGCTGTATCTCTCTTAAGCCCAAATGCTTTGACCTCTCAGAGTTTATGTTTATGTAAACGCAATGCCATGTCACCTTCACATTATGCTTTACACTGCCTCTAAACCTGGAGGATAATGGAGGTGTTCTGCCACACCAAATGGAGCTTAGAGCAAAGACTGTGATAAGAGGATAGATTGATATGGTAACTGGGTAGATTAAACTGCTCTGAACCTGTTAACAATAAAAGACTCAAGAAATAATGTAGGATGTTGAATAAATAAGATTTAAAAAAATCTGCCACATTTAAACTACACTCTGAAAAGGGGCCCACGTCTGGGTCTGGAAGGTCAAATAGGCAAATACAAAGAAAGGATACTAGGAAGAGAGCAGTGCATAGTTTCTTGTATGAAAACCCAATTCAGATTGCTAAAGGTCAGGATGAACATTCACATCACGGTGGCCGTATGTCACTTAGAGGCACTCAGGCAGCAGCCTTGTGTTTTGTGGATTCCAAATACTGAGTTGCAGATCCAATCACAATCAGTATCTCTGATTTTAAACACAGTATAGATGGCGTTTAAGGGTGAACACGTATGCCAAGCATTTCTGCATATGAGCAAGGACACATTAAATTGCCAAAGTGTGACAGGCAGTTTGACGTGATGTTCCTCCTTATTAAAAGACAGAAATAACTGCACAAATTAGAACAAATTTGACAGATGAGCTGACAATAATCCTAACTTTTGCCTTGACTCTTCAGCCACAGGGCCCCTATACCACAGTGTGACACCTGCTGTGGTTCTGTTTAGCTCAGTGCGTACAGTACAGCACTAACTTTGCGAAAGTTGGAGAATTGGCTCCCAATGAGGAGCTGTTCCATACTTGAGGTATATGATGGTGAAAACTGCAGGTGTTACTTGCATTTAGAACAGTGTGGCTTCAACCCAGTTCCTCTAGGAATGCTAGGGAATAGACCGTGAATAATTTGTTTAAAATTATACAACACAACCACAAGCAAAGACATGTATGCTATAGACAGAAACACACACAAACACACACACACACACACTCACAAAATGAGCTGCTTTCGTCCCTTGTGCTGTCCATTGTGCCGTCAGGCTGCATCTGCAGGTAGTATCCATGTTGGCTGTATAGCCGGGTAACAATGCCCTTCAGCTGTGGCTCTGCAAGGGAGCACAGGAAAACAACATCGTATTAGACAGGTGCCGTGGCCATAGGTCGAGAGCAGAAATGACATTCACTGATTTACAGAACCTGGAAAAGGAAAGGGTTAGTCAAATATGCCAGGGTTAAAAGACACTAACCACAGAGGAGTTTTACTGGGTGCAATCTTTGAAGTTAGAACATGGTTTATGTATAATATATAAAATGTTGAACTAGTTTATAACTATTGGATGGATTGCATTGAAATTTTGTACAGAAATTCATGGTCCCCAGATGATGAATCCTAATGAACTTGGTGATCCACTGACTATTTGTCTAGTGCATAATCAAGTGAAAATTCAAATTTTTCCAATACCAGCTACCAAACTAATGACATTATTACCACCATCCTCATTGTTGTTTAGTGTTATTATTAATGTTAACCATGTTAACACACTACAGTAAGATGGTGACAATGTTAAACATTATACCTGCTAAACATCAGCATGTTAAGATTGTCATTGTGGGCATGTTGGCATGTTGATGCAACCATTTAGTTCAAAGCATGTAGAGCTGCTAGCATGGCTTTAGACTGTATCATACCATTGTGCAGTGTCGAACTGGTCTGGAAACATTACATACAAGACTTGTGAACTCATACAGTGTCAGTGTAAGGTACAGTTATGGAATACCTTACTTTAGGTTCTGCTGCTTCATTTCCAGTATATAAATAACAAAATCATCAGTCAAAGATCAGTGTAAAGACTTTAGGGAGTTTTACCAGGAGGGAAGATGCCTGGCAGAACAGATGATGATTGAGAGGAACACTTATCCAACCTTTAAACCCTTCACAGTACTACAAAAGAAAAGAACACAGCTATTTACGTTGTATATTTGTTGTTAGAAGAGAAAGGAGAGAAATAGTAAAAGTAAAGAGAAAAAGTATATTCAGCACAAAAACAAGAGAGTGAGAAAGTTAGGTTTTCAGTATTTGATAACAATTTCTTAGTTAATTAGTGAATTGACTGAGGTACAGTTCTGGATTCACAGAAACACTGGGAATGTGTAACATACAATGAGTCTGAAATTCTATTGCAACTAGCAATTCAACTGATGCAAGAAAATGCATGTATGAGTTAAGCTAGCGCATCAGTCCACTGTCTTGCTACCAGTGGTATTTTTAGCAAGAGCTGGGGCCGTCAGAGGATGGAGTCAAGTGAGAGAGTTAGTCTGTCTGCCGCTAAATAAAAGATGGCCTGGGTGGTGGAGGAGAGGATGGACAGTAAATAGAGAGGCTAAATGTTTCATGAGCGGGGTCCCTGCAGCCTAGTTTGCATTCATTTAAGAAACAGACAGAATATTTGCAGCAGCTCTCAGACATCACCATTGCTCCCCTCAGTTACACGAACCACTCTCTATGTTGTGGAAATCTAAGTCGTCTCCTGAGCTCGGCACCTCGCTGCCTCGGCCAGGCTACTCCGACAGCAAGAAGAACCCTGCAGGTCCCCTGACTTAGCTTAAAGCTCAGACATTTAGTCTGGTCAGTGAACTGACCAGTCTCCTTCTGCAGCTTCAATAAGGGAGATGAAACATGGATGAAGGAGCAGTTCATGGAGCCTCTGGAGGACTGAGGGCCATCTAGGAGACCTCTTCAGGGAGGGACCTAGGGCACTGTGCAATCTGCCTGTCTTGTTTGGACTAGGACAGGGAGCAAGAGAGTGGCAGAAGATGCAGAGATGTGATCTGTAGGACAATTTCCCAAAGGAAGTGTGTCAGGGTTGACGTATCAGTGAAACTGTGACCTACTCCCATTGTTACATGCAAGTATCTGCAGCACTCCTCGTCATCTCTCTTTCAAAGCTGCTTGTCAAAACATTTCATAGTCTCTCTACTCTTGAACTTTCTTCTTCTTTTCTCCCCTTTTCCACTTCATATCCTTTGAGTTATGCACGCTTTCATCCCACCTAATATCTTCATACATCATCCAATCAGAGGAGGGAAGCCGTTCATTACTTGTCCCCACAGATGCAAAACAGAGAGATGAGAGAGGGAGAAAGAAAGGGAAATGGGAGGATCAGGGAGGAGAGAAGTGAGCAGAGGGACAGCAGGGGAACAAAGAGAATGAGATGACACTGTCATTCCATTAAGAGTGACGGCTGTATATGCTAGAGAAAAGGCACATTTAGGCAGAAATTCAATAGACAGCTTGTGCAATATGGCTGCAATCAAAACTCCAGTGCTTGGTGTCAGGGGCACTAAAACTAATGTTTCACTTAGAAGAGCTGGCTCTAACTTCAAAATCCTCATCCTCCAACACCAACGCACAATAACTTCTGATCCAGTGTAATGAATGCATGCTCCCAGCAAAAACCATAACAGTTCTGTTTTACTGCAGCTGCATTTGCGATTCATAATGATAAAACAAAAAACAGTTCTGGTGCACTCTTGACACTTCATTACCATACAAATATTGTTACTATTTAGGCCCAAAGTCATATTTTTTTGTGCTCTAGAAGTCAGTGTGCCTCCATTATATTGTTCTGGTAATTTGGACATAAAGGAAGTACACTCATGTTTTGCTACTGAGACTAAATTACGAAGTTGTTGAAGAAGTTGCAGACATTTAGAACTGGGAGGTCAATACTTATCCACAATAAGGTTTTTAACCTTTTCTGTAAACTGACAGAACAGTTCTCTTCACAAATAAGGCTCATCAAACCGCTTTTGTATTTTCTGTCATTATACAGCTGTATTTGCCTATACAACCAATAGTACATGTAGTCTTAACTTTCTTGACTTGAATTTCTTACAGATTTGCTGGAGATTGACGATCTCAAACCTTCTACTTTGTGACTGATTTAATAAGAACAAATCATTCTTGATCTTAGTTTAGGTAGCCAGGTCCACAGGATCACTTTATGCCAGAAATATCTAATATGCCAGAGTAACTAACACTAACTTTACCTTTTTGAGTTGGTAAATTACATGTACAGTTGATCCTGGTCCCATTGTATAGTGTTCATCCAGTAATTCTGTCCTCTAGACCCCCAAAAATCTGTGAAAAATCTATGATGTTCTCTGGGACGTCCCGCCCTCAAATTACAAGGCAACGCCACCCTCGCCCCCGACCCAACATATGAATACAGCAAACAACTGCCAACGTCGCGGACAGTATGGAGTATGAAAGACTGAGAGTGTGCAACTGAGAGTAGTAGTTTTAGAAATACTACAGTAGTAGAAGTACTACCAGTTACAGTGTTTGGGGCAAATTTACACCCTCCCTGCCACTCATTCACTTATTCTGTCAGTGTCTACCTCTGCAGCATCTGCCGAAGCCTCTCCACGCTAATGTTAAGCTAGCAGTTTAAACAGCTCTAAACCAGTCTCAGCCATCAGTGAAGGTGCTAACTATGTATCTGTGTTGTGAATTTTGGGTGCTGTCAGATGTTCCAGGCTTTAAAACCGCTGGGGTGGTGAATGTGATGTCGCCTCGTAGTTTGGGGGCGGAGTGTCCCAGGGTACGTCATAGATTTTGCACAGGTTTTTTGGGGTCCAGGATCAATACATAGTAGATAGATTGAAGTGACTACATGTAATTTACAAACTCAAAAAATGGGATTTAGTGCTAAATTAGTCTTTGAAGTCATTCACGTGATGCTAGTGTCTATACTGTCAAATTCTAATGCTCTTTTTTGGATCTAATAGTTCAGTGCTGCAAGGCTTTTAACAATATGCAAATGAACAAAACTGTGCATAATCGTAACACTGACTCGACTCAGTGTCATCAAATAGCTGAGGTGCCCTACATCCCCATGCGTATTCTGCCAACTGCTCCCCTCTCTGTCTTGAAAGCATCTGTGTGACTGTGTCTGCATAATGCGTGCACACACACACACACACACACACACACACACACACACACACTTTTTCTGCCATTGTTGTTAATGTTGCAATATGTTGGCATTAGGAGCGAATACATCAAGGCTTTAACAAACATGTCACATTGTTGCGTAAGTAACACGCCCGTTTCATCAAAATAAGAGAAACAGAGAAATTCCTGACTTTTAGTCCCTAGTATGGCTCAAGCGCCAAAAACACTGGATCCTACATTCCCCATGATGCAACTGGATAGCATCTTTCATTAGACCTTCCCTGCCTCCTAAATGCCCACTTCGTTTAAACCCCACTTCAGTTTGCAAACCCTGACGATGTCATCATATAACCCTGATGACATCGTCAGGGTTATTTTTTCAAACTTGGGAAAGCTCCCTCCAGAGCCACAGAAGACATTATACATTATATATTATAAGTGTTTGACAGGCTGGGCAGTGCTCCTCGGGACGACTAAACTGAACTCCGTGTGTAAAATTGCTGGAGTGGTTTGCGTCCAAGCCACATAAGAGTGAGCACACATTACTAGGCACGCCAACTTTCTTTCCCCTTCATAAGCCCTGGAGAAGTACACTGACAGATAGTGACACCCTGTGACAGCAGTCTACCTGTGGTTGGATTAGCAAAGCACACAGAGGTGTTTACATGAGCAAAAAGCAAGTGTTCGTCTCATGAGGATGCGTAGTGTGCACATGTACTGCTCCACAGGGGTAAACAGAGAAGATGATAACTCGGAAAGCTACTGACTCAAAGGTCATGTTTAGTGATTTGGGTATGTTAGGGCGTATTTGTATTCAAACAGTATTTTATATGGCAGGGAGCCAAAAGCAACCATACTTTTCTAAGACCATAACCCAAACAAATCTAATGTTTGAGGTCAAGCATCTTATAATGCAGTATTGGAAAGTACCTAAGTACATTTACTCAAGTCCTGTTGTTGAGTACAATTCTGAGGTACTTGTACTTGAGTATTTCCATTTTCTGCTACTTCCCACTTCCTCCACATTTCAGAGGGAAATATTGTCCTTTTTACTGCAGTACATTTATCTGACCGCTGTAGTTACTAGTAACTTTTCAGATTAACATTTTATATTAAAAAACAAATAATACACTTCTAAAACAAAATGCCTTGTTAAAGATTAAATCAGTGGCTCCCAACCGTTTGGCTTGTGACCCCTTAAAAAAAGCAGTGTCTAGTTCTAGCCCCTTGTCACATTTCAGATGTCTATGAGTCGTTAGCTGTCCCATTTAAAAATAACTGGTAAAGGCACAAAGAGGTAAAACTCTCCAATATTTTACAACAAGATTAGAGCAAAGTGCCAAAAAGGACTACAAATGTATGTATCAGAACTTTTTTATCTTGTGAAAATGTGACATATTCAAACTGCTTGTTTTATCTGACCAACAGAACACTCGAAGATGTTAAATTTATCAGGAACTGGAAACAGAACGTTTGGCATTTTTGCTTGACAAATGACTGAAACCATTTATCGATGATCAAAATAGTCGCAAAATTTCTGTCGATCCACTAATCGATTAATCAGCTAATCATTTCAAGTGTAGTGTAAACAGTGTATGCCTTATATTAAATGCTTAACAATTTAGAAGAGCCCTGGTGATTTGACATTCATGTGACACAACAATGTGAGAACGAAGTCCACTGAGGGGCTGAAAATTAAGCCGTGGTTCAAGACATACTTTTTTTTGCGTGAAAGTGAAAATTCATCCAAGGACTTGTGGCCAAAAAGGGAGTAGGTTGACATTGAAAGTGTGGTGGGAAATTAATTTAGAAGAGCAGACTTAGATTCCCAACTCATACTAAATACGCTTCTGTGAGCAAAGTATTACATTTTTCTCAGGTTTTCTGTAATCAACCATGACCATACAGTAAATGGATCAGCACTTAGTAAAAAAAAATCTTCTCTTGAGTCTATTGAGACTGCTCATAATCAAAATGAATCCTACCATATGTACCCTATCTGGTGTGAGTCATCTTGTGTGAGGTGCATCCCTGCTCTCTAGTTAAAGAACAGCAGGCGACGGCACATTACCTTTCAGGGTGAGCACACCTGCATCTGCCTTGTAGGTCTTTCACAAGCTGTGCCAGAAACACAACCTGCAGCCTCCACTGCCCTGGGTATTTCCCGCTGAAAGGAGGTGTGCGACTACATTCATCACTCCTGGGACACGTGTGGGTTTGAGTGACAGAAAACATTCGCTGATCCAGGTCAGTGGAGTGTGGGTCAAAGCGAGCTCCCTGTCTGTTTATGTACATCACATGTTGACTCATCAGCAGGCCTATTTCCAAGTGACCTCTCCACACATGAGCGAAAATATGCCTTGCAGTTGACAAGTGGAAAAGCCAGTGTGTAGAGAGAGTGCCTTAAGGGATGTGGCTTTAAAAGAGACTGTATAAGCACTGTAAGTCAAAGTCAAATGTTCCTCTGCCAGTGCTCAAAAATGCTTGCATTGTCACATTTTATTGCAGGCACTGTATGTGTAACTGGTAATGTAATTCTGTGTAACTGTTTAAATAACAAGAAGTAGATCTTAAAATGAACCTAAACTTAAAGGGAAACTCCGGTATGTTTAAACTTGGGCCCTATTTTTACAAATTTTAGGGTCGACCAAAAGTTTTGGAATTGGTCTAGTAGATCACATTTGCCGGCATCCGTGAACGGAGTTTCCCTTTAACACTAGTCACATGGTATGATGGATTTAAGAGTTGACAGAAACATTTGTTTCCAGTTCTATTATGTTCTATGTTATGTTCTATTATGGAGAAATATTTAATTTTTTGAGACAGAGGTAAACGGATGATTAAGTAAGTGTTGCAAGTTTTGTAAAAGCAGGAGAGATTATAGTTATAAGAGCATTTTGTTTATTAATTTGGGTTCGCCTCTAATCCCAGCAGCAACCACTGCGCTGTCTACACAGGGATGCCTCTCATCAATTTACATTCGGCACTGATAATCATTTTGAAAATCATCAGGGGGAGGCCGGAGCCCAGTGTTATAGTACAGCCATTCACACTGCAATTATGTGCGTATCTGTGTAAATGAGGTCAATGCACATAAGAACCCAAGGTAATCACTTCATGCATCACGGCTGCCATCAAGGACGCTTAAACCCATCACTGCGATGTAATTGCTCTGAAAAAATAAGCACTGGTGGAGGTTTATCGCTAATCAGCGTAGTGTATGGCCCGATGTTGGTTATCATTACACTAATGTATTTATCTGGCTTGATTTGAGCTCAGTATGTCGCTGGCTGATCTCCCTCTAGCCGAGCTCCTCTTGATAAGGTTGGAGATAATTATTGGGGGCCTGCATGACTGAGCAGCTAAGGGCATTTCTTTTTCTGCTCTGACCGAACCAAACAACAGGGGTTTTCCTTGGCTTATATTTTTAGGACTCCCTGACTCTCCCCTCCCTTTCTCATCATGTTCCCTTTAACTTACAGCTGCTTTCTCCATACCTCTCCCGCTCACTCTTTGTGTATGCATGCATGCATGCAGTACATGTTTGCATGTGTACTGTGTACTGCATATATGCCAGAAAGAGGGAGTCTGTCTCTTGTGTAGTGTTTGATTCTGCTTCTAATAAAAGGAGAACATGGTTCCTCCTTTTTTTTTTCCTTTTCTAAACTGGGCCATGAGCTCTACAGTGCTGCTAGTAATTATCAACCTTGTGGGGAGAGAAGGAGAGGAGCAAGGGAGGAATGAAGTCATGAAAACTAGTTAACAACATGGAGGCAAGAGTGAGGAATGCTCTACGTTTGTCCAGAAATAAAAGAAGGAAGGGTAGCAAGAGAAAAGGGCAGTGATGGAGTGATACAAAGATACAGAGTGTGACAAGCGTGAGAGGTAGGGAGGGGTGATAGGGGAAGACAGGTTGAAAAAGGATGTTGTAGAGGAGGAGGAAGAGGGATAGCAGGAGAGGGGTTAAAAAAGGAATAGGAATGAATGAGGTGTTTCGCATCCCCTGCAACTCCAACGAACTCCTCTTAATTTAAATTCAAGGCTTCATAAATCATTCCATGTGACAATGTCGGCAGGTCACACATAAGTGAGACAGACTTATTGCTGGTTATTAATGGTTCTGACAGGAGCATGTCAAACACGAGCAGAAGCAAATAGGGCTCACAACGCGTCCCTGACACACATTCAATATTCGCATACAGTATGTGCTCCATTAGCATTATGACAGGAACATATCAGTGAAGGTTAACAACATGCTCAGCACAGGAGATTCAGAGTGATGTGGTGTGGCTGCATACTGCAGCCTCATAGCTTCATCAGTAACATTATAGCACCACATTTTATTTCTTCAGGTTCAAATCCCCTACTCACTCGACGGTGCTTCCACATGAGCTACACAGAAGAACATGGAGGCACAAGAGCAAGAGCTCCCCAACACACCTCACCTATCCTTTTCCCCATGGACCCACCAGCAAGGACACAAATAGGCACTTTAATATATGCAGAACAAACAAGCACAAACATTCCTCTGCACTCCCACAGGGGTCCAGACCTCTGTCAGATCGCGTGGTGATCACACACGTAACAAAACAACTAAGCTAAACAGCACGGTGATGGACAACAAAGGGTTCAGATTTTCAACTTGCATTGATTTGCTTGCTGAAACACTTTGATATAGTCCTCACACAGTACGCTTTTCCCACAGAGAAGAAGAAGGAAACTATGAGTAGAGACACTCAAGAGCAGCTTGGTATGGAAGGAGGCAATCCATTGCATATTCCAACAAAACATTGTCTGAGATTAAGTTTAGTTGACATAGTTTTGACACTAACACAGCTGCAGAGAAATGTACAGACACAGATATACACTCAAAGAAGTAGGCACATAAAGATGCTTGAGCATATGAATGTACAGTACACATATGCAAACATGCACGCCAGTGAGCAAAGCAAAAACTACTCTGTCTTCTGTTAAAGTGTAACTCCACCCTCAAATGTAGCCTCGTGGCTACATGGTGTGTGGGTCAGGGGACATTGGGGAGACTAACTGTTACTGATTAGTCTTTTTTTATATAAATTTCATGACATACATAGGTCCCAACCGGTTGACTCTATGTCAGCATTGGCCTTGCAAGGTTCAGGGCTGATTTGAAACAGTAGATGGCGTGTTGAGCCATTTTCAACCCACTAAATGCTGATTGTTATAAATTTGGTAAGAAATGTCGATATTAACACCAGCATTGATGTGTTTCGTCGCAGTACAGTCATATCATGTAGATTACACCTCAAAAAACACGTTTAAGTGTGTTTAATTTAACAATACTGACATCTAAAAGTCATCACATGTAAATGTAAAAGAAAATCTAAATTAGGGCCACTTTTTCATTGTTGTCTGTCCCACGACTGAGCTGCGTTTGCCACACTCGCCTACCAAACAGAGCATAAAAGTGACAATGTGTCGTTGTACACGTGGAAAACAAGGCAGAACCTAGAACCTAGACTTTGTGGGTTCTTACAAGTTGAGGTTAGGGGAACCTCCAGGTTACGGGTTGTTAAGTTCCCATAGTGGAAAAGAGCTACATGTGACAACAAAATCCTTAAAACCTGGTGCTTATTACTCAGGAACATATTTAAATAGCAAGAGGAATTTCAAATGTGGTATGATGATGTACTTCTCTTGCAAAAGAGATCTTGATCTCAGGGTGATTACCTGATTAAATAAGGTTATGTATGATGGACACAAACAGCTTTGCACATCCTGTTTTAACAGTTAACACTGGTTATGGATGATAGCGCTGATAAACTGGATTCTGCCAATTTGAATGCTGTCATGTGAGACTTAAATCTGGTATTTCAGTAAAATGTTATCATTTTCATGATAACTTCTTAATGCACAGTATATCTCTTTGGTATCTTATCATAGTACGCCCTGGTGTTCTTGCAGTACATCCCCCATTCATGCTGTCCTTCTCCTTGTCTTCTCATCATTACCTCTATAGGTGTCCTCCATCCTCACTGTCTTTTTCTTGTTAGAGCTAAATTCAATCTGTCCTTGTCAGCTTTAATCAAAGCACCCACAGATTCAATTTAGTAGGTATGTGTGGGAGGTTAAGGTGGTATCTTCAGGACGAGTGGAAACACACATCCCTCCGGCCACCTCACTTTGAATGACACTTAAGGCCATTGTCAACAGCCTCTCCACAGCTCAATATCTTTTCACATGCCAACTCCTAACTCTAACTGCAATAATACTCATAGAAAACTCCCTGATCCCCCTGATCCCCTCATGTCCATTGACTTTATTTGCATCTGAGCGATTGCAGTCCAGAGACATAAAGTTAGATAAACCTTCAAAATTAAAATAAATACAAAAGTAAATCCCTTAATCTCTAATGGGTTTTTACTTTATATAAGACACGCTAAAAGATTAGAGCTCAAAACATTGTTGTTTCATCGTGGTTCAATCTGACGTGTACATCTTGGACAACGTTTAAGGGATGAACTAGATCACCTTCTTGTGTGCTTGAACAGCTGCATCCCCCCATCCATTGGTACCAGGAACATTTGGTACCAGATATTTAAGATCCCTCTGATGAAACAAGGGTTGGTCAAAACTGAAAATCCCCAGTCCCAAATTGGATGACTTCAACAGCAATCAACCACTAATCTTTTGTTTGTCTCGTCTAGATGCAGACAAACAGAAAGCTGTTGCTGTTTGGAAATGTCTCAAATTGTGATTAGGGCTGGATATCGTTTGAACATTTTCAATACTAGTGCTGTTACGATAGCCTAGTGGGTTTGGTGCTGATATCAAAAAGATACTTTTTTCAATACCTTACTTTGAGAAATATAAAGATGTTTTTTACAAAATCGTGTTTTTCATTTTAAAAGGTCCACAAATGTTAAATATTAACAAGAACGTTGCCTAAAATTGGCAAAAGTTTGATTTAAATCAAGGACTATCTGATGAAAGTCAACAAGATAACAAATCTGACCAGGTGTGTGACGTCAGCTTTCAATACTTTTGCGCTTTATTTTAGTTGGCACCAAAAGCGTGTGGGTGTGGCAGGAAATTGCTAATTTATGTTGATTTACTAAGATTTGCAACAGCGAGTTAGTTTAGAACAGAGATGTGCGGTTTTACTAAATAGCCTACCGCCAACACTCTATTTTCATTACCGGGGTTATCTCCATTTTCTGAGGGCACCATGAACACAGCACAGTTCTCCTGTTTTATTAGCAGTTTGATTTTAATTCGCCGGGGCGTCTTTCTATTGGTCAAACAGAGACACAGCAGGACCAGCGAACCAGGCTCCTTGTCTGTCTAGCTCTAGCTACTCTGGCTAGAGCTATGCTAACATTAGCTAGTCAACCTACTGAAGCGCGGAGGTTATGGGTGCTGAATCGTAACGTTCAGTGAGAGAGCAGGCACTTTACATGAGTGACAAAGGGGAAACTCCCTACGTTATAGACAGGTGGGTCATGAACTCTGACTGCGAAAGAACCAAATATATTCCACACACTGAAATTCAATTCATTAATTTCACCTTATGATGGTCTGAGGGCCATAATGCTGTAAATAATGTGAGGACAATCACCGGTGCTATTAACACCTAAAAGAAATCAGTACATGTATGAAAACATGAGCTGGTGCTTAGAATCTAAGAGACGCAGATAGTGTGCTGCATTGTGAGTCTTTTCTAGTTAACTGTCATAAACTTTAGAACAACCAACCTGCTTTTGGTTATGGTGGTTTTAGTGTGTTTGATGTTCATTTGCAGTTCAACAAAGCTGCAGCATACAGCTCACTGTTCAGTTTGTTAGGTTTGATTAAATCCAAGGCAATAACGGTGTGAAGTAATTTTACTATATCTGAGTACTGATAGTTACATTTCAGGAAAGTTTAACAATTATTATAATAATACTGTTAACTGTGATATTTTCGGCCATGGTACACCCCTAGTTTAGAAAATAATGTAATGCCACATAATGAGGAAACATTTCTAATGAACGAATCTACCAAGTTGCAAAATGCTGACACTGAACGTATCTACAAAATGTTCACCGACAATGTAAATGGACTTTTACTTATATAGCGCTTTTCAACCGTTGAAACAGTTCCCAAAGCGCTGTAACAGTAATCTAAGCTCTAACAGTAGTCTATTTCACCCATTCACACACAGGGACACAGCTGCCATGCTGGCCTCCACCAGGGGTAACTTAGGATTCAGTGTCTTGCCCAAGGACACTTTGGCATGTGGACAGGAGGAGCCGGGCTCAAACCACCAACCCTGGGGTTAATGGACAACCACGCTACCCTCTGTGCCACAGCCGCCCCCAATGTATTTAATTTTTTTAGGATTATGTTTAGGATTATGTCTCACAGCTTGGTTAAGGTTAATAAGAGATCGTGGTCTCAAATATTGAAAAGGTCAACAGTGACTTGAAGTACGAGACAGGACATTTTAAGAATTTAACCAAAACCAAAATCTTTCTCTAACCTAACCAAAGTGCTTTTGTTGCCTTAAAGGCCCTGAAAACTTGGTTTCAATTTTTTAAAATTTCTCTATAATATTAACTCCTTATGATTGAGTAAGCAACAATCAAAGTTAAAGTTAGAAAAAAACATCCTTTTGTATTATTTAGTAAAAGTTTAACAGGACAGGTTTTATCAGGACTGTGTGGGTGTGGTTTGATCAGATTTGATTGACAGTGTGGGCTGGCAACATTAGCAGGAACTCACCAAATGACATTTTAGTTTGATAACTATTTTGGTAAATCATGATTGGTGCATGTTAGTATGTGACATAAACCTTTTTCCAAATAAACCCCGCCCACTTCAAACCAGTCAGTAGTGCTCAGACAAAAACACAAATACAGAAATCACCAAAACTGTTCCAACTTTGGCAGAAAATTGTATATTCATGAAGGAGCCCATTGCTCACAATAAGAGACTGATTGAGAAAATATGTTTTGACGGCCTTTAATCTAACCTTACATGTGTCCTGGTCCTTTGGTTCCCCTGACCACCTCCCTACGATGTGTGTGTGGTGCGAGAATAAAGCACTTCCATGCTTAAAAAAACCCTCAAAAAGTATCTGGCATAACAAATAAGTAGCGTGTAAGCTTAATTTTCATGAGATAGGGTTCTCTATTCAAGCATCTGCAAGCAGCCAACTTTAACTAAAACACCTGCAACATTCATTAAATAGAAGAAAAATGCTCAGCCTTCAATTAAAAACAACCTACTTTCTAGACAGATTATTAAACAAGAGAAGAACTTCATGTCTGAAGGAAGCTGTTTTGCAGTGACAGTTCCAGTACCGTGGCTTCCCATCTTGTGTTCCTCTCCACATGCTGCCTCTGTGTCTGATTCACAGCTCTTTTCAGTGCCACCCACCTTCCGTTTAATCTCCACTGCTATCTCTTCCTGTATTTTTGATTACCTCTTTATCTGTGTCCACCCCCATCATTGCCATCCACCTCCACCTTTTGATACAATTTTCTCTGACATCCGTAATATGACTTTTCTCTTTTAAACCTCTGTTTGCCTACGCAGTCTCGCCCTCCCTCCCTGTCTGTCTCCTCCTCTTTCTCTCTGTCTCTCTCTCTGACCCCTGTCACAGTCAGTAAAGTTCTGATGAGAAGCTACCTAACACTGCATTGTCTGATCAGGTGTTGTTGAGTAAGCGAGTTTGCGGCCCTGATCTCTTGGGGTCAGCTTAATGCTATCCTCTGCTGGATTTCTCCTTGTAACCTGGTCTGCCGCTCGGCAGCCGGGGCCCACATTTGTGCTCCAACTGTCGACTGGCCCCTCGGATGCTTACTCCTACAACATACTACAGAGCACCTCCATGCCAAACAGCCCACTCAATGCTACAAGACGTCTAGGTCTGCACTATATTTGTATGCATTAGTTTCTAATGACTCAGCCATTGTATTTTTATTGTATTACTACTGTAAAGTCTAATGATATGATAATCTGATATTAGATCGTTTAATGTTTATATGTACATACAGCGGGTAAAATAAGTATTGAACACGTCACCATTTTTCTCAGTAAATATATTTCTAAAGGTGCTAGTGACATGAAATTTACACCAGATGTTGGTAACAAGCCAAGTAATCCACACATACAAAGAAACCAAAAAAAATAAGTTCAGAAATTAAGTTATGTGTAATAAAATGGAAGGACACAGGGAAAAAGTATTGAACATGCTTACTGAAATTTAATACTTCGGTACAAAAGCCTTTGTTGGTAATGACAGCTTCAAGATGCCTCCTGTATGGAGAAACTAGTCGCATGCATTGCTCAGGTGTGATTTTGGCCCATTCTTCCACACAAACAGTCTTCAAATCTTGAAGGTTCCGTGGGCCTCTTCTATGAACTCTGATCTTTAGTTCTTTCCATAGATTTTCAATTGGATTCAAGTCAGGTGATTGGCTGGGCCATTCTAGCAGCTTTATTTTCTTTCTCTGAAACCAACTGAGAGTGTCATTGGCTGTGTTTGGGATCATTCTCTTGCTGAAATGTCCACCCTTGTTTAATCTTCAGCATCCTGGTAGATGGCAGCAGATTTTTATCAAGAATGTCTCGGTACATTTTTCCCTTCATCCTTTCTTCAATTATATGAAGTATGCCAGTACCGTATGCTGAAAAACAGCCCCACACCATGATGTTCCCACCTCCAAACTTCACTGTTGGTATGGTGTTTTTGGGGTGATGTGCAGTGCCATTTCTCCTCCAAACATGGTGTGTATTATGGCATCCAAAGAGTTCAATTTTGGTCTCATCTGACCAGACTATGTTCTCCCAGTATTTCACAGGCTTGTCCAAATGTTGTGCAGCAAACTTTAAACGAGCTTCAACATGCTTTTTCTTCAGCAATGGAGTCTTGCGTGGTGAGTGTGCATACAGGCCATGGCGGTTGAGCATTACTTATTGTTTTCTTTGAAACAATTGTACCTGCTAATTCCAGGTCTTTTTGAAGTTCTCCACAAGTGGTCCTTGGCTCTTGGACAGCTCTTCTGAGAATTCTTTTCACTCCTCTATCAGAAATCTTGCGAGGAGCACCTGGTCGTGGCCAGTTTATGGTGAAATTATGTTCTTTCCACTTCTGGATTATGGCCCCAACAGTGCTCACTGGAACATTCAGAAGTTTAGAAATCCTTCTGTAACCAGTGCCATCAGTATGTTTTGCAACAATAAGGTAGCGAAGGTCTTGAGAGAGCTCTTTGCTTTTACCCATCATGAGATGTTTCTTGTGACATCTTGGTAATGAGACACCTTTTATAGGCCATCAGCTGGGACTGAACCAGCTGATATTATTTTGCACCGACAAGGGGGCAGGATTGCTTTCTAATTACTTATAGATTTCAGCTGGTGTCTTGGCTTTCCATGCCTTTTTGCACCTCCTTTTCTTCATGTGTTAAATACTTTTTCCCTGTGTCATTTCACATTATTACACATAACTTAATTTATGGAAATCTATGGTTTGATTTTCTTTGCATGTGTGGATTGCATGGGTTGTTGCTGACATTTGGTGAAAATGTCATTACAATAGCCCCATTACAAATATATTTACTGAGAAAAATGGTGACGTGTTCAATACTTATTTTACCCGCTGTATAGTAACAATTTAGATGTGATGATAAAGAGTCTGGAAAGTCTTTTAGGTTGTAAAAAAACTTTTCTTTGACAAGGCTTCATGCTGTCAGGTGTTGTCATAGTTTATACTAATGCAAATTGGACAGGCTGCCAAAATGGGTATTTTAAAAGAACAAAGTAATTAAGTATTGCAATAAACGTGTACTGTAATGAGCAGGTTAGCTAATGCCACAATACAAAAAACAAAATGGGTCTGTAAACTTTTTATATATATATATATCTTGTTTAGTTGTCTGCAATCTGTCAAACAGCTGTCACATTTGTGTGTGTGTGTGTGTGTGTGTGCATGTACGCATATGTAAATTTCCAACCCCTCCTCTGGTGTCAGTCCATGCTATCTTCTGTTCCAGAGATGGAGAAAGAAATGTTAGCACCTGACAGCCAAAGTGTTTTGTTTCTTGGCAGAACCTATAATTATTCAAATGAGTGCATTGAAAAGCAACACATTAGCTAGAATTAATTAGTCCCCTGCATATTTTAGCATCATCAATTCCCAGGGAAATCAGTGAGATTGCTGCTAAATGTCACTTGGAATAAAATGGAACAGGGATGGAAGGAAGGAATTTCCATTTCTGACCTCTGGAGGGGTTTGAAATCATTGAATCTAATATTCTGGGTTATATACTTGGCTTATATGTACTGTATATGTGTAATTGCAATTTCTGCAAAGAAAAAAAAATCTGTATGCAGAGAACATGGGGCACAAGGAATGAATACTCAAATGGCAATGAAGTGGAGCCATGCATATGCTATGCTGATATGATATGCGCCACCAGTACTGTAGGTCCCATATGTAATTTAATGAGGAAAAAAAAGTCATGTCATTGTTTCTCAGCAGAAATGGGCAGTAGCCATAAGGGTTAATAATAAGCCATCCATATGAACAGTTATGTACCTTTCCCAACCTTGAATGCCTATGCAGTGACTGGTCAGCACCTCAGTGGATCTGTTAATTGCTTAAAAACAAGTATCTACTTATTACTCAATTTGAACACCAGTTAGAACGCTGAATGACTTAATCAAATAGCCCCAGAGTGTGGGGACACCTGCAGATGCATAAATGTATTCAGTACGTTCAGCCTGCTGAACATTTATTTATTTATTTCAAAGTGATTATTTTCATTCTTAACACACGCACCCAAACACATCACTAAACCAATTAGGCGAGCTCACTTTGGTGTTGCTGCTGCTCTGAGACTTTTAGACAGACACTGATTTACATTTTCATCCAAAAAGCACTTGCACTTTGCGTTTTATATTTTCACTTTATTTACCAAGGGGAACAAAATTGCCACACAAATCAGCCTGTGAATATGTCAGTGTGATTTTAGAAAGCAACACATCTGTTGCTATTAATTGGTGTCTTGCATATTTCACTAGTTTATTTGGGGAACGGTGCATCCGTGAAACCCACAGAGTCGCTGTAAATGTCAGATGTAATTGTGCAAGTTTTACTCCTCTGGCTCTGCTTTGAGACGGACAAATGAAGCCAGGCTCCAGATACTCACACCACAGTCCTTGTGTCTAATGTGCATTATAATGTGTTTGTATAAGTATGTAATTTTATTGTTTATGGTGTTTTAGATCTGCCTTGTCAGCTAGCCTTTAAATGATAACTGTCACTTTCCGCTTTTCCTGTTAAATTTATTGATATATCGACTGAAATTTCACATCTAACGTTTTAGAAAAATATCCAAATTACCCCAGTTAACCCTGTGATGTTGGCAATTGTTGACTGGAACTGATTGGCTGGTTTGCTGTTCCCGAGTTCTTACTGTACAAATACATAAATTACTTATGTACTTACTAGTACGCTATTTCTAGTCCTCTAGTGACATATGAACTTCATAATCATCAGTGCAACACCCAATTTAGATTCCCAGTTTCAGTGGTTAGTAAGTAAAGTAGGTAACCTCAGGTTGGGGTGAGACATACTAGAGGAGTAAATGTTCATTTTTATATAAAAGTCCCTATCAAATGTGTCTGTATATCTTTTCAGGTTTTTAAGAATCTTAAACTGTTCCTGGAGAACAAGCAACCTGGAGATGACCTCTTTGACCGCCTTAATGTGAGTGTCTCACTAACTGCCTCTACATCTATTTCCTTCAGTATTTTGGCATGTTTTCAATGATTCTAGTCACTCCAGATGTTTTGTTGTGAACTTTTTGCGATACATTTCCAGCCAGAGCTACATTTAGGTGTTAAAAGAATTAGTAAAAAAAAAAGTATAGGTGAAACTGCTCACAAGTGCTTTGAATAACTGCTATTTTTGTGTAAAAGAGTACCTGAATTTTTCAGTTGTGTAAAATGTGTGAGGAACCCTAACTCCACCCCCCCACCCCCGAGGTGTGTAATATTTGGGGGGAAAAAAGGTAGAAAAAGATTGTGAAAGCAAAATAGAATTACCTTTTTTTTTTTTATGTTTTCTGGAGACAGAAGGCTGCAGTAAAGGAAAAGCAGGGTCTAAATTGTAAGGTGTAAGAGATGAGATTCAATGAGGATGAGCCATTGGTGTGGAGAGATGAAAGGAGTAAAGTGAGGAAACGGGAGGTGAGGAGAAGGGGAAGAATATTGAAAGTGGGAAGACTGAAAGCAAGAAAAGAAGTTTCAAAAGAGAGAGGGGATGGACTCTGGCAGATAAAAATGAAACTGCGCCAGTGGAAATTGAAAGTGAACATGCTGGACAGATGAATTTCCACACATAAAAATCGGGCATCCTCTCAACCTCTTCCTCTAGCTGCAGGCAGCAAGGCCACACAGAACGCAGCAGTTGTACACATGGTTAGCCCACCGCAGGGAGATGCAGGGCTTCTCAGGATGCACTCCGTCTTTATAAAACAAGATCAACAGCATTATTTGTCTATTTGAGACTATACACCCCAGGCTAACAGATTGTCCTTGCCGAGGAAACATTCAGGATCACACAAAATACATGTTTCCTTTGGTGGAAAACAGGCCACTGCTCCAGCAGCTCACAGCCTGGTGACCTCGGGTTAAGTGCTCTGATTGCTGAGAAATACCTTGTCTTCTGATGCACTCAAGAGACACAGGGTTGTAGGTGGGAACGTATGCAACAGATGTATGGTCACATCGGAGGAGAGGGCTTCAATGAAACTGAGGGAGAAAGAGATGCAGATGAGAAAGTACGAGGAAGGTGTGAGAGTCAGCCACGTGTTGGTATATAAAGATTGACAGCTACTAAAAGGACGGTGCAAGGAGTGAGAGGGTGAGATGGAGCAATTGAAGGAAGGAGTGCGGTGCCTCTGCTCTCTGCCCTCTAGTGAGTCAGGAAATGTCAGGGTGTGTTGGAGGTGGAATGGTAATGGCTGCTGTGGGCAGGACTGATTGACACCCGGAAAGGCCAGGCCACTGAGAGAGCGGAGGTAGAGGGGGTGTGTGTGGAGGAGTAGACAGAGAGGTGGGAAAGTGACAGCTGGATCAGGTGAGGGGAGGTTAGGAGGGAGAAGGTGGACAAAGGTAGGAGGTGGAAGAGAGGGAGGAAAGATGAAGGGAGGGAGAAAGAAAGAGGGTCGAGTTGACAACGAGGTGCCAGCTGTAAGGCCAAGATGAGGAGGAGGAAGATAGAGAAATGGGAAGAAGGATGGAAGTGGTGGAACTGCAGAGTGTGCTGTCCTTATGTAGAGAGATGGTGGAAGACATTGATGAAAATGAAAGTGGAAAATTGGGACTGAAAGGTAAATTAAAAAAAAACATGAAGGAGGAGAGAGTTAAATGACTCCGAGCCATATTCCATTAACAGCCTCTCTGACGTGGGGAGCTAAACGAGCTGGCGTTGAGTGCCCCAGTAGTGCTCACACGTGTGATCATGTGGTAACAGAATGAGTGGATAAGTGGGTATTATCATTTCTATAACTGTCCCTGAGTTCATGATGAGTCATCAAAAATATTTTAATGTTTTAGAGGATGAAAAAATATGAGGATTTTGCTATAAAATTGACATATTTATTAAATGTGTGTTTTATTTCATTGTGTCTTTAAGCTGCATATCATTCAAGTGTAACACCCTGTGCTCCACCAGCAACACCAAATTGAAACGCAGAGATGCAGTATATTGATTTTGCAGAATAATGTACAGTGGAGTACACAAAGCACTTTAGGGTGTTGGGTTAATGTGACCCATGCTTTCAGATATCTGTAAGCATTCAGTGTTGCAAACTTTTCATTGTAATGAATGACATTTCAGAGAGAGAAGGAGAGAGAGTGCTCCTCAATATTAGATTCTGAAATGCTCAGCCATGGTGATTGGGGTTTTTCTGAGCATGCACACACACACACACACTCTCACAGGTGCATACAGACAAACACATCATATTGAGGTCTGAGTGCCTGATCTGACCTGAAAATGCAGGCATTTGTCTGGAAGCCTCCTCTCCAGAGTCCACATCATTAAAGCTACAGTACACACACTGTCTGCAGTTTCGGGTTAGCCTCAGTGGGATTTCTTTAACTACATCATAGTCAAATAAATTAAATTACTACCTGCTGTGTAGTATGGTCCCTATGAGCTGCTTTATTTTGGCACATTTCATTATTTTCCCTCCACTCTATTGTATCCCTTCCACCATCTATTAGAAGGGAGTTTTTATTTTTTTTACAAGGAACTGATGCAGAGAACGCACAAATAGGAATCAGTGAAAAATGAAAAGCAGATCATCATAGATGGTTTAGAATGGGAAAGGTCAATATTTCTCCCTGACATCAGTTGCCATCGCCATAAATTGGCTAGCAATATGTTAATGAGAAAGTCCAGTACATAGCATCCTGTACTATAAATAGGAAATTACAACTGCAGTACTGAAAAGTTATAATAATGTCTTGGGAGATGACGTGGATGACATACGCAAACACATACACATTTGTGCACACGCAATAGATCATGCCAAGGGAGCTGTGGGTGTCATACTTGCCCCTCAGACTTGCAGACACCTTCATTAGCATTGCAGGGCCAGAGTTCCGTAGCTCATTAGCAAGGCAGGCACGACAGCAACTCTGTGTGTGTGTGTGTGTGTGTGTGTGTGTGTGTGTGTCCCTGTGGTGCTCTCCGTGCATGCATTCACATGTATGTATACATTGACACCCCTCCCTTATCGTGTTTCACACACACACACACACACACACACACATTCACTCATACAAGTCTGTGGCCCCAGACAGCCGGGTCCTGACCCCGCTCTGACCAAACCAGCCACATCATTATTGTAATCTTCGTCAGAATTATTTCTTCTTTTGCCAGAGCTGTGCGCTCACCAGCAAGCTCATCTGCACGGGTTTTTCCCACGTCTGTGTGCTTTTCATCTATGTTCAGAAATGTGTGTTTGCACATCATATCAGTGTGTGTGCAGTGAGCATACGTGTTTGTTTTGCTTTCATACCAGTGTGTGCCCTTAAACTGTTAACTCTGTTTCATCTCTTTGCTGCTCTGTTGAAGCTGCAGCCATTTGATATGAGCTAATGGCTACCTAACCACTGGCTATATCAGCTCTAACTTGTTATAATACCTACAGAAATGTCAGAGGGGAAATGGTACTGTGATCTTTTTTAATCTCGCAGCTGTAATGGATGATGATGATAATGAAGATGGCAGAGATGGTATTTTATGTGTTTTATTTGTTATGGTATATTACAGACGCTTTAAACACTGCAGTGGTACAATGCCACAGTGCCACCTAGAGGCAGAGTTTTGGTTCAGCTGGTCCAATGGTTTTGTGATGACAGTGTCTTTGTTGTGTGCCACACTGATGTGAATGTGTTGTTCTTTGTGTGTTTCTCTTTGTCCCTCGCCCTCCCATTTCTCATTGCAGACAACCATGCTGAACAAGCACCTGAGTTCTCTAATGCCAGGTCTGACTGCGAAGGTCTTCAGGACATACAACGCCTCCATCACCTTACAGCAGCAGCTCAAAGAGCTCACAAACAGTAAGTCACACACACTCACTATGCTATAAAGCAGTCTAACATTACATAAATAGCTTTACAAAGCAGTGGCTCATATTCCTTAGCAGCTAGACAGGTACCAGTAGCAGTTAATACTGTAGCCTTTTCTCAGTCTGGCTCTTATCATTGTCTTATTACCTGGCTGCTTGTGTCATGGAGTCCCATGATAAAACTGCCACACTTCTGTCACTTTTTATTTTTAGCTTTCTTGATTCACGATATCCTGATGTCAGTCAGCTTTTCCAGCCATGGCAGGAGTACATTATCACTGTACCCAGAGCTGTGCGTCTCTGCCTCACTCTTATCAGGGTCCCATTGGCTGCCTCTGCCACAGTTTCTCATTCAGAGATAGAAGTGTCACACTCTCTTCTCATTTCTGGATTGCCACTGAGAGCCAATCTGCAGGTTGACATGTGGTTGCTGAGTGTGTTGTATGGACCCCAGGAAAAATAGATGAAGCTAATAGGGATCTGAAGAAATGAAATGAAATGGTAGCAACCTGTAATTGTGTGCGAGTTTGTGTGTGCGTGTTCAAGGTTGAGATTTGTGGTGCAGATGATGGGTGGGCAATAATAACATGAGGGACACCAGCATGATTTTATCTTTTAACTTTCTGTGCATAATTCTGGTCAGATATGTGTTCTCCGTGGGATTTTCCTATTTAAATAAAAATGACTGTTCTTTCACCCTCCAAAGAGTCAGACAATGTGGCAGAGAAACTGCTGTCCTACAACAGGGCTAACAGAGCAGTTGCTATTCTGTGTAACCACCAGCGGGCACCACCAAAGACCTTTGATCAGTCTATGGCTAACCTTCAGGCCAAGGTAAGAACAGCTTGACTTGGTTTATTGGACACAGTCATTCATCACATTAACATTTCCCCCACGATGATATTTTGTCATGTTCATGTGTAACTATAAGTTTGTTGACAGAAGGCCAGGGTTTTGTAACCTTTCCAGGTCAGTCAATTATATTTTGATAAATAAAAGCATGCCCATGTCCTTATGTACTTTACCCAGATTGATGCCCGACAGGAACAGCTGGCCCTAGCAAAGACAGAGCTGAAACAGGCCAAGAAGGAGGCCAAGACCAAAGGCAGCTCAGACCCCAAGCTGCAGACGTAAGTGTTACAATAATGCCGAAAAAAACAGCAAGCTGTGGACATTAAAACAATTAAAAATGATTGACAATCAATCCACAGGCCACACACGAGTACCAATAGAAAGGTACCCTGTAGGTTTACGTGCCTCCAAATCAGCGATGTTATTTCTACCAGAGGTGTCTGACTCTATTCCACCTGCCTTTGTATACATTTTCTGTCAGGCTGGTGGAGCGGAAGAAGGCAGCAGTGAAGCGCTGTGAGGAGCAGCTGCTGAAGATGGAGGTCCAGGCGACTGACAAAGAAGAAAACAAACAGATTGCACTGAGTACCTCAAAGCTCAACTACCTGGACCCACGCATTAGCGTGGCTTGGTGAGTGAATAACAATATGGACACTCTAAACAACCCTGGTGCCTTGGTGAAATCTCTTATACATACTGTCGGCCTAAATGCATGCATCTGTGTGCCTATGTGAGAGCACACACAAACCTGGGTTTTCAAATAGAACTACCTGGACCATGTCCACCTGGGGCCTGTATCACCAAGCAAGATTATTGGGTCAGCCAGCTATTTTTGGGCCTAACTTGGGCTTGCCAGTATTGTGACGCTGGTTCACTTTTAATCAGCGTAAACCCCCATCACAGTAACCTGAGTTACACGACCAACCAGGCAGGTTCAGCTCAGTGGATCTGATCAAAATGTGTAAATAACCCACCTACTGACTAACCCAGCTTTATGGAAAAACGGAGTCATCTGTTCTACAAGGCCCCAAACTGGACAGCAGTGCATTTACAGTGTAATAATAACAAAGACAAAGCAGTGTGTTTGCAGATCATTAGACTTACTTTGCTTTCTATAACAATTTAATCAGAGATATAAGAAATGTTTAGTATAACCATTTTTCCATTATGACTTGAAAACAGATTCTTACAGGAAGCCAGCTGACAATAGGTGTCAATTATGCACAACACGAGGTGACTTTGTAAACAGAGGATCTTTTCTATAGATATTTTGATTGATGCTCTTACACTGTAGTTGTCCTCAAAGCAAAAGGTGTTACTTTGAGCTATAATGTTCTGTATTGCTTATAATTATTGATTACAATAGTCATCTTCAGATGTACAGTAAGAGCGATCAATTTCTTTACTATACGCACTCTACACTAAACATAAAGCTCAAAAGTTCAATTATATGTATATGTGTGTATATATATATGTATATATATATATATGTATGTATGTATATGTATGTATGTATGTATATGTATGTATGTATATATATATATGTATGTGTATATGTATGTATGTATGTATATGTATG
>LKNJ01000670.1:3739-100008 GCA_002120245.1 Maccullochella peelii
ATATATATACACTGTGACAAGAGAGTATGTGTCTGTGGAATATACGTGTCTACAGATGAGCACTGGCGTGTCCCTTCTTACCCATTGAGGCGTTTGCAGGAGGCCACTAGTGTCTTGTTGAGGTGAGGTAGGGAGCAGGCTCCCTGTTTGACTGCCTCAAGGTCCAGAGCATAGCTGCCCTTCAGGTACTCATGGGAGATGGTGCTCAGACCGTTAGCTGCTGGAGCACTGAAACAAATTCAAATAAAGTCCAATGAGTATTTATAACCATCTTCACTACATGCACATAATCCCACAACATAAGTATACAGATTGATGTTGGGCTACACATTTTATACAGCCATGTCCTGCGTTGTCAGTGGAATAGTCACACAGTAATAATGCTGTAGTACATAACTTGTCTCCAACTTCACATTTTAAGTCCCACCTAAAGCTTTCTAGCACTCAGTAGTATGTTTCCAGTGTTCGTTATATTGTTTGCCATATTCTTGTCTGTTTACCTGCTATATTCTATTACTTTTATGCTATTACTGCCAAGATTCAACTGATACTTAAAAAAATGGAATAGCAGATAAATTACATCCCTTCTATCAACAGAGAACTGTCTTCACAGTGGCCATATCTGCAAAGCACGTGTGTAAGTCTGTGAGCGCTGCATCTGTGCAGTCAGGATTTTTAGAATCACACGCTTCCTCTAAAACAGAGAGCTGACTTATGTCTACCCTACCACCCACAGACACAGACACACAAAAACACACTCACTTAACCAAGTGAGCCAGCAGGATGCCCCCAGCCGCCTGTACACTGGCCAACCAACTATACTTCTACAACTTGCAAAGAATTTGTATTATAGACTGTCACAATTTTGTTGTTTAACATGATGCCATTTCTTTCTGACCTGAAATTTAAAACGGTCTAGTCAAGAAAGGAAAGCAGCTTCCTTGTTTAGCTTTACAGAAATACGTACAATACCTCCTGCGGTGCTCCTTCCTTAGTAGAAGCACTGTTGACAGATTTTTCTGCCAATACACCACTTTTAATACAGCCAAACAAAACACTCCTTTTGGTGTAACCTCTGCAACTAAAACTTAAACTTTTGCATCTGCAAATCTCTGCATTTACAATCCTTTAATATGGTCCACACTGTGGCTTCCAAATTTTCGTACGCCAAGCCTCATTTTTGCAAAATGTGCAAACCAGCAGATTGTTAAAAGTGTCGAGTGTAAATGAAAAGGTGAGGTGTTGTTCCTTCACTGTCTCTGATTTATGGTGTATTTTGTGCTCATCTGGGGGTTTTTGGAGAATTTAATGAATATGAATATGTAGAAAGTGTCACGGCTGATTTCCATGCGTCTTCATGACAAATGAAGACCACTGTGACACAAAGGAGAATGTTGCTTCATTGATTTCACCTACAGTTGGCGCTGTGACAAAGGTTACTGCAACACACATTTTTGTTACTTCATTTGTCTCTTTGGGAAAATTCTACCTATAGTTAGTTACTTCTTGTAAAAGCTTTAGCAACTTTTACCAGCAACAGGAACATCAGAATGATGAACACAGCCACCTAACTCACTTCACTATAGTCTTGTGAAAGCACTGACTTTTGTTCATTGATATACTGTACACACATCTGAGTAATGCACACATGTGAGCATGCACACACAAAGTACAGCCCCCACTTCATCAAAGCCTTCCATCTGTGATCAACGTGGTTTTTGGATGTGGCTTTCCTTCATTATGCAGGTAGAGGGGGGCACACACGCAGAGCAGAGGATATTAATATATCTGTGTGTGTGTGTCATGTGACAGAAACAGTAAAACTGACTGAGAAACAGTGTGTGTGTTTGTTCATATAATCAATGATACCTCTGCTTACTATTTTCATGAGCCGTCTTATGATGTAATCACATTCACAATGAAACAACATCCTTCCTCTGTGTGTGCGTGTGTGTGTTGTGGTTGTGTGTGAGTACTACATGGTTAACAAGTTGGTTAAGAAGCCCTGCAGGTAGTCTGTGATTTGATTCTCAGCGCTTACATATGATTATGGTGAACTGGACGCAATAAAACAAGTCCTCATATAGACTTTGTACCTGTCTGTGGGTGTGTCTGGTCCAGGGGGAGTGGAGGTGGAGGCAGAGCGAGGGGGGAGGGGCGGCTTCTCATCCTCCCCATCTACCAATCACAGAAAAGGAGAGTTAACATGTGACAAAAGGGAGACAATCACTGCGTGTGCGCTTGTATGGGCTCTAGAGATACCTGAATAGTCCCGGTCATCGCTGACAACTGTTTCCTCTCTGTCCACAGCATAAAGCAGGGTGGTGACCAGACCCTGGCTGGGCTGCAGGTACAATGACACCAACTCTGGTAACGTCTTAAACCGCTTAGGCTGCACGCCCTGAGATGTCTGAGTAAAAGAGGGAGGAGTACAGTCAGGGAGGGAAGAGACAGAGGAAAAGAAGGAAAGTTATTTTCTACACGGTATGAACAAAACAATTACATCCAAACTCCTTGGCTGCAAGTGGTCATGTTATTGAACTCTCTGGTGGCCCCTATTGTTCCACATTTAATGTTGTGTAAGCAAATATGACCCGGTAGACTAAATATAATTCAAACCAGGAAAACATTGCTTCCAATTAAACATATTCATTCCCAGGAAGCAAACTTTTAGATTCTCTTTAACGTCACAGCTAAGACCCCCAAAATCCTACAGAAGGGACACAGATGTCTGTGATGTGGCCACACGGATAGTCTGAAGCACCATGTTGTCGTGTGTGCAAGTGTGTGTGAGACAGAGCGTGTGTGTGTGTGTGTGTGTGGTGGTGGGGACTTCACAGCTGTTGGGCACAACGCACAAAGAGGCTGCTGTTGGTGTGTGTGTGTGTGTGTGTGTGTGTGTGTGTGTGTGTGTGTGAGAGAGTGAGAGAGCTCTGAGCCAACAAAAGCATCTCTGCCTGCCAGCTGCTACTGAAGCAAATACAGTTTTTGCAGCACACACGTGCACACACACTTAACCTCAGCGGAGTGTCTGTGTGTCTGTGTCTTCTCTGTACCTGTACAGCCAAAAACCCTTCATCATCTGGGAGGATTCTGTATGTGTGGACGTGCTTCTGAAACCTGCAGAGAAAGAAAGAAACAGAGATGCGAGAGGGAGAGAAAGAGAGGACGGTGAGAAAGTTGCCGCAAATGGAGTGAAAAAGGGAGAAGTGAGCGAAGAAGAAGAGACATCTGTTAGACTATTGTTTGACTCAACAAAAAATAACATTTCAAGTGTGACATTCACACATACACTCTTGTTCTTGACCTCAGTGGATAGGGGTGTGTGTGTGTGTGTGTGTGTGTGTGTGTGTGTGTGTGTGTGTGTGTGTGCGCATGTACGAGAGTGCGGGGGATTTAGACTCTGTAGACAGCTTCAACCTGTTGCTGTCTGTCACAGCTGTGAGCGGGCTTTATCCTTACAGTATCATGATACAGTAGAGCAGAACAGAGTTGAACCTGGTGTTACTACATTATAAAGTTAGTGTCAGTACAAAATAAAGAAACAAGTAAAAGCAACCATAATTTGTGAGACAGGGTACAGATTAAAAGAAAATTATCCAGTCCATTATTGAATCTCTCCCAGTTTCTTTCAGTCAACAACTGCACATCAAACAAAAGTCAGACAAAAGTCTGAATTGCATTTCTGATTGAACCACTTTTTTTCTCCCCCAACCAATCACAGATCAATACTCTGACATTGTAATTGCACAGCTGTGACTACACGCCTGCAGCCACAAGCTGGAGTTTTAATGATTTTCATGTCTGCACTTCATGCCTGCTCAGTGGACCGGACACAAAATGTTCAATTTGCCAAGCAAATGTTGTGGTTTAAGTCTGTTGGTGTGTATACTGTATGTGTGTGTCATGGTTGTGCATCTGTTTTGAAGTGTGGGCGTTGGGATGGCAGCCTATGCAAAACACTTAAGTAATGCTTTTACTCTGCTTATACTGTGCTTATTTACAGTATGCGTGTGTGTGTGTGTGTATACACTGTATAAACTGAGGGAGGGATAAACCCATGTTGGGAATTCATCTTGCCCTGTCCACTCAGTTGTTTTTCTGGTCTTTCCAGGTCAGTGTCCCACAGGAACTAAAATGTGGACTGGATTAAAATAGAAAAGTGTTTCAACAACAAACTACAAGAAGATTATTTATTATCTATTCCAGTTTCTGTTAGACTTGAGCAAAACTGTCACATTTAATTGAACTTTTTACAGTGGTGGTGTTTCTTACCCCTCTCAGACCGGCACAGTGACTTGGAAAAAACCTGTATTTGTTGTCTGTCTGAATGGGTCAACACATCAAACCTGGCTTTACAACCTTGATCCTGACCAGGGGCTCAACGCTGCTTGAAGTGTCGGACGATTAGCTGAGTTCTGAATATTGTGCCAGTGTCTGACTGGCAATTCCCAACAGTTTCCAATGTATCTGGAAATTAATCACAAAGAGTTTTAATCTTTGGAATATTTCCTTACTGAGGGAAATTCTGTTTTTACAGGCTGCTTATCGTCAATTCCTGCTGTAGTGGCTCTACCAAAAACATGAAAGATGTCCATTTTTTATGTGTTTCTTTTTTGGGTATTCCTGCTTTTATCTGGCAGCACACAGAAGAGAGGGGGGAAGACATGCAACAAAGGTGCTGCCACCGATCTGAATGTCAGAGTTAAATGATATGGGACGTAGCCAGCTAAACCACACGGACACTGAAAACAGAAGTTCCTGTGTTGAATTGATTTATATACAGCACATTAATCAGATTTCTGCCAGTAGCTTGATAAACTTGCAACTTGATAAATATTTGATCCTGCCTTTCAAAGTCCTGCAGTAAACACAGTGAGTGCAGATGAACTGTTCATTTTGCCTGTCTGGCCTCTGAAACCATATCCTCATTTAATCCTGTCACATTATAAACACAATACATACACAGGAGTCACTGCAGTGTACAGTGTGTGTGTGTGTGTGTTTGTCTTCCTGTTGGCAGCTGATGAGATCCTCTGTGGGTCTGTGGAGTAAATGCTATTGTTTCAGCAGCAGCAAAGTTATAACAGGAGGAGGGAGACGGAGAAGGAGAGAGAAGTTTATTATGGGATAGACATAGACCCAAAGCATACAGTGTGTGTGTGTGTGTGTGTGTGTGTGTGTGTGTGTGTGGTCAACAACAGTCTGTGTTGAGGGTAATGACTGCCCCACTGACTCCCACTGTCCTGCTGGCTTAGTGGCTTCTTTTCAAGAAGTACACTGATGAGGTGAATCCAGGTAAAAGCCACTATTCCCTATTGATTATCCTTATTTATATTAAATCAATACCAATCACCAAGGAGACAAAACTGGTAAAGAAGCAGGGATTAGTTTCAGAAGGATTTTTTAGCTTTATGATAGTTAATACAAGGATGTGTAAAATGGTCTTCACACTAAGTTTCTACACCATCGCAAATCTTCCTCACATTTAATATGTGATTACAAAAAAAATTCAAGGAAGAGACTGTAGCTGTAAAAAAGGGGCTAAAACAGCAAACATTACACACAACCAAATACAGAGCTGTTTACCTGGAAACTGGCTATTTCAAAAAAAAAAAAGCATACATTAAAAAAATTTCTCAACCCGCTATACCACAAGGCAATAATATATACACACACCCACCAACACGTCTTCCTGGTGAGGAATGTTTTCACAGAAAAATCTAGGTTTCAAACACACAAAGAAACACAGAGGGCCATGCCTGAACCCCGACGTGTTTGGACGTGCTGCACTGATACTAAAGAACATCCTGACAGGAAAAGTAGAAAACAATTCAGTTTCTCTGTAGTTGTCACACTGATGCACACAGACACAAGCTCATCAAACACATGACCTCACCTGATGCTTGGCGTCCCTCTTGTTGGAATCTAAAAATGTGGCACTACAGCTGGAAACATTAAAGACATTCTTTTGCTATCTCCTTAGCTAGTAAGCTGTTTTTCAAATATTGCAATATTTAATCACACAGTGGCAGTGAATGACAGAGCGTTAACATACTACCTATTATTCAACATACTTCATGTGCACCATCTGTAGCACATAAATACCAAACACACTGAGCAGAAACCGATCACATATAACTGTCGATCTTCTCATTTGCAAATGGTATTATCTTAAAACTTGCATGCAAACACACTAAACCTAAAGTCTGCAGACTGAAATGCACACTAAGAGGAAGTGAAAGGCAAAGGCCTGAAGACAAACTGGCCCTGGAGTCAGTTCCACTGCTGGTACAGCTTCTGTAAAATCAAAAACAACAACAACACTTCCCACCAGACTATTCTCAGATAACAGCAGAGCGGAAACGCATCCTAAACACACTGGTACCTCCAAAGCTCTCAAAAGGAAGTACACATGTCTGTGTATGAAAGTCACAAAGGCGAGCACTACAAAAAGCCATGTCACGCAGCCATGTTCTGGTAAAAAAAAACAAAAAAACAACAACATTTTGGCATGTAGCCTATGTGTTTTGTGTGCAGAGACCTGAGCTAGTGTCCATGTTAAATCACCACACTGACGTAATTGTGAGCCAAGCCTCCACCGTGCCATCTTGTAGTACTCTGGACAAAGACAGTCTGACTGCATTCATAAAGTAATTAAATTTAATACAGTAGACTTAGATGTTTTCCCTTCCCCTGTAGAAAAACATACACTCAGCTATAATGTGTCACAGAATTGTAGAAAATTGGCTAAAGCCTTACAGAAACAATATGATACAATGATTATTTCAGCTTGAAATAGATACAACTTATTAATTTACCAATACACTAATACAGGGCGAGCTTGTAACTAGCTAGGTTTACTTTGTTTGCAGTTTAGAAAGTTAAAAACGCACAAGACAAAGAAGATTATATTCAACATGAAGAAGACCTGATATAGACCTCAGCCCTGAGCCTCCATGACTAAAAAACAGTGTGCCATTCAGGGGTCTGGAACCTTTTCACGCTTCTGATGATTCAGATTTTACTTCCTGGAAATGCTCTTATTTACGCGGTAATATTAGCACAAGAATGAAATCGCTTTGACCGTGCTTAACCATATCATCTTTTTCCTCTACGGCTTCAAGGGTTGTCGGGAAATACAGCATCATCCCTTTTCTCAAAGATATAATTTATGAGGACAGACAGCTTGCTTCTGTCATACTGACCTACTAACAGTGGTTCACATGACCTGTGACTGGATATTAAGATAGGGAAATACTTTGACATTTACTGCTTACATTGTTTGTATTGCTAAATGTTTTATACTGTTAAATGTGATATATTACTTCGACTGTATTAGCATTTACAGATTTCTCAATGGATTTCTGAAATAGTTCAAGTGCCAGCTGAATACCCCAGATTCCAGTTGTATGAACATCAACTAGACAACTTGACATGTGATTTTCAAAGCTTTGCAGATACTTAATATTTTGTGTTTATTTTTTAAAAGGACAAGTAGATAGCATCAGTCAGTGACACATACCACAGCAGCTCGTCCATCTCTAGACTATATGACGCTTCAGCTTTAAATTAAAAATGATTATAGTTAAGATCCTTTTTTAATTCTGTGGGTACAAAGTTACATATATTGACCCTCTGAACAGAGAAAACTGCCTGTCCGTAAGAGGGTTTTATTGTTATATTGTTATACTTTCTGTGTGTTTGCCTGGTACATCTTTTTAAATATCACCATAAAAAAAACTCTGCATCCTGAGTTAACCCAACATATGCCAGCTCCTACCACTGTGTAATAAGAGTAATAATGAAATGCTCACATTTGAACATTACAGCAGCTTCAGTCCATGTTAGTGCCATAATCCTGCTCAGTGACTGCTGCAAAGTAACCAAAAAATCCAGTGACAGCTGATATTCAGAATAATGAGAGTATTCTAGCGTTAAGAGTAAGAGTGATAGTAAATATTCAAGGTGACCATGTCGTGTTACTTTTTTGTATGTGGAGGCAGTAACATTGTTCGTAAAGACACACAGTTTGGCTAAAGCCTGCCCACACCAAGCTTTCTCGTATGAAACAAAGTCCATGATGTGAAAGGTGAAAGGGGAGAGGAAGGGAGAGGTGGAGGCTGGAGCAAATCCGGAAAAGGATGATGCATGGATGTGAGGAATGTTGCTGGTCACAGAGTGACCTACTGAATTACTAGTGCATCCAGCAAAGGATGAAAAATGGATATAGGCACCAGCATTTATTAATCTCTCTAATCTTGTGTTTTTTTTTTTAATAATCCAGGAGCCAAAATGGGTTGCAGACCTGTTTTTTCTGGGTTCTTATATGACAAGAGGAGTAATGTGTTTACATGAGAGCCTGTCTAACTGGCAGAGTGAAAGGACGTCTACATGTGAGGTCAGACTGCAGAATAATGTATTCTGTAGTAGTGTAATCAATTACAAATATAGGTGTTAGTACATCCTGCTGCTGGCATGTGTATACACACACACACACACACACACACACACACACACACACACACACATNGTCAGACTGCAGAATAATGTATTCTGTAGTAGTGTAATCAATTACAAATATAGGTGTTAGTACATCCTGCTGCTGGCATGTGTATACACACACACACACACACACACACACACACGCAATGAACTCAGCATGGTGTAAACTACCAGATAGGGGATGTACATGCAGTCAATGTTAGAGTATCGTGTCACATGGCACAGGCCTTTTATTTCCTCCATCTGCACAATCACTAGTCTATGAATCTGTTTAACTTCGTGTGGGCACTGGGGGTCGTGTGAGTCATTTTGGTAATTCGTAAGTTTAACATCCTTCTTCACAATTCATTTGACTTGCCTGAGTCATTGTCAAGTGTACACAATACTGGCTGTATTGTCTGTGTATTGAGGATTGATCATCTGCTCATCAGGGGTACAGAGTACGGATACGGTTTCTTTTACTCAACTCAGCAGATAGTGAGGTTGTATATGTTGCTTGCTGAACATGGAGGTGGTTTGTGGCAAAATCTCCCTTGTGTATGAGGATAGGTGTTTAATCACCTCTTTTAGCAAAAAGGATGCCATGCCCTCTAACTGCCTCTGAACAGAGGTCCATAATGCCCCCGAAATACAGCTTATTGTCATTTTATGATATAGGCCTACTTTGTGAGAAGATATAGAATGTGTAACTCCTCAGCTATGCCAGCTGCTTCACCACTGCACTGATCTCATATGAGCCTTAAATTAAAACATCAGCAAGGCTTCACCAGCACATAGATGCTTATATTTAAGTCCACTGCCATTCAGTTTCAGTGCCCTGTAAAAACGGCGCTGCAGGCGACCACATCAGACACAAGACAGACAGGGACAGCCCTAAAGTTGTGTGCCATGCTGGAGTCTCGCCTGCTGGGCAGACAGACAGTCTCTCTCTCCCACTCACTGACTTCCAGGAGAACGTAAACAAATGTGTATGGCTGAAACCCTGTTAAACACTGGCTTACGCAGGCTTCAATTACAATTTGATCTCATACAACAGCAAACGATGCTGCTGCAGGAAAGTGAATGCACAATTTAGAAACGCTTGTATAGCTTGGCAGAGTAACAACAGACTAGGCAGTGACTTTAACACAACAACCCAAGATTCCCTTAAGGCATGTGCTAACTGTTAAATTAAAATAACGTTATTATTTAAACTAAAACGTTGGCAAATCCACAACTTTTCCTGGTAAACAAAGCAAAACCAGGCCGCACACACAAGGTAAAGGTTTCGCGCAAGCTTCTCCTTTCAGAGATAAGGTTACTTACAGTACACACAAAGCGTAAGCCCCGTTGACACTCTCACTGTCCCGCACCAGGAAACTGCCGTCTCTCCCGGCCCGGGCCAGCAGCTCCTCGGCCGCCGCTCGACTCAGGTCCCGGTGATACCACATCGGCGGTGCGGGCCCCAACGGAGAAACCCCACCACCACCCCCGGCCATGGCCACAGCCCTTCAAACCGGGTTCAACTCAAGCTGCTTCCAGACTCCTCCGAAAACCTCCCAGCCCTCCTCCAGACTAGAAAAATAATCCAGTGAGAGAACAGTTGAGAGCCAAAAGAAAAAGTTAGCGTAAACGTTATTCCGACTGGGGCTAGGAGGCGCGAGAGAACCGACGACGGAGCTAAGTTTTACATTTGTTAAATTACGCTGCTTGTGGCTGTTTCCTCAGTTCCTGAAAGGCTCGACACCCTCCTCTTTCGCTTCCCAGTCCCACGGAAATCAGGGTATGTAAATCCACACTGGAGACCGGGGAGCAACAGCGGGGACGACCCGCGTTAATGCCGACATTGTGTCACTATAAAAGACTTCCTGTTTGAATTTTCAAAATTAAACAGGTTGTTGACGAATTTACAGTGAGGCACTTTATTTCAAGGGTGAAGTCACCCACAGTTTGTTTCCCGTTATGTTTATTTCTAGCTAGCTTGCCAGAGCTCTCTGGGATGGAGGGATGGAGGGACAGAGACACTGGGATGGATGAATAGAGAAAGAGAGAGGAGGAAAGGAGGGATGGAGAGAAAGAGAAGTAAAGGAATGGGGCAGTTGTGGAAAATAACTACATTTACTTGTCTAGTCTACTGTACAAATGAGGTTTCATTTTATGCAGCTTTATACTAGCCTTTACTTAACCCTTACATTCAAATGAGAAATATTGTACTTTTTACTCCACTACATTTATCTGACAGCTTTAGTTACTAGTTACTTTGCAGGTTCAGATTTAATATACAAAACTTATGATCAGCTAATAAAATATAATGCATTGTTATAGATTGAACTACCCAACAATGTGTAAATTCATTAGAATTAGGTGCACCTTGACCACCTATACTCCGTACACCTTAATGCATCTTTAATAATAATCCAATAATGTATATAATAATATAACACTCTGACAGGGGCCATTGCTCATTATGAGTGCTTTTACTTTTGATACTCTAAGTACTTTTTTTTGTAGGTTTCATTTTAAATGCAGGACTTCTACTTGTAACTGAGTATTTTTACAAAGTGGTATTACTAGTTTTACTTAAGCAAAGGATCTGAGTACTTCTTCTGAAATTAAGTTCAGTTTTCCCCTTTGTTGGTGTACCAGACAAATGTTTTTCAAAATCCTATATCCTGTGGGCATGGGCTCAAGTTATTTTATAGATTTAAGTAGGCTTACACCATTTAGAATAAACAGGATTTTCTAACAAATTAAATCCACCTTTCACCCATATGGATAAAAAGCTTCCAATGTGAACTAAAAGACATTTCAGCTACTGATATCTCATCACCTTCTCTTTAAAATATAAAAATCCTCAAAAACGACCCTGTTTTCGTCCTCTCTACTGTTTTATCATGGCTTTAAGTTGTAGCCTACATGGTCAAAGTCTTCACTAATGCCAGAGGGCTTTTCTCTTTGAATATCAGTGTGACCTGCAGCCATGGAGGAGGCCAGGCTGCAGTAATTTCAACACAAGCTCCAATCCAGTTATGCAATCCTTTTCCAGACCCCACACACACACACACACACACACACACACACACACACACACACACTCCCACAATGTATAACTGTCCACCTATGGGCCAGACTGGCAAAACACAGGAAACAGCCAACCCAACATTTAGAGATCGTTGCACATTATTCTGACTTTAGCCTTTTATTTTTTTTCTCTAGTTGCCCACAAAAACTCTGACTCCTAAAATGTGGTGTGGATACACACACACACAAAGCACGAGAGAGGTAGAGTTAAAGTGAGGGAGAAAGGGTGAGAGTTGGGCAGTGTGGTGTGTGTTGCCAATGACCTCAGAAAAGCTGAGTATTAATAGCCACAGGGACAGCAGCCATCCCAATGCTATTCCTGGCTATGGCATCACACTGTGTATGCCTGTGTGTGTGAGTCGACTGTAAAAGACTGTAAAAGTATGTGGCTCAACAATATGTCTGCATGCAGAAATCGTAAAAGTGCACTGCTAGATGTCACATCATAATAAAACTACTTTGTCGGCAATTCATCTTAAAAATAACACATTTTGCACACTTTCGCATCTTACCATAATTGTCTGCTAACACTGAAACCAGAGTTAAAGTCTGAAGGCATGTTAAGAGCACAGTGAGGCTGTGATGCTCATTACAAACTCAAAAACCAAATTGTTGGATGGATGAACAATGAATACACACTTTGCTAGTCTTCAAATTTTGTGTTGGGCCTGAAGGTGGGGCCTGAAGGTGAGACCAGAAAACAGACCATGTTGTTACTTATAACCAGTTTATCCTCTTCCCCAATCCAGTGGCCATGACAGGGTTGTGTTACACACTACAGAGATGTCCACACTACACTGTGTGGGCATCTCAGAGTCAGCTTTTCAGGCTCAGCTTTACATTGTTAGACTTGGCTCAACTTTCATTAATTTGGTTTTCCTTTGTGAGGATCAGCAGCCCCTTTCCAGTTAGACTCACCTATGCTTATAGTATTCTTAGCTATGAAGTCAGCATGTTAGCATAATGTTTAGCACTGTATGTCATATGGAAGTTAAATGTTTCTGAGTTATAAATATTGTTCATATCAACCTCCCAATAGTAGTAATATAATGCCAATTTGTTTCTATGATATCTGACATATTAAAATATTATGTATGTGCTAAATATTATGTAAGTATCTGAAAAGCGAACTAGTATGGATACCTCAGGTCAGCTAACGTCCATCATCCAAGATAGCTATGAACCCATATAATGTTAATTTGGTAAATGCACAATATTTTTGCCCTTACATGACCAATCATACAACCACTGCAAACATTATTGCACTGTTCATTTAGTGTGTAAATTACACTTGTCATGAGTAACACCTGCAGTCAGCATCTTTAGATGTCTGAAGACAGTTCTTACTAGGGGTAAGTGGAAGAATAAAGGTGGTGTAAACTGCATTGTGTCAATTGAAAGGATTATGACAATTTGCTGAAACAGCTCCTATGTATTCTTGTAGGTGTTCTTGTCACAGACAATACTGGAGCAGTTTTATGCTCATATCTGAATAAAACCGTTGGGTCAATTATGGCTACAATATTACCAAACATCTACAAAGGGATAGACCCATGCAAGGCTCTCTTTGTATAGGAGCTTTATGCTTACAATTCATGCAGAGAAATGAGACAGGAAAGACTGGTCTGGAGTTCATAACTGAACTTGCAATTCTTAGTAGTGGTGGAAAGATGTTATCACTCTCAGAAATGCAGCAGCACTTCGACACGTTATGAAGGTAAGGCCACATTTTCAAAATATTAAGATACTGTTGACTGCATCAGTTGTGTCTTTTTGAAATCACAAAATTAATAATCTCAGGCCTTGATTATAAAAGTACAGAGTGCACAAAAGTAGCTAATGATATATCTCCGACTTATCTCTGATCAGCCACGGTCCTCTGGTCACCTGTCATCTTGTAGACACACCGGCAGCTAACCAATCACAAGACTTATTTAAAGACCTGATAGAACACATTCAGACGTGACACTGACACACACACACACACACACACATAAATTCATGCCCCCTCACAGTCACAGTCACACACACACACACACACACCCACACACATAGAGAGTTGTGTGTCACACAAAAACACACTTAAACATAGGGGGAGTAAGAGAGACATCAACACACCCTTACTCTCTCTCTCTCTGTTACACACACACACTCAGGGGACTGGAACTCCATAATTACCAAGCAGTGGAGCCCGCTAACCACTAGCTGGCCCAGAGTGGTCATGTGATGGTGTGATCACTGGGGCCCAGTGTAGAGAAACATTTTCCCTCGATGCAGATCCTGGGTCAGTTTTACTGTTTCCTCACTGGTGGTTGAGGTTATGAAGAGGGTTGTTAAACTGATCCATAGGTTGCACGTAAATGTCATCCCAGAGCTGTGCAGTGATACAGTATGTGGCCTGTCCCTTCATGCCTTGTCCAGACGCACAGTTTATTTTTGTTTTGTTCTCTTTATCCATCCAGATTTTATAATCTGCTATACTTTCCTTGACACAAAACTGCTGTGCTACCTGGATTCTGCTTACTTTAAAAATTAATATACTGCATGTTTCTAAAAAGGAGAGATGACAATGTATGTAAATCCAAAATCCAAACGACACTGTGCTAAAAAGAAAGTTACAAATACTCATAAAATCAGATGCACATCTGTACTGGAAGACATAAAAATACTACTATCTTACTATCAATGAGGAGGCTAAATGACTCAAAAGAGGACAAGAAAGCAACAGAGACAGGAGATCATTTGAAATCAGTTTTATTGGTACCTTCAAGGTGATACAGGAAAGGTCCAAGAATATCATTTTAGTACATCATTACAGAGAAGGATGTAAAAGCCAGGAAAAGTAGCGTTGTCAAGGCAAAGCTTTGGTGTGGCTGTGCGCTGTTAAGGTAGTACTCAGCTACCTTCTTGTTCGGGTTTGGCCCAGTGAACCAGAGCTGCATGCAGCGGCCCGAGGTTTTGGAGTGGGTGGTATAAAGGTAGGAGTTGGACCAGATTTGTTCACACATGGACTGGGGTGTGGGGTAAACTTCGATCCACTTTCTGCACTTGCTGTCTGCAGGGCATTTGTTAATACCTGTAGGGAAGTGAGGGAGGGTGAGCGAGAGAGAGTTTTGGACTGAGTGCATTAGAAAGAGTCCAAATCACAGCCACAACCATTTCTCAAGTATATTTGGCAAACAGTTAAAACTGTGCAATGGAAGATCTCTCTATATGTTTATGAGTGAGTGAGTACATGGCACATTGTGCACACAGTCATATGTGTTTGTTTTTTGTCTAAATGTGTATGCAAAGGTGTGAATTTGTTTTCTGTGGTTACATACAAAAGTGTGAGTGCAAGTCTGTGTGTATTCACTGGTCTGTGTGTGCGTGCGTGCATGCATGTGTGCGTGTGTGTGTGTGTTTTTGTACTTACCTGAGCTCCAGTCCCATCCCTTGTGCCAATCAGTCTTGCAGGTGTAATCATTCTGGCAGTCTTCCCACCACTTGTGGCAGTCCTCCTTACACAGAGGCACATCCAAGATACGCTCCTTACGCCAGGTCTGATTCACCTACACACACACACACACACACACACACACACACACACACACACACACACACGATTGACTAGTTTGTATGATCCATAATTTCAGAACACAAGTGATATATTTCTACAGTTAACCTCCTTGCCCTCACAGCTGCTGTGATCTGTCAGGTGAGATATAAAGATCTCTACAAATTATACTGGGGTACATCACAACATCTCTCTTTATCAACTGTAATTAACTGGTTATCTTTTTGTTACTATAACGCCATAGAATGATGGCAACAAACTGTACATGTGGATTTAACTATCCTGACAAGCCCTTTCACTTCTTTCAGCCTCTTATGCTGCCATCTAGTGTTGCAAGTACACACATACAAGAGGGACTGAGCACAAATGCACACAGTACATACTTGTTGTATCCAGGGTCCCAAGTGTGGTGAACACTCATAGAAGCAAGTGTCCTGGATGAAATGTGCCTTGCACTGGGGGCTCATGGCACCACAGTGATTCCAGTTGAAGTTGTACAGGTAGGAGTTATCTTCGTGGGCTTCTGTGCTGGTGTTGGCCGTACAACATGCATTGTCACGCCACGGAGCACACTGGAAAGAGGAAGAGAAAATGTCACTTTATGCTGTTGATCGGCTGTGGCAACATGATCAGGAACTTTAGATGAGAAAAAACATTACACCCATTTGAATGTCCCGGCATGCCACCATTTGATTTGTTTTATCTTTGATGTGTGGGGACGTTTGTATTCATCACCTGGAGGTAAAGTTGTCCCTCAGGGCCAGGCTTTTTTTTGTGGTGTTTGGCGTCCATACACATGTTGAGTTTGTCCAGAGACAGAGCACCACTGGAGAGGGCTAGCAGCAAGGCCAGGATAACCCACATGGCTCTGCAGTGCGAGAATAACAATGCATTAACATACAACAATGGGAAGTTCTTAATAAGGTTATCAAGAAAACAGGAAAAATAATGGGATGACAGCCAACATACAAAAGTTTAAGTCCACCTTGTCACAGGGATGCCCTGGAGCCTCTAATCTGAGTAAGACACACACAGTCCTTTGTCCACATCAGTCACTTTTACACCATCTAGCCGGCAGGCGTCTGGGTTTTTTGGCACTGACTGAACATTTTTTAGATCTGTTAACAGCAATTGGTCTTGTTTGTGCATTGACAGCAGAGTTCTTTTAGTAACAGGACATTACACATATCATATTTTAATATCTCTATTTAATCACTGTGCATGTGTTTCTCACCTCCCCTCTAGACTGCACTTAGCCAGCCAGCTTCTGGTTAGGACTCAGAGGCTCCCAAACCAATCCCAATCTGGTCGAATTTCTGGGGGAATGCGCCAGCTGTGGTATTGTTGGAGGCGGAGGAAATGCTGATTTTGAGCAGTTTTTGCCAACATTTCCTTTTTTAAAACATATTAAAAAGGATTTCTTCGCTGTTAACATATAATATTTATCTATTGAATAACAGATTAATCACTGCTATTAATTTGGTAATTGTTATTTTCTGAAGTAGGAGGACCATGCTGGCACAAGCAGGCCACAGAAGCTGTCCACGGCCAAGGGCCCTAACTCAAAGGGGCATACCCTGGAGCAGAATTGTGTTTTGTTTGCCTATCCCACCCCCCTTTTTTTAAGCTTTTTTTTTGTGAGTCAGTTTAGTTTGTTTCAGTTCTGCCCAAGATGATCTGCGCTGTGAATAAGTTGCATCAGCTCCACTGCTAAAAAAAAAAAAAAAAAAACTTGGACTGTTGAACAGCTTATGGACCCCTTTTTGTGGCCTCACCTTTCAACCAACTTTACACACCTGCTTAAAAACAAGTTTCTTAAGATCATCTATGCTCTATGTTTTTTTTTCACAATCACTCCTATACTTACAGGGCGACTTTGAACAATACCACCCAAACCTTGAGAGAAATGTTTTATCAAAGCAGAACATTTTAGAAAGTGTATCAGAACATTTTAGAAAGTGTATCAGAACATTTTAGAAAGGGATGGAAAGTTCTGTATATGAATAATGAGAGGAAATGTGGATGTGGTCATACATAAAGAGCAGAGTACATGGGTTCTTCATTTCCAATTTCCACTGTCAAGTTGACATGCTTTGGGGTGTTTTGCTGGAAATAGAGCTGCTGATATTCACTAAATGAATGGTAATCTCATCCAGAATGTATACTTTAGAGGCATGTGGTTCCAGGAAGGTTATGACAAGTTGGCCAGTGAAAATTACAATCTGAAGTACAACACCTCAAAACTGAGCAAAAAATATGACAGACAGATAAAGTTAAGAACAACTGTGTCTATTTAAGAATTCTACAATTTTGTAATCCGTGTTTTCATTTTCAAGTATTTCCAGAACCATATATGATGTAAAACTGTCACAAACAAAACCTATTTACAGCAACTCAACCTCTGATTGGTGTTGGGGGTAATTAAGTTAACTCATTATAACATAATATCTGATGGGCATTGGCCCACTGGAACATCTCTTATTCAGGTTCTGACATAATGCAAACTAATGCATTACTCTGTGACCTCTATTTAAATTAAAACAACTTTATTAAAATGTTTTGAAAATCTGCATCTGATGGTTTTTACTTGACAGTAAATGTATTTGTTTCCTCTCTCTAGTTCTTAATTCGGTTTCTTTCTCAATTATATGACAAATAATAGAAATTTGGAAAAATGTGGCAAAAACTGCAAAGACACTGTTACAAAAGCTCCTGAGCTCCTGAATGTAACCTAAAAAAAACACAGTGGAAAGCAGCTACAAAGACACTGTGAACATAATAGTTGAAGAACTGTTTAAGCCATCTTCCCTCTTACAAAAGACACTATAACTTACACTAAATACATGATTTAGTGAAAAATAATAACTAGTATATGTGGCAACTTATTTAAAGACCAATGAGAAGATTTTCTACAAGCCATAATGAACAGATTCACTTTACCTTGTTAGATTCTCCAGTCACCTCTTACACACTTCTCAAGACCAAACAAGACTTAGAAAACACATCTGTGCATGTGTGCTGTACTATCATTTAATATGTCTCCAAAGTCCAAAGTCTGTCTAGTGAGTGTATGTGTGTGTTTGAGATAGAGAGAAAGAACGAGAAAGAGGTAGTGTGTATGTGAGGAAGGTTTGTCTTAAATCAAGGTCTACCCCGGTCTCTCTCTCTCTCTCTCTCTCTCACACACACACACACACATGCACACACACACACACGCACACACGCACACACGCACACACACACACGCACACACGCACACACGCAATGCACATCTTGTCTGAAACAGCAGTGTGACCTGGGAAGGCAATAAGAAGAGTAAAGAGGTGGCAGTTAAGATAAGTTTCCGCTACATCTGTGCTGCTGGTCTCATGATTCAACTGAAAACTTAAACATTACAAGGACATTGAAGTGGGTGGTTAGTTTATGAGTGTAAATGTGTGTGTGTGTGTGTGTCTCAGAAGTTACAGTTGCTGATTTAGAGTAAAAGGTGAAAGAAGATTTGCTCACCAGCATTCTTTGTTATTAGCCCTATTTGGTAGTTTCATTGTTTTATATTTATTTACAATGCAAGTACAAAATAAATACTCTTATAAGCACAAGGGTCAGGTTCACAGATGAAAGAAAAATCCACTTATAATAGTCATATTATATGATTCTCAGTAGGTGCTCCTCGCTGTTGATATTTATCAGTATTTAAGTGACAAAATACATCAGGGAATATTTGTATTACTACATACACAGATCATTAACATTGCTATCAACATACTAGCCAAAGTACATTGCTCTTTTTGCTTCACTTTCCTGGCTCTGCTCCTGCCACCCAAACGGAACCTTTGTGAAGCGACACCGGACTAGAGGACTCCGGAAATACGTGCAGGTGAACACCAGCGGTTTCCGGTTAAATTTGTTTTGAAATTTTTGAAAGCTGGAGCGAGATTGGCAGGTACTTACACTAGCTATAATTTCGCTGTGCATTACGGCTAAAATATCATATTATATTACGTTATTTTTTAAATTACATTTAAGAGTAAAAACAGGAAAACTTTAAGTTGTACTTTAACGATGTGTTACGTTAACTTACCGTGTCACTCCACCAGTCCGGCGTGGTTTTAATTTGTGTTTGTGAGCTGTAATGTCTTACAGGAGCTCCGACACATACCTTATGGCTCCATTTCTTTCGTGAAGACCCGGGTTTTAACGCTTTGTTTTTGTGCAAAATCTGCACCTAGTCCCCAATCCAGGCTACACACAGGCTTGCTGGTTGACACTGTGTTTGTTGTCCCTGTGCGACAGACATGTCCACGCTGTTCCCCTCTCTCTTCCCCCGGATAACGGAGTCCCTGTGGTTCAACCTGGACCGACCCTGTGTGGACGAGACGGAGCTGCACCAGCAGGAGCAGCAGCACCAAACCTGGGTAAGCACCTCTGCTGAAACACAGTCTCATTCTCTCTTTTCTTCATGCTCATAGTTTAATAATAATATGTGCACTCTGTCTCTGCCTCAGCTGCAGAGCATTGCTGAGAAGGACAACAACCTGATGCCCATTGGGAAACCTATTTTTGAGGTAATGTATTGGTGCCTTTAAGATATAATCAACAGTGCCACAGTATGAAACATACACCGGTCACATAGTTCCCTCCATTCATGTCATCTGCCTTTACTGTGGCGCAGGCAGGATATGATGAAGAGGAAGAGGAGGATGACGAGGATGAGGAGGACAGCGAGGAAGACTCGGAAGATGAAGAAGACATGCAGGACATGGATGAGATGAATGACTACAATGAGTCACCTGATGACGGCGAGATCAACGAGGTGCTTTGATTTATGATTTGCAGAAAGATCTTTTCCCTGCCCCGCAGTCAGTAAATCAGTACAGCTATAGACCGAAGCCAACAAGAGTGTAACGTTAATGTCATTAACCTGACCAAACATATGACTAGATGCTGTTAAGAAATGGACAGAATTCATTTTCTAACAGCACTTTTAAAAACCTTGATTTAGATTTTGTTAAAATGACATTTTCTGAGTGAATGCAGTGTTACTAAATATCTAAAATACACTGAAATGACTTAATCACACAAAGTGTTGTTTCCTTTTTAGCTCCCTTTCCTCTCCCCAAACACTTAAATAATAGTCTTTAATCTGGCTGGTTTATTTCTGTCAGGTGGACATGGAGGGACCAGACCAAGACCAAGACCAATGGATGATTTAAGACAAAAGACAATGTTAGTCTCCATGAAGCTGTCTGGCACTGGATTTCTACTCTCCACTTAAAACATGACTGCTGTCTTTTCAGTCTGTGACAGATATATATTTTTATTTGTATAAACAGGAATAGAATATAGTTGAATCAATGCTTGTACCATGATATCAAGGGGGGTTGGGTAAATCCAGCACAAGTGTCTCATGTCAAGTTGCAGTTGGCCTTGAAGGCTGTGGACGTCGTTGGACATCGCTGTGAGTGGCACACATTCACATTGTTAAAATACTAGCTTGGATGTATGTGTGAGCGCCTGTTTTGAACATGTCCTGTTTGTCTTTTCTTTTAGTGGCAATGTGTGAACCTGTAAAATATATTTAACCATTCAGTCCACACACACACACACACACACACACACACACACACACACACACACACACACACACACACACAGTGGCAGCCGTAGGCATCAGCCCAGCGATCTCTCCTTTAAACTTTGACCGTGTCATATCTTCAGTCAGGTGCCACTTCTCAGAGAGTCTCCAAAGAGCTTACTGAGCACAAGCAACACTTCAGTCAGCTTAATAATGTGTTACCTATGACGGAGACTTACAGATACTTCACCATATAGTCCAATTCTGTTTCAAAGCAGCATTGTGTATGCTGCTAATCTTTTGTTACAGATATCTGAATTTTCATGAAAGTAGATATCTGAAATAGTATTATGTTCAGACAATGCATCAGTTCTTATTGAATTACATTTTAATATTTTTTAACTATGTCAGAGGTAATAGCAGCCATTACAATTGAAGAATGTTTATTGAAATATGAACACACACACTGTTTAATTTATCTCATGTTTATCTGAAAGGATTTCTTACCAGGGCTTTGCTTATTTGTACTGAAATGAACAGAATCCTTGACTATTTGTAGTAAATTAAATCATTTTGATAAAACCATGTTTTTCTGTTTTCTACATTTTAATTTCTCATTAACAAAAAAAAACACTCAATGTAACATGGTAGTGAGGGGTGTGTGTTGGATTTCAATTACTGTTCAGTGAGATACAAAATCAAGAACTCCAGAGTCCAGTACTGATAAAGGGTAATCTGTTGTTTATGGTGTTTAAGTTATGACTTGGGTGTTGCCAATGTCCACAATTCACTTTACGGAATTCAACATTTAATATCAGTGAAGATTTGAACAGGTAATGGTTACATACAACGGTTTTCAGTATTAAACTTGTACGTAAAGTACATTTAGTATAAACTGACCATAAATGACATGTCATTGGGCTTCATTTGCATAACATGTTTAATGAATTTGTTGTGGTGTTTTTTTCAAATTAGGCAGTTATGTTTAAATAAACAAGGTATTTTTTAAGAATTTTCTCTGATATTTTTTATTAGATAGCTGACAAAAGGGAATGACAGGGAGTGGTGGCAAGTGACAAAGATCCCCAGCAGGAATAACAAGGTGGATATTATTTCTATATAGAGAGTAGTGTTGTGCACATGGGGTTACTAAATTGGTACATTTCTTTTCCTGATAATTCAGTTTTTTTACAAGAGAGGGCGCTGGCAGTGAGGTATTTTGAAAGACATTCATGCAGTTCCTTGAGTTGAAATATAATGCATCTCTGGAAAAACTACATGCTGAGATGCTACAGTTTTGAGGTGAATGTAACTTTTTATGGAAGACTCTTCTTTAAAAAATAGTTTGAACATCGAGTAGGCCTATACCCTCATCAATTCACCCATTGCCACTCAGTCCTAAAATGTGTATCTGTGTAATATCGTGTGATATCCCAGTCTGCATGATCTACTTGATTCCCTGGTACACCAGCTCAGCCATCCCGTCTCTGATGCCTTTGCTGTACTCCAGTGTGGCCCGGTGGACCTTCCACTCATACAGGCCACTCTTGCGAATGTGTCTGAGGAACTTTGGAGCCCCAGGGAACAGCACATTGTCGGCCATGATCATGGACCCTTTTCCCAGCAGACCAGAGCCCTCCAGCATCTGTAACACACACAGAGGCAGTATCATGTAACTGAGAACTAGAACGTATTTAAATACAATTGTATATTACTAAAGTACCTTAATAATATTGTTTTAAAGAAACAGGCTTCTGCAAACTGAAAGTAAATTCATCTTCATAGCTCTACTTAAATATACAAAGTTTACATACACAAAGTAATTAGTTCATCATGGTAATTTTTATTCAGCCATCTGACAGACAGGACATAAAACTACAAAACTGGATTTTAATTCATATTTAAATGTCCTTTCTAATGATAATTTGTAGTCACCTGCAGATCAGGGGCGTAGCATTTCTTCCAGTGGTCCATGAAGACAAAATCCAGCCTTTCCAGGCCATAGTCAGACCGTAGCTTAGGGATCACCTCATCAGATGGATTCACGATGAGCTCCACCTGGAGAACACACAGCATGGATGTCTCAAAGGTACAATACTCTCCATATTCACTACATGAAATAAAAATGTCCCAAAGATGTAAAAACAAAAAGTGGCGATGGCCTGTCATTTGAGGCTTGCAGTACATGGAGTGCATTGGACACAATGTTGTAAATTACCGTGTCATCGTCAAACCCTGCCAGGCGGATGATTTTCTCAGCGATGGCAGCGTTCCTCTGGTCCATCTCGACGCTGTAGAGCCTGGCACCCAGGGACAGAGCCCGGGCGATCCGCACGGTGCTGTACCCGCAGTGGGCACCCAGCTCCAGCACCGTCAGAGGGCTCTGCTCCATCAGCAGCCGGTCTAGGATCTTCCCTATGAGAACCAAACATGTAAAATCATGCTCATAAACAGATAGATTGTTGTATAAGGTAAATGATATACTCACCTTTTTTAGGCCCAATGTTGCTGATGAACTCCACCTTGCTGCACCAGACATCAAAGGCGTCCAGGATGCTGTCGGGGTCTCCAGGGGTGGCATGAGTGAGAACATACTGGTAGGCGCGCTCCTCTCGGCTCAGACCAGTAACACAGTCCTTCCATACCCTGACCAGGACCGCTCGATAGAATAGCACAAAGTAGTAGCGGTACCTGATGATCAGTGTCAGCAAGAGGGGAACGAAGGCCAGAGCGATAGCAGGAGACACCATCCTAGCTGGTATAAAGAAAAACACACACACACACCCGAGTAGATTCACAAGTCACTTATACTTAGTTATGTCCAAAAAGGAGGTACAATGTTGTTTATATCAACTTATAAGATGTATTTCTACTTTGTTTTAATGAGGTGGATGCCATGTCTTCATGTGGCCCTTTAAATGAACCTTTACAGGGTTGTTGTACCAGCAATTCACTGAAGGACTTTCGTGCTTCTGCCTCTCTACTCTGTTTTTACATTCGTGGGCTACAATGACATTGGCTTACTGTATTTTAAATACAGTAAACTATGCTGCCCTGCAGTGTAAGAAGGCAACAGATTCTGTCTTGTTTGAAACTGGGATTTTGTCATTTTCTGTTGCCATTAGATAAGAAGGTAATATGAGGATAAATGACAACTTTATCAGTCAACAAATCACCTAATTTCTTTTAGCGGCAGTTGAAGTGTCAATTCATATTTCTCATTATGTACTTGAATATTGATGTCTTTCTTCTTTGGTTTGAACTACTGTATTAACCAGTTTTTAGGGAGCTGCATTTTACCACATGTATCCTCAAAAGGGGTTATTTTACTCGTCATCACACTGCCATTTTGCCTTCTGATATTGAGATGTTCAGGTGCAGTAAGATCCTGAGTATCTAGGCCCAAACCCTGTTCAAGCTTAGTGCTGCAAGACCTTTCAGCCACTTCCTGCTGATACTTGAGTCAGTTAAGTTTTGCAATTAGCAGAAGCACATACTACCATTCTGTGTTGAAGGTGCAAAAAAGGTTTACTGATAGTGTCCACTGCAGTAGGATCGTTTGTCATTTCAGCTAAACATCCATGTCAATAATCACAGCTTATCAACATTGTAAAAGGCAAATTCATTGTTCCCACACGCAGTACTTCATGAATATAACTCTTTCTGTGATATCAAGGCTCTGCAGCTACTGGTGCTCAAAGCCATGAAATAATTACGGCAAAACTAAAGAAAGTTCACTGACAATTGACAAAAGATTTCTAATTAAAGAAAAGAAAGAAGACATCATTGTAAGTTACATTTGTAAATACTAAAGATGGCTATTATAAGACTATTATGAGACTGAAACAATAGTGACAATTTTATTAATAGAATAATCTTTACCTGAAATTACACACTTTCAAATACATTACATTTTGAGACAAACTCTCCTAGTTTTGAATTACGCAAAATGAGATCTACTTAGGTCCCGTGGTACATGTGTCAGAAAGTGCTGTGCCTCTCTCTCTCTGCTTCAGTTAACTGTAGATTCCACAGGCTTTCTGCACCACACAGAGCAGATGCTGTAACAAGATATTTGCATCAAGATGACGTCTCTCTACTGTCCCATGAAAAACAGACATAACTCACCTGTTTTCAAAAAGGTTTGGCGAAAGCAGAGCAGCAGCGGTGATGATAACGAACATGAAAGTGGCACTTCAGCTGAGACGAGCGCAGAAAGACAGAGAAGTGTGTGTGTGTGTGTGTGTGTAAGAGACCTGGGGGTATGAATTATTTATGTATCACGTGCATGACAGTATATGTCCTGCAATTATTTCCAGTGAACAAGCACTGACAGTAACATAACTAACTCTATAGCTGTTAAACACCAGTATCGTTGTTGATCAGGCACGCAGATAGCTTCTTGTCCAGATATTTAGAATAGAGACAGTGAGAGGCAGTGTGAAACGGACATCTGATATATCAAGTTAACATCAACAGGTGTGTGTCTGTGTGGGATCAAATTTCTTTCTTCACAGAGTCATGAGAGAAAGATCAAGAAAAACACAAAAAAAGCTTATTCAGGGAGTATTATCTAATGTAACTCAATACAATATAAATACAAAATGTTTATCAAAGCTTATAAAATAAACCCAATATTTAAAAACCTACAGTACAATCATGTTAGATACAAATATATGTAATAAAATAAAGACCAAACCCAGGTCTAAATGATTTATTGTTCACATTTGTATTGTATCATATTTCCTTTCTTTCTGTTCAGTGCTTCTCTTTCGATGTGACTTAAGATTACAGCATCCTAACACATGTTTGTTGTCGCCTCATCTTTCCACAGAAGTGTTTGCACTCATCATACTACTGAGACTTTAGCTGCTGTGAAACAAACTGGTAAAATAAGCATCAAAGAAAAACGTGCAGGTCTATTATCTTTATGGTGTATGCTTAATGTGTATGAAAGTATTACGATGCGATAAAATAGGTAGTATAAGAATTGTTTTTTTTTTTATCATTACAGGAATAACAACAATTACACTGCTTCAACCCAGATATGTATCAATAGAAAACTTAAACTTAAACTACTAAAACACTTTGATTATAGGGCTACATTTTGTCTCTTCTATATACACAAATGTACACAAAAATACAAACAAAAATACACAAATATTGCCCCAGTTGGAATTATATCAACCTTTGCCATGTGTAGTTGGTAACTGACTGCATATTATAATTGGTAACTACAATAAGGTACACAAACACCAGCTGTCTGTGTTATGTAATTCATAAACTAATAATCGTTCTATGTAAAAATCAGTTTGGTAAATGCTCTATTGTATGCCCTATTTTACATGAGGGAACACAAACATGGTGGACAATGGTAAAGTAATCGCGATGTAATGATGGAAACAACTCAATATGATGCACTGCTTTACCTGATGGGACACAAAATCATATGTACTACTGTAAGTAAGGAAGACTTAATTGGTTATTGAGTGTGTGGGATTTAGCACATTTTTCAGAGTTAATCAGGAACAATTAATCAAGAAAGTGGCCAGTATGCAGATTTACAGATATCTATGAAATAACCTTTAAACACTAATTTACATAGTATCTAACAATCTGCACCTACTTGATGTATTCAGTGTTATTTGGAAACTCTTTGTTAGCTGAACATTATTTAGCAGTTAGTTCCTGATTTGGTCCTTACTCATTCTTTGGTAACTACTCTGGATTTTGTGTGTTTGTGTGTGCATACAGTTACAGACTGCATACGAGCACAAAGCAACATCCATGGGGCAGGACTGCAATGGTTGATAAGTCCCTGTCTACAGCTCTGGACAGGACTGTTTAAGGAGAGCTCTGATGAACTTCTTCAGCTCTTTGTCCCCTCTGCTCCACCTCACCAGTCGAGTCAGCACCAGTCTTCCCTCTTCAGCCTGAACCAGGGCCAGGTACCATCCACCCTGGGCCCCATTCCCCTCCTTCCCTCCTTCTTTTGCTTTTCTCTCATCCATCTGTTCCTCCTTTAACCTCCTGTCTTCGTTTGTCTCTGAAGAGTCTAAGCCAGGACAAGTACAGATGCCTCCCTCTTGCAGCCACAAAGCGCTGTGGGCCACTGCGCCTCCGATCCCTTCTGCCCTCTCCGCACCTCCCCCTGCCCACCTCAGGATGCGGCTGCGGGCCATAGGCACCAGCTGACGGTCCCCTCCCACCGTCGTCACACTGCCCAGACGCATCTTAAATGCTGCGACAGAGACACAGAGAATTCAGTTTTAACAGGTGCCATTTCAGACACATTATAAAACAACCTCTCTTTCTCTATGATTAGATCATCTGTTCTGTGGCCTGTTTTGTATTGGAGTAATAATACAGAAGGTTATGCTGTGTTCTGCTCCATTCTCAAAAGGAAAAAGGGACATATTTTGTAGTCTACATTATCTAAATCTTTGTTCTTACCATATGGACTGTTGCAGAAGTTTTCCTGGATGTCAGTCTCTCCTTCAGCAGCCAGACTACAGGCATCACAGATAACACTCCCTGGGGGATGGACAAGAGAGGGGGATTAGATGACTGCGAGTGTCTGCAGTGGGGATATAAAAAAAACCCAGCAGAAACTCCAGGATCAAGGCATGCAAAACAACTTGAAGATAAGATTCAATAATGTAAAACTTCATTGCTCTCCAGAAGGGAAATTCAGTTGTTAGCCTACAGCAGCACAAGACAACAGGCCAAAGAGGCAGGAAACAGATGAACTGTTGTAAATTGAATTAAAAAAAAACAATATAATAAAATAAAGACATGACTTTCAAAAACTGTGTGCATTATACACATACAATACCTGGCCATGTGTGTTATGATTTGTACTACAGCTCAACTGATTATGAACTGTTGAGGCATATACCGATATCAATATTAGAGAGTTGCTGAGGCCAATATGTATTTTTTTTTAACAGAAATGCATAACATAAACATTTCTGATAAGGATCCCTTAAATTTGGTTATTGTAGAATTGTGACCAAGACATTTAGTCTACTGAGCGGGACATTTAGGACAAACTAGGCCTAGTCTATTTGGAGACACTTTCCAAATGAACTGAAACATATCTTTGACATGTTGACATTTCTTGTTATTTATTAGCAGAAATAAGCTCCGATATGTTTGTGGCAAGCTGGTATTGGCCTCAGTGGCCAATACCAGCTTGCATGCTGTTAGACTCTAAATTTGTGCACTGTGCAAAAATATGCAGGGATAATAGTCAGGTAGAGAGAGGTAGTGACAATTAAATCACCAAATAAATTAAAGGGTAAAACCTGTCAAACTGTTACAGATCCGTCCACTGACCTTTCAGCGCCTCCTCGTGCCTGACCTCCTCTACCGTCCGCCCTTCCTGCTCTCCGGTTGCCGGGATACAGAGCTCGGTCGCGCGCGGGAACCGGGTGCAGTTGAACATCTCCGGCCAGGGGAACCCGAACGCGCTCATCACGGGCACGCAGCCGTCCCGCACGGCCTCGCACAGACTCCTGCAGGGGCTGACCGGCCCGCTGAGCTCCGGCAGACACACCGGAGCGAACAGCGAGCAGAGGAACTTCTTGGTGTCGCGGTGGCACAGCTTGGAGATAAGGGGCAGCCAGGCCGCCGACTGCTGCTGGGCCTCCCTCAGTGAATCATGGCCGAGCAAGTTGGGGATCCGCATGTGCCTGTAGCCGATCCCGTGGCACAGAGACAGGGTGCTCGGGATGGGTTTACACACCGAGCGCACCGAGGAACTGAACCCGAGCGACGGGGGCCCGAGCTGGGCAGGAGCTCCGGTGTCAGAAGCATGAGAAACACCAAACAGTAAAATAAAGCTGAGCACAGAAACAAGCATTTCTGTTTTTGTTCCAACAAGAGCAGAGTGAAGTCTACTAGGCTTCCGCACTTCTGCCTGGACTTGACCGGCATGTAGGTGTAAACAAAGAGGTGTGGAGGAAACGGGGGGTTAATGAGAGGGCAGGCGCCTCCCAGTCATCAACCCACCCCATCAGACTGGTGTCTGCCTCCACATTTCACAGTGCCAGCGGGGGAATACTGTTTGGCTCTGTAGTTTGGCATTCATGTTGTAGCTTAAACTACAAACGTTGTGGTATGCGTAGGATTGTTCTTAATGCTATTTGTATAATATTGAGGACATTAACATTACATACTGTTTTGATGGGGATTGCATGAAACTAAACAGTGCAACTTTGAATGAGAAGAGGCTGCTCTATCAGTCCAGAAAAAGCATATTTTTGTTTTTGTTTAGATTTTTTTTTTGTGTGGGTTGAACATTAAATTGAAGCAGTGAATAAGATCAGACCAAGGTGACTGTGTGTCCCCTGAATAGTTAACTCTTTATTAAAAGTTAAGCTTTTCCGTAAACTGAATCCAGATCTTTGCATGCATAAATGTCTGCATTTGAAGAAGGAATTTACTGTATTTTGTGCTGTATTTTTCTTGTTTTTATTATCAAGCCTAATTCATTTCATTTTACACAGTATTTAAAGCCATTTTACAAGTCAGAAATACTGCAGCAAAAGTATGGGTATGCTTTGTTTAAACTTGTTTCTTTTCCTTTTTTTAGTATATTTATTACAAAATGCACACATTAAACGTAATGGCAGCAGAATTCAAGTAGCCTACTTTGTAGATCCATGATCACTTCAATCAGCATAATCTTTAAGTTTTGAAAAGAGAAACTTTGAAGTTCCTTGTAAAACCATGTGGGTAGGCTATATGATGCTGTTTTGGCGTATGAAGTGCTTTGAAAAACATTAACTGTCTGTATTGTGAAATTAGGTCCTGGAAATAAAATGTAACTGTAGTGTGTCAGTGGAGCAGTGTGTGTGGTACTCTGTCATCATGCTCAGCCAGAGGGTGTCAGAGACCCTTCATCTTTTTCCAGGGAGAAACATGCCTCGTCCTGTTCCCTTCTGCTGCTGCTGTCTATATGATTTTGCTCAGTAGCAGATTATTATGAATTTAGATAGCTCGAACTTGATTAAATATTTGCAATGTTCGTATTTCACTAAATTTGCTACCCTCGTTCAGAGGAAAAAGAAAAGAAAAACCCTATTTGTACAGGTAGAATTGGTACTTTACTTAAGTACAGTGCAGTGCATTAATGCTTCATACCACACGTACAACTGCAGATGACTACTTTGCAGAGTAAGTAATGCATGTATGTTTCAAGATATATTGAATATCAAAATACTTGCAATTAAATGCATCAATAATCAACATGGTAGCGTCATTATATGCCCAGAGGCCAACCAGTACTCATATGATGAAGTAATGTTTTTGGTTAGTTTGCGGTAGTTTGATTCAATTCAATTTAGAAATATGCACTGTATGAGCACAATACAAACTACAAATCTGCTTTTAAAGGGCTCCTCTCTCAAATTACGGAAACCACTGACATGAAGTGAACCTGGGACTTTTTGCCTTGTCCACAACAAGAGACAATTTAGTTATTATTTTTTTTAAATCTAGTATTTAGATTGAATTGGGTATTTATATATTTTTGTCCCACTGCTGCTCATGTTTTATTTATTTATTTATTTAATAAAAGCTCTCGTTTGAAAATCCCCCTTCACGTGACGAAGGCCGCAGCTGCTTCTCAATTACCGGAAGTGCTCGTTGTGTTGTTGCACCACAGAGTCGCTGTCATGTGATAGCTCGTCCGAGGAGCTGCTGTTGACAGTAGCTTCCTACCTCTAGATGAAGCTAAAGTAAAACCACGCAGGAGAGTAGTTATATGTTTGTTGGAGAAGATAAACACGGCTCGTTTCTGAGGAGAACAGGGAAGCTGGGGTTGTGTAGTTTCGCCCCTCGGACGCTGCCATGGGTTGCTGTTACAGCAGTGAGAACGAGACCACAGAGCAGGTAGTTAGCTGCTAGCTGGCTAAACTGTGACGATAAATACAATATATGTTATTAGGACACAAAGTACTTGGTGTTATTTTATTTATCGGAGATTTTTCACAAATTGGATGCATTTGAGTCATTTGCGACGACGTTATGAAGTGATGTGGCATCTAAAAGCAGCTTTAGCTTGCTAAGTTAGTTGAAGCCTTCGGAAAGGCCTGGCCCAAGGCAGGCTGTGAAGTTAGCACGTAGATGGAAACCGATCATAGATCAAAAGAGCTGTACAGATCTGAAGGCAAAGAAACGTGTTTCGAGGAAAGCTGCGCATATGGCACCTTATTTACAGCTGCTTTTAAGATTAGCGGGACATGTACATTTGTGGCTTACTTTCGTTCCTGAAACCAAATTGTTTTAAAGTAATCTGTAAATAACTGAATTACTAGTAAATTACTAAATGTTCAATTGTGACATGAACAGGAATGAAATTATTGTTATTTTGATTATCGTGGGGTTGATGTGTTTTATGTCATATGACCCTCGAGATCCCAGCTGTTTTTAGTTTAAGGAAACAAGTCAGTTCTTCCTTCATGCAGAATAGCTTCCCTCATATGCAGTTAACCATATATTAATAGTAGCATAAGCATTGCTGGTTGTTGAGCTGATGCCTCAAGCTGTTGTCACAACATCTAATTGCTGTGTTGTAACATAATGCTTTAATTTTTTGCATCTGATGGAGAAACCAATTTTAATAGGCCACATAGTACTTTATTGATTCGTCTCATAGGCTCAATTATCATGTTTAATGTTATGCTAAATTAATAAACTGTTGTTAAACTGTCATGAGCTGAAAACCTTGTCATCTGTTTTATAATCTGATTCTGACCTGTTCCAGGACTCGGATGAACATAAGCCTCTAATTCCCCCAAACCCTGCCAGCAAACCCCCAAATGGGACCGACTGGATCACTACCAGTGTCCCCTCAGCGCGGACAGATGAACAGGCCCTCCTTACGTCCATCCTCACCAAGACAGCACAGTAAGACACTCCTTCGCGCAACCATAGACAAGCCAGGTTCAGCATGCGTTTCCTGATAATAAGCAGTAATTTGTGTGGTCCTTTTTAATAAACCTGCCATTACTTCCTTTCTGTCAGGAACATCATTGATGTCTCAGCAGCTGACTCTGTCATGATGGAGCAGCATGAGTACATGGACAAAGCTCGGCAATACAGGTATGTTCTTGAGCGGTTGCGTAACATTTGTTGTGGAAGGCAGTTGCTCTTCTGCAGTTTTCTGTTTTGTTTTCTGTGTATGGGAAGGGTGTGGGTCTCAGTTTGGGCAAAAGTTGGCTTTTAAAATGAGATGAATCAGTGTATTACACTTATCTGAAGATGGTCATCATTAACCAGCTGAGTCATATATGTAGGTAGCCTATAAACTGTAAAGATTGCATTGGCATTGTAGTTGCTAGAGCCATATAAAGATAACATTCTTAGTTTATAGGATGTTGAGCTTAACTTTGTGCTGTATATACTGTAAGGTGCTTTACCGTGTTGTGTTGTCTGGTTGTATCTCACTATGTATAGCTTATGGGAAAGAGATGTTCAGATCACTTAAATACTATTAAAAGGTGAGCCAGGTGTAAATTCAAAGGCATGTACTGGTTGATGTTGGCTTAAATGTAGGTGGGAAGAATGAAACTGTAAACAGAGTTTGGAATTTCTATATCAACCCAAGGACTCAAGAAGATGATAGGGGAAGTGATTCAACAAAAAAAATTGCAACAGCATAGGCCTACTCTCTCAAACTTGACCTTAAACCTCAGATACGATGACACCTAGTGGCTATTTAACACCAAACACAGCAGCTTTGTTTAGGCTAAAATACATAAGACACAAGGTGATGCGTTGTGGACAAACTTAAACTCTAAACTCCAACTTAGGTAATGAGAAGCTAGTAAGCTTGTGTGTGTGTGTGTGTTTTTTTCCAGCACAAAGCTGGCTATGTTAAGCAACAATCTGCCCCAGAAGAAAGCCCTCGCTCTCCCCTCCCTCACCAGCCAGCCCCACCAAGTGCTTGCGAGTGACCTGGTGCCATACTCAGATGTTCAGCAGGTAATCATACACTAGCAAATAAGAATACGCATGCACATCCAGACCAAAAGATGGCAGATGCTGAGACGAAATAGAGCAAATCACAAAGTAAACAATTTGACCATTTATTGGTGTAATAAATAAGCAAATATTGGAGCCCTGCAGTATGCGAGCCATGTATTTGTTTACTTCTTTAATCATACACTAGTACACATGGAAGCTATGTTGGCATGTGTTGTTTCCTTGTTGGCTACATTTAACATCAGATAGATACTCTTTTGGAAACCATATGCAGTGTGTGTAGCTGTATGGTATTTCAGTGTATGAGGGTGTGGCTCAAAATACTTTTTGTCCACCTAATAAAAAGACATTCTGTTGGTCAGCAGACTACTGTTGTTTTAATTTGAGTTATTTTGCACACTCCACTTAAACTGTCTTCCTCTTTCTTTGCAGGTGTCCAAGATAGCAGCTTACGCTTACAGTGCAATCTCTCAAATCAAAGTGGATGCTAAAGAAGAACTGGTGGTCCAGTTTGCCATTCCCTGATTCTGCGACCCTGGCCCGCATATTGTTCCTCCCATCCCGCTCTGTCTGTGTCATTTCCGCATCCTCACCCTCCAGACCACCCTTTATTAAAGCATCTTGGTCCTTGTGCTTCTTAGCTATGCCTCTAACTGCTACAGAGACGATGTAGGATTGCACCCTATGGCTGTCCTTTAGTGTACTTAACTATGAGTCAGTGACTAATTGTCATCATGGGAAGAGGAAGATGGTCTACTGTAGGTAGGCCATTGGGGTGTGATCTCATATTTACAACAACAAGGCCTCCTCTGTAGGTAATGTGTGGATCACAGGCTTTGTCAGAACCAGCTGTGGGAAAAGCGTCATTCATCCTTCTTGGTGATCTCTAATCATTTATTTATTTTTTATTTTTTTACCGTTTTCAGGGCCATCTAGGTATCTTTATTTTGTTAGTTTCCCTAGCCTGTATACTTGGGCAAGCAAGGCTAGCTCCACACCCCAGACTGTCATGCAAAGGCATGGAAGAATGTACAGTGTATTCACCTGGGACAGAGCTGTAGGATTTTGGCACCGTGCATTGGCTATTGGCTATATACTTGACACAATCTCCACTGGAACAGGAGAAATGAGGAATCTTTCTGGCATGAAAGAATGGAAATTATCACAGTACCATAGGTGCAAGTGCAATGGTTGAGTATTTTAGCCATTAACCTGGATAAAAACTTGCAACATGGCTTAACGTTTGCACTTCATATGTCTTTAACTCTGTTCTGTAGTCCTGGGATGACACTGCTCTTTCTCCTTGCACAGCAAAAAAAAAAAAAAAAGTGTAAATAATTGAGCCAAAAAAGGAGAATATGTTTTCTCTTAAGGTTAAGATGTCATCATAATTTAGAAGGTTGTAACACTATTGTCCTGATGTATGCTGGCAAGATTTGAGCATCAAACACCTACAGTACTGTGGTGTCACTCTGACCTAAACATGTTCCAGTAAACCAACCTGACTGGAGTAAATTTCACTGTAATAATGTTTAAAGACTGACAGTGAAACAGGTCGGCTTGGTTATTTGTTGTCCAGTGTGTAATTTGTTATTCCATTTGAGGCCAAATTATGAGTGACCTGTCTGAAGCTGGTGTCCTCTGGTGGGTGAGGATGCGTCCTCTGTGGTTTTCTAGCATTAACGAAATGAGCTGGCAGACTCTTTAAATCAAATCCAAGAACTTCACATATTTAATAGCAGTGGAGGCCGATGGAGATGAAGGGGAGGGGAGAGGTGTGGAGGGTGCAGGGACAGATATTGTGTATTCATGCCTTTGTACAGAATTTTCTGATTGAATATTAAAACACGATGGATTGTATGAAGTTCCTCTTTTTGTAGAGAATTCATTGGTCAGGATTGGCTAAGATCTTGTGGTGATAAACGTTTTTATGAAACACAAGAACACTTTTAAGGCTTGCGTGTGTTCGCTGCAGATTGTAATATGATTGAGTTGTTAATATTAATCAGAAACTAACCATTGTAGCAGTGTGGGAAAGCGTAAACAATCTATGTACCACCGCAGATATAATAATCCGAGACCTTTTGGTGATTATTTATTTGTTTTTAAATGTATATTTGCTCTTCGGAGGAGAGCACGACCGTACGCGTGGGCAGGGAGCACGGTGAGCCGCTCTTGAGTCTCTAAAGGGATGATCTGCAAGGCTGGGATTATTTCAACCACGCTGTTGATTTGAGCTTTTTGCAATGGGTTCTTGGCATTTTTTTTCCTGTTTTGTTTGTTACTCAGATGTGTTCTAGTACCTGAAATATGTTTGTAATATCTTAGGCTAGTACCAAAAAGTTTTAAGATTTTGTTTTTTTGTTTAATTCATTAAAATGTTTCAACATAAGCACTCGTGTCTTATTAAATACATCTTAACATGCCCATATCTGGGAAAGGGTTCAGCAATGCTACACAGACAGTCATTAACATTAAAAATATATAACAATATTCCACAACCCACACCCATGTTAACAACAATATCAGAGAATTTACAGTATGTCAGAGCCAGTATCTCAGGATCATTCAGTGACAGTTTCCTCCCTGATATTTAAACCGAATGACGCTAAAGCCTTGATGACTTCATTTTGGACTAATCAATGATACACTGTTCATTTCAGCAGATAAAAATGGACAAAACAAGCGTTAAAACTATTCTTGTATAACCACAGATATACAGACAAACATACAATACATTCAACATTTCAGAGGTTTTCCACCAGTGGATGTGGAGCACAGAACATTTGGGTGAAACTAGATTTCAACACACCCTGATGGAGGTGAGCCAGCAGTCACTGGAGAGTCTCCCTGCTGCTTCTACTGCGGCTGTTGCTGTTATGCCAAATCTTTGCCATGACTCGCTCCTGGTGTGTCACAGCACTGAAGTCCATCGTCTTTAACCGAGGCAGAGCAGAAATCACACGATTCCTAAATGCACAAAAACATATTCATGCATGCGCACTAAATATCTATACACGAATATATATTGTTTGTGTTCACAGAAAATCCACATTGAATGCTGGAGAGGTCCATAGCTATGCAAACTCTGAAAAGTTGACCTTGTCTCTACGTTACTGGTGCTACAGATACAATTTATCAAAAAGCTGCATTGACTCACGAGAAATCAGTTTACTGGAATAGACTTTTAACCAGCAGCCCCTCTTTCTCTCTCTGTGTGTGTGGGGGGGGGTATAGCCGATGTTGCTACGCAGACTAGAATGTGTAATATGAGCTTGATCTGCAGTTAAGCACCTGTTGCAATGTTATGCACCTACATGCTTGCCAAGCATGCGGGTCTCACATAGACACACGCACACACTCACAATGTAATTGCACTCTTGTAGCATAACATAAGAGTAAACCTTCACTTTGTGTGTGACAGTATGAAGTGCTGACTTTGTCTGTATTTGGTTCTGTTCTGTACTCAGCAAACTACCATTAGTTGTGGATTACTGCTGGGTGCTTATGGTCGCTATGCTCATTCATGTTCAGTTTTTATGAGAACCCACAAAACAATGGCTGAGAAGTATAAGTTTCTCACATTCAAATATTTTACAGCTAAGCGGGATGTGTGTGTGTGATTGTGTTTAGGGTAAAATTGTCAACTTTGAAAGGAGGTCTCCACCTGTAAGCCTTGTTAGTTTCTATGACATTTCCATGCAGAGTGATGGTGTGTAGATGCGGTAGCACTCCCAGTCTGTCCACCTCTGACAGAATAAAAATGCTGTTGCCGTGAAGATACAACACACGCAGTTCGCGTAGCTCGCTCAAAACCTGGAACACAAGCGCACACACACACACACACACACACACACACACACACACACACAGACATATTGCGGGTGCACTGTGACAAGAAGAAAGACAGCTAAGCCACTGTGCAAGCAAACAAGCCATGGAGAGAGGTTACTTGATCTATGTGTGTGATTTTGTTGAAGGAAAGGTCTAGCCAGGCGAGCTGTGATGGTTTAGCCAGGAAGTGGCGAACAGTCTTCTGGAGGTCATCAAGGTCGGTGATGCTGTTGTTATTGAGACGCAGAGAGTGGCTCAGGTACTTCATCTCTGAATTTCTCTTTGAAGGCCGCAGACTGCTGCTGGGTTCCTCTGTCCATGTATCTGAGAATGCAAATAAAATGTGAATATTAAATACTGGCTTGTTGATTTGTTTGATTTTGTGTAGCATTTTATTCATGGTGTACACTGTTTCAAAGGCATTTAAATGTACTGATCAGTTTATTAAAGATGATGCATTGCAGCCATTAAGTGTCAATCCAACTAAACATGGAATTCACAACACAGAAATAATTATCTTGAGCTGTTTGGTTACACATTTATATGGTAGATCAAATGCTTAAAATGTTATTCACAGGAAGTAAACAATAGTGTAAAGTACCATAAAAGGAGGAATATGATAGAAATAGAGTGTACTACCTGCCAAACTGCTGATGTGTTTAAAAGATAAATCCACTGGAGCTCCGTACATTTTCACACCTGCTCACCTGTGAGAGGACAGTGACGTCATGGTGAATTACTGGTGAGTCAAGTCAAGTAATTCAATCAAAGTGTTTGTTTAATGAATTTGCTTACATTATGTTTCATGTATTTCCAAACACACTTTATAGCTATCCTGTTTCAGTATCTTATGCAGCGGCTATAAACCATAGGTTACGTTTGTATTGTATAGATTTTTAGATAGATTTTTAGTTACTGACCTACCTCAATTAATTGTTGACCTATCCCAAATATCATACATTTACCAACAAACTAAGGCAACTTATAATAGCAACACGCTACTTAGCTCAGGTTATTCAAACCCGTGTTTCGATGTGGCTAGCTAAACATTTACCTGTCGAACAGACAACAGCCCGTTTCCAAAGAAACGAACAGGTGCATGATGGGATTTGTAGTTAGGCTGTATTATCTATCTAGATTACAATTAAATCGTGCAGGCTACTAGTACAATATGATCATTTGGTGAGTAAAATCTGTAGCCATGATAAACACCGCCTAACAAATATTAATTTGTTAATTCAAACAAATTGGTGTGTGCGTGTAGGACGATTCTCTTCTCTTTTAATTTGTATTCCGGCGTACCCCGAAATTCATCCGGGTTGGCGAAGTCGGCATTCATCACAAATATTAAAACGGGTTTGACCCTCTGCAACTTGATTGATGCTGATACAAAAAAAAAACATAAAACAAAAAAAATTGTAATGTTGAGCAATTGTGAATACCGGGTGCATTTTGAACATAATTTTAGTGTCCCTTCCCCGCCTACCTCGAAACCGAGTGCCCCGACGTCAATAACGAGCGGCCCGCTCAGTTGACTTCCGGCTTTTAAACCAATCAACTTCGCATATTTTCAGATGCGTCGATATGTGAAAACGGATTGGTTGGTTCAATCTTCAGCAACACTTTTTGAATTATTTCTGGTTATTGGCACGGGACTGTTTATTTCGTGTCATTGTCTCCATGTAGACAGATGAGAGGGCTGCACGTCTCTCCAGAGAACGAATACATACGATAAAGAAAAAGTGGCCAAAGCTTGTAAGGTGAGTCGCCGCTTCAAAGCTACATTTTATAACCGTTGAACCTTAAGAATTAAAGAACACGTTAAGTTACAGTTAGTGTTACAGTAAATGTTAGCAAACGAATATGGGTTAACACTAATGTTAACTAATCTTGCTAACGCCAAGTTAGCATTCTGTAGGCAAATTAACAGAAATAAAGGAACGGTTATCGTTAACTTTAATTACTTAATTAGTTGTCGATGAGAATATGGTAACGTTATGGGCGCTAAACTAACTAAGTTAATATGTGCTTATTTGTTAGCTTGACAACACTAGCTGAATACGCTTGTTTAACGTTATGCTTTGTTTATTTCGCTTCTAGGTTGAAATCCCTTTGAAATAAAGGGTCAGCCAAGATGGCGATTAACTTAGGTGTTAAAGCTCTTCTCAGCTGGGTAAGTTGGTAGTAACGTTAGTTAGATAGTGCAAATATGTTGATTCCAGCAAGGCTTATTAAATAGTTGCAGTTTTACATAACCAACTTCTCAAACTGTCTTTTTACAGGTTAACAGTATAAAACTGTCCGACCGAGAACTAACTATCGACGATTTACAAGATGGGACGGTCTTACTGAAGGTTGTTTATAAGCTGTAAGTAGTAGCAATGTGTTGAAATGCCCGGACTTTGTAAACAAGGGAAGGTAAATGATTGTCAAAAAACATCCAGTAAAGCCCCATTTTATTCTTGTTTCACCTTTGTGTCATCTCAGGAGAAAGGAACCCAGCTCCTGTTTAAGTAATTCCACTGAGGATCGGTTTAACCTCATTGCAGACTTTGTGGAAAGTGAGTTTCTCTACCTTTCTTAATATATTGCTTTTATTAAAATGTCTGGTTGAAAGTTTAAAATCTGTTGCACCTTTGACCACACCCTGTATCACTGCTGGGTGTGGTCTGAGGTGTGCCCTGTTGCACCTGTTACCACGCCAGACAGTGATGTCAGGGTGTAAAGAACACACCCTCATTACCACCTTTTTTCGCTTATGTTAAGTTACTCTTTAAGTCTTACAGGTTGACAGATGGTGAATATGGCTGTCTTTTGAGAATTTACCTACGTCTATCTATTTTGTTTATTAGGGGATTGCAGATTTAGTGCAACCAAAGGCACGTCATTGTCTTGGGACAGCATAAGAGAAGGCATCAACTTAACAGTAGAAATTGCAAAGGTATAAGACAATGAAAAAATGGGTAATATAAAATGATAAAGACACACATAAACAAAGACCCATTCTGACTTGTTCTTTGTGATCTCACCAGGTGCTTTTGTTGCTCGTATACCATGACATAATGAATGACCGCTGCACTCTGAACATGTTGGACTGCAATGTGGAGGTAAGCAGAGAGCAGTTTTTCTGATTCGCTGCCAAGTGTCTTGTGTCTACCACTGAGATACATCACATTTCATTCATCATGTGCTGTGCGTTTTATATATATCCCCACTCTTCTCTTAGCGAGAGATAGCAAACCTAACAAGTTCCTTTGTGATGGAGAGTGAGGGCTGCGTTTATCTGAGCAATGGACTTGATGCCTATCTGGCAAGAAGATGTAAGTCACATACTTTTAAAATCTTCCATTTTCTCATGATATGCCATCTTAACAGACATTAGTTTCACACATGCCATGCTTCTGCATAACATTAGATTTCTGGCTTTAATTTAACAAGCTGTAAAATTTGTCAAAACGTATCTCTGTCTATTTTAGATTTGCCTGTCTCTCGTGAAATGTTTCGATCAGGAACCACCTCTGCCTCCAGTGTGTCGACTATCTCCTCACTCTCAGATGATGAGTCTCCCGTCTTCCACCGCACACAGAAAATCACATTTATGGACATGCAAACTGTGGCTTCTTCCTCAGTCAGGTATCAGTGTGGATTTGAGTTTATCCAACACAGAACATGTTCATCAAATGTGAATAAGGCGGTTTTACAGCCGACGTTAATCCAAACTTCACTAAGTTTCTTGAAATAAAGTTACATGAACATGCATAAACTAACATTAAGAGGCAGTAAGTAAGAGTATTATTTTCCTGTGTTATTATGTATAATAGTACAGTATATCTGAGTGGTGTGGTCTGTGTATTGATCTGCTGAACCTCTTTCTAGACATTTTACAGCCTAATTAGCTGCATGTCTCCGCTGAAAGACCTTCAGCCTGAGCGAATAATAAGTGAAAGAATAAGTGTTTGTATTCTTTGTAATGACTAACTTTGTAGGGTTGCATATCATCCAAACATTAAAACTTTCTTTAATATACACGCTATATGTCACTCTATAGCATTTATGTATACATGGTCCATGGGATGTTATTTTGATTATACATCTTTACCATGCCTGCTCTGCTTATGTTCCCACAGCACGTCTCCACTGCAGGATATCATGAACACACCTAAATTTCAGATGAGGATGATGCAACGACAGATGATCAAGGAGAGAGACTACAGAGATGTGTTGGAGAGGGAGCTGGCCGGCAAGCTTGCACTCATTGCACAGAGAGGTACCACGTTTATTTGGATAAAAACAATGTTAGTTAGGTTTATATGACAAATAGGAAAAACCTTTTTGTGCTTTTGTTTTGCTGTTTCCTTTATGAGTAATGTTTAACAAACATGGAGTGTTCTGTCCAAGTGCTACTGAAAGTGTACACTGTAGTTAACTAAATGTGTTCTGCGAATATTGTCTGCCTTTTCATTTATGGTTTTGTTTCTCTTCTCTTAAACTCTCAGATTCAACTCTGTTCTATACTTACTTATGTTTTCTTCAGAGTCCCATATTAACCAGTTGCAGTACCGCCTGGATAAGTTGAAAGAAGAGCAAGGTGATCAGGAGCAGGTTATCAGGGAACAAATCCATGAGCTTGAGACCAGCAACAACAAGTATGTACCCAAGAACAGTGCTAAACAAATTTTTAGAACTTTTAATTTTATTTTTTACTGTGAGTAAGGCTTATATGTTAATGCATGACCGATCTAATAACACCTTTTACACCAAAGATATGTGTTCAACTTGAGTTTGTGAATAATGTTTACTTCTACAGGCTGTAAAACTTCCCATGCTAATTTTTGTTCTCAGATGACCATTGTCAATTTTAAAATGAAACAAACCAGACTGAGCTAGTAGGCTACACGTTACAAAATATTATATTGTTCAGATTTTGGCCATATACAAATGGCAAGTAAAGTTATAAATTTAATGAGTCTTACATTTTGTATGCACAAGAAAATATTATCATAGCTGTCCAAAATGTTAACAATTTGTTGTAAAAGTGATTAAAAGAAACTGCTTTTTTTTCCTGTCTTAGGTTACAAATGCGTCTTAATGAAATGCTTAAGCAAAATAAAGACTTCAAGAGTAACTCCTCACTTATGGAGCGCAAAGTGGATGAGCTGACAGAAGAAAATGGTGTACTCTCTTTCCAGGTGATGACACATTGACACTCTTTGTCTTCTCACTTTATGAGGGGATTAGCAATTAATAACAGTCATGTGCAATTCTTACGTCCTTGAAAGTTTCAACATCAGCAGACTTCTTCTGAAACTAAGTCATGAGAATTTGCTGGTGGTGTCGAGTCTCAGTGGGTTCGGCACTAGTAGTAGCAACCTTTTCACATTACATAGAGTCACATGTCAATGTTGAAATCAAAACTTTCACTTAATACAGACTGTAAAGGCTTTGTTTGAATATTTTTGCAGATGAGAGCAGTGTGTTCACAGCTGGCCATCTTTGAGGCAGAAGTTGGCAGGCTGACAGAAACCCAAGCATCTGCTCAGGAGGAGTGGAGAAGCAAAACAGGCCACCTAGAGTCTGAACTCAACCAAGCTACCTATCAAAAGGTAGATATATCCTCACAACAGAAGTAGTGTTAGAAAAGGCAATCCTATGTTTACATATTATGTAATAGTTCAGATGATGTCTCACTGTTATAAAAACACCATAAATTGTCACTTGTCATATAATAACGAATCATAGATCTTTCTTAACTCTGGAAACAATCATTAATGTTGATGTCCCAGTACCCTGGTCGTTTGACTCTCGTGGGGGGAAAAAGATGCAGAAACACAATATCCATTGAGACAATGGGAAGAAAAGCACACACTAAAATATTTGACCGTCTTTCTGATGAACTATTCATTAAACAGAGCAAATGTATGAGTTTTGTGTTGATTGGAATCGATCATTCTACTTCTCCATTAATGATTGATTACATTTCGAGTCCTACTATGCTCCTTGTTTCTCAGGAGGTACTGACTGAACAAATTCAGATCCTCCAGGGAAAGATTTCCTGTTTGGAAGATGAAATAAGCAGAGCCACTAAGGAAGAAGTAGGAGAGAATATGGGACCTATCATGGAGGTAAAGTCATTATTCTATGTAAAAGCTGATTGTATTATGAAACTGAATTCAGAAATGTTTTAAAATTTATTTTCGATTACATGTTAACTTATTGTCTTCTCTTCTTAAATTGCCAGAGAGAAATGTTTGAGACTGAAATTAACAGTTTGAAGAATCAGCTGGAGAGCACATTTTTCTCCCTGAATAAGGCTGAGATGGAGATTCAGGCCAAAACGCAGCAGCTGGCGGAGTATCAGGAAGAAATTACTCAACAGAAGGATCTTCTGAAGCAACAGAAGTCCCAAACTGAACAAATGATTCAAGCCAAGGATGACATTTTAGACAAGTTGCAAAAGGAGATCACTGAGCAGAGAGTAGTCCTTCAGCAAGAGATTCAGGATCTCAAGCTTAAACTTGAGCAAGTTGAGCAGCAGAAAACTGAGCAGATGACCAGACTACAACAGCATATTGCTGCCTGTAAACAAGAAGTTGAAAAACTCAAGGAAATTTTGAAAGAGAAGGAAGATCTTCTCCACCAGACTGAAGAAAGGGTGAAAGAACTTGATACAAGGTTATCTGCTGCCAGTTCTCTCTTGGCTGATAAAGACCAACAAATTAACAGTCTCACAGAAGAAATTGACATTCTTACAGATGAAACCAAAAAAAACAAAAATGAAATTCAAGTCAAAGAGGAAATGCTTGCCAAATTACTTCTGGAGAAGTCTAATGAGCAAGAAATTCTTTACAATAAAATCCAGACCTTAACAGTCCAAGTGGAAGACCTTATCTCGTCTCTCAAACAGGCTGAGCAGAAAATTCAAGTTAAGCAAGACCTACTGGCTAAAACTCAGCAAGAGAGTATCCAACAAAGGGAGGTACTCCAACAACAGATTGTAATCTGCGAAGAGGAGGTTCAGAAGTTAAATGAAGAGATACAGGTAAAAAATGAGCAGCTTGTTATTCTAAAGAATGACAGCTCTCAACAGTCTGAATCGCTGGAGCAAGAGATTGAATGTCTAAAAGGCCAACTACAAGGTCTGAATGACTCTCTCAGGCAGGCTGTGGAACAAGTTCAGGCTCAGGAGGTTATGCTTACGAAGCAGGAGCAGGAAAGTGCTCATCAGAAGGAGCTCCTGCAGCAACAACTGTCTGCTTCTGAAGAGAGGATAAGGAGCATGAAGGAGGAGATCCAGAGTAAAGCGGACCAGATGAACATGTTGAAAAACCAAAGTTCCGAGCAGTCAGAACTACTACACCAAGAGATCCAAGATTTAAAGAAACAGGTTGAGTGTCTTAGTTCCTCACTGAGGAATGCTGAGGAGAATTTGCAGTTCAAGGAAAATCTGTTTGCTGAACAGCAACTACAGAGCACTCAGGATATGGAGGCACTCCAGATGCAGATGGTAGCATCTCAAGATGAGGTGAAGAGGCTAAATGCAGAGATTCATGCTAAGGAGGAACACTTAATTCTGCTAAAGACTGAGACCTCTACACACTCTGAATTGCTACAGCAGGAGATTGAAACTCTGAATAAACAAATAAAAAGCATGAACAGTTCTCTTGAGATCGCCAAGAACCAGGTTCAGGCCAAAGAAGACATGATGGCCAAGCAGGAGCAGGAGAGTACTTTGCAGATCGAGGCACTTAGAAAGCACAGTACAGTTGTTGAGGAGGAGGTTAATCGGCTGAGAGAGGAGATCCAAACTAAAGAGGGCGAGCTGGACACGTTAAAGGCTGAGAACTGCAAGGAGTCAGAGGTGCTACAGAATGAGATACAATCTCTTAGGAACCAAGTTCAAAGTCTGAGCGAATCTCTGAAGACTACAATAGAGCAGGTTCAGGCTAAAGAAAACCTGCTGACTCAGAAGGAAAAGGAGATTTCTGAGGGAAAAGATCAATTTCACAACATGATGACATCCTCTGAAGAGGAGATAAGAGGGCTTAGGGAGCAGATCCAGGCTAAAGAGGAACAGCTGGTCACACTGAAAAAAGAGGGCTCCATACATTCTGACATGCTACAGCAAGATATCAAATGTCTAAAAAACCAGCTAGCTGATATGGGTGACTCTCTCACAAAGGCTGAGGTGAAGGTTCAGACTCAGTTAGCTGAGCTCACCAAACAGGAGCAGGAGAGCGCTCATCAGAAGGAGCTCCTGCAGCAACAACTGTCTGCTTCTGAGGAAGAGGTGATGAAGATGAAAGAGGAGATCGAAGCTAAAGAGGAACAGATGATACTGCTGAAGACTGACAGCTCAGAGCAGTCAGAACTACTACACCAAGAGATCCAAGATTTAAAGAAACAGGTTGAGTGTCTTAGTTCCTCACTGAGGAATGCTGAGGAGAATTTGCAGTTCAAGGAAAATCTGTTTGCTGAACAACAGCAAGAAAATACTCAACAGAGGGAGGCACTCCAAAGCCTACAGGAGAAAGTCAAACAAGTGGAGATTCTGCAGAAACAGATTTGTTCACATGAAGAAGAGATTCAAAAGCTAAAAGAATCTCAGAGGGAGAAAGACTGCCTCCTCCTCCGGGCTGAGGAGAAGCTTCAAATCCTCCAGACTGAGTTGTCTGCTGTCAACACAGTCATTGCAGATAAAGACCAAAATCTCAACACTCTCAGGGACGAGTTCGCTGCCCAAGCTAACGTGCTTCAAAAAGCAAAAGAGGAAGCTGAAGCCAATGAGAAAATGCTGGCTGAGATAAAGGAGGAGAGCTCCAAACAGACAGATGTTCATCAACATGAGATCAAGGATCTGAAAGGTGAGGTGGAAACCATTTCTCTAAATCTTCTGGCTAAAGAGCAGATGTTACTTGAAACTCAGCGGGAGTCTGCTCAGCAGATAGACCTCCTCCAGCAGCAGCTTGCCTCAGTAAATGCAGAGACACAAGCTGCACAGGAATTGCAGGTTGTCACTTTTAGGGAAAAGGAGGCTCTTGTTCAGGAAAAAGACGTACTGATAGCCAGGATACTTCAGGCAGAAAAGGATCAGAAAGCTCTGGAGAAACAACTTGAAGCTGTGGTATTTGAGAAGGAGAGACTTGCTCAAGCTACAGAGAAAAAGACCATAGCCTCCCGTAAACTGGAATCAAGGCTACAGCAGGAGCTGGAATTATTGAAAATGGAGAAAGAGAAACTCTTGAAAGACAAAGAAAGAGCCAAAGAAATTGAGATTCTGAAGGGAGACCTCCAGGAACAGCTCTCAGCTAAATCGAAAGCTGCAGATCACTACAAGGCACAGGTTGGTGTGACCACAAACCCCACACAATGCAATTCAGTTTCACTACTTGTATTTCTGTACATATCATGTAAAATCATTAATCTAGATATTTTCCTTTCTGCTCGTTACTTATTGATCAGTAATGTCAACTGATCTTGTTCCTGCTCTACAGCTTCATGTGCATACTTGGTTGGATTATCTGTTTGGTGTCAGATGAGTAGTCTGGACTAAAAGATGAATACTAAGATATTTGTTTCATTATCACAATTACACAGATGGAGAAGGCGGCAAGTCATTACAATGGCAAGAAGCAGCTTCTCCAGGAAAGCCAAGAGGAGGTGGCTGAACTAAAGCATTCCTTAGACGTTAAAGAGGGAGAAGTAAAAGCCATTGCCATGGAAAACAAGATGCTTCAACTGGATTTGGATAAGGCCCAAACCAATGAGAAGAAACTTGAGAACATGGTGGCCAGTTTGGAGGCACAGGTATTTGAAGCATGAGGAGAACTGAATATAGCGAGCCTGAACGCACAATTGAAACTGTTCAATAACCGTAAAAAAGAAGGAAACTTGAAGAGTTCAATCACTCTCAATAGCACATTTTGCTGCATTCCACCCTGATCTCTATCACTATATCTGTTTTCCTTTAGCTGGCCTTTGCTGACCATAACCTACGGGTACAGAATAAGATTCATGGTAAAGAAGGAAGTGCAACAGGGTCGTGTAACTTTGAGGTTCCCAACACACACTCAAGTTTTCACATTAGAGCACAAGTGAAGAGGACCATGAGCTCTGACAGCCTGGACCAGAGCTCTCTGGAAGACTCTTTGAACACTACAAGGTAATTCACGTCTCAGATAAGTAGCATACAATAATTTAGGGCTGCAGATCTCATGATGTGACTGCAGCTATTTCATAATGTGATTTTAAAATGACAAATGTTAATTTTATAACACATTTATAAATGTGTTATAAAATCCTGCCATTTAAATAAATGATAACTAAGATGTCAGGTGCTAATCTGCAGGATCGGGGCATGATGGATCTTATTGGCTATATGAAAGTAGATTATTATCTGATAATTTGTATGTTCTTCTTTGGGTATGCCAGCTGTCAAAAACATGCTGCACACTGTTATGAGTGAGTACCTCAAAATGCTCAAAATAACAGCCATTTATGTGCAGTTTTCTAAAATGATGCTTTGTGGTTTAAAACTGCTCAAAACACTCATATTTCTTAATATTTTTTTCACCCCAAATTGGTCCAGTTAAATAAGAATTAACAATATAACATTTTCATAAACTATTTCATTAAGTAAACACAATTTTCAGTCAAAACAACTCCTGCTTTTCACTTGTTTGGGGTTGTGATTTTGGACTATATAAAGCTGACTTGACTTTATGTTAAGGACTTCCCATTGTCCTATTGACACGCCTGAAAGTTTTCCCAGCTGCAACAAAGTAAACAAGGAAGAAAACTTGAGAAAAGCAGAAAAGCCATAAAATCTTACATCAGAGGCAGAGTGGAAATCTCTTGTGATTGTAATCTTGCACTATACTGTTTCTTACCTTTGCAGGAAACTTGCAGCACCCAATGTATCAAGCACACCGGTTGTTCGCTGTTCAGAGCGCTTGGCAAACAAACGCCGGGAGTCACTGGAAACCCTGTACTTTACACCTATAAACGACAGACAGATCAACAGGTATGTGACACAGCCACCTTTTTTTTATTTATTTATTTATTTATTTATTTTTTAGGAGTTTTTTTGCTTTGTCTCTGAGTGAGAGAGACTGGTGAGTGTAGCGTTTCCCTCAATTTATTTTCCGTATATAGTATACTAATTGTAGAGGTGAGTGTCTTTGAATTGCTTAACTTTACTCAGCCTTCATTGACCTACATAACATTGTCAATATATGCTCACATATGTTTAGAAAATTCAGTTGGGTTGATTTCAGCTGTTTCAGCTTTTCTTGTTGTATTCCTATGACATTTTATTATTATTGTAAGACGAGATGTTAAAATCAGTAAAGTCAATTGTGATACTGTTAATAGAAGTCCCTTGTCATCTACAGTAAACGCCAGTATGATTGCAAAGCAATTCTCTTCAAGACCAGTTGTAATTCTTTGATTGGTCCAACCCTTTTATCAGTCACTAGTAACCAGCTTTTTGTTCCTGCGAGCATTTCTTGTGCTTTTGTTTAATTGTAAATCTGACTACAGTTATGGAACTGGTATGAAGATAGAAGTGAAACAGATGGAACTCTTAGAATATAATTTACTATCGTTTAAATTTCAATATAGTTCATAAATAAAAATGAGTAAAGCAATAGGCATTAGTGGCTTCATATGTTTAACTGTGCAGCAGCTAATACTGAGTTACTTAAGCTGCAGCTCATCTGAAGCTCATTTATTTGGTGGTATTTTAAATAATCCACTGATTAATCTGTTTTAAAAAATTTTTTTTTAATTGCCTGGGTATTTCTCCCTCCCCTATGCATACAATTTCTTGATTTCAGTGTAACCAAAATCAGATTTAATTTTTTTTTCTTGTCAATTTTCTGTTACTGAGATCCTGTTTTTGTTTTTCATCACATAGGACCAGTACAGAGAACAAAATGGAACTGGATTCAGCCCAGAAAAATCCAACTTCATCCGTCAAACGACGCAGGACCACGCAGGTTATTAACATCACCATGACCAAGGTGGAGGAACTCACTTGCACACATATAGCATGTTATGCATGTTTACAATAACGCACACTGTTGAAGACGCTCTGTCTCACGCTTTCTCAAGTATAGTCATTATGATGATGAAGTTGGAATTCTTTGTGTATTTTGAGCGTTCAACCGTTTCTTTAACTCCATTATTAATTTTTTAAAATAATGCTTGTTCTTTAACTAGGACATTTGTTTTTAACAATCATACTAAAATAATTTTACCTATAGAGCTCTGTGTACCTTTCAGGTTGTTGGGACACTCCAGCAGTGTGAAAATGCATTAAAATGGCTAAACCCAAATGTTTTAACGTGCCCTTCCTTAACATCCCCACACTCACTGCAGTATTATTGTAGCCATAATTGATTGTTGAACTCTGATCTGTAGAAAACCCCGGGCAGCGGTGAAGGTGATGAGACTTTCTACAGTATGACCTCAGCTCGTTCCCAACCAGACCTCTCCAGTGCCCGCTCTGCACGACCCGTCTCTGAGCGGTTTGACATACCTGCCAGAATGACCGGCACTGTCTGTGACCAGCTCATCGCTCTTCCAGGGTACAGACGGAGTGCAGTCCACTCACAGAGTAAGTAGTTACCCGGCTTACTCAAAAGTTGTACTGAAGGGTGAGAAATAAAGTGACTGGTCAAGTTAGTTTGGCAACAAGGAAACAACATGGAGGGCGAGGACCCACAAGGGGAAACAAAGTTGATGCTTTTTTAGCCTTTTCAACTGTAAGACTCCTGTTTTAAAGCCTTTTGTTCATCATCTGTGATGAGAAAACATTACATTTCCTCAGTCGCTGTTGGCTGAAGAGTTGATCACCCTGTACGACAGTAGAGGAGGTTGTACTAGCGTCTGCTTCAAATGTAGTTTGGCCAACTTTGCTAGCATTCAGTACTGGAGGAGCAAACAGAAACGAGTCGCACTGCCCTCCGTTTCCATCAGTTTTCTATTACAGATAATTTTGCAGTTTAGTAACTTAGAGACAAGACTGAGTTTGTAAATGTTTACAATCTGCTGTTATTCTGTGTTGCTCTGTATACAATGATGAAGCTAAAAAAAGTCCAGTGATTTGACTGACAAAATGGGATTCGAATCATCTTGTTTAGGGGGCAGCCCTACTAATTAGTTACTGATAATGGTAACTGATCTCAGAGATCTTTCAAAGGTATGCATGCAACTCCTACTTATTTTGTCTACATCTGTCTTCAGCCACTAGTACATTCTGTTTGGGGGCAGAAAACGAGCCAGACGGTGCAGACGGTGCTGAATATTGGCAGAGGATTGCTGAGCTCCAGGGCAGAAACAAGGCCTGCCTTCCTCATCTTAAGAGCAGCTACCCTGTTGAGTCAGAGGTTAGTAGAGCAGGACACTTGACACACGCACACTGAACACAACAGGCATACAGCCACACATACACGCTGAAGATATACCAAATTAATAGTCAAGACAGTGATAAATACGGAAATGTAATGCTCAGCGGATTGTTGTGGCACCACACCATGAATATATGCAAACATTTATTTACACATTAATCACTACAGTAAATCTGGTGATACTGGCTTATTATACACTAGCACACTAGTCAAATACTGCCCACAGTGCTAATGAATGGTTTTAGTAGTTGACTAATCGACTAGGTGAGTAGTTGGTGAAACCCCTAGTTTGAACATGGTCAATGGACTCCATTTATGTAGTGGTTTTAGTGCTTTACATTCACAGACACTTGCACACTAATGGCAGCGAGGTACCACACCAGGTGCTGGCCTAACTATCAGGAGCAATTTGGGGTTCAGTGTCTTGACCAATGCATCATGCTGAAATGTTATGACTGCAGCTTTAAAAGATGGTTTAAGTGTTAGACTATGTTGCACTTTATTCTCTTCATTTGTTTCCCACCAGTTGTATAAAATCCCTCTCTGTCTGTTCCTCTAGACTGGCTGTGGCGGTCCAATCCGTTTCTCAGACGAAGAACTCCGTACAGGTGACCCATCTGACACAATCCGCCGGGCGTCCATGAAGCCTGGCCAGCTGCAAGACTCTCTCGCCTCCCATCGGCACTCCCTCATGTTGGGACACTCAGGTGCCGCAGCCAGTACTCGTTCTCATTGTCAGTCTTTGATGCCAGGCCAGCTGCCATCAAAAACTGTCAGCGCCTCTCAGCTGAGAAGCCCAAAAGGCACAAAGCGGTCTTCATCTATGTTGACCGTACATCAAACTTCGCCTGAGGTTGGTTTGCATTAGTATGCACAGAAATATTTGTTACATTTTGTGTTACTTAACATTAAAACAGTTATCTACTGTGCCTCAGTCAGGCTTTATGAATATTTGACCTTTTTTTTTTTTTTTCCAACTTTAATGTTTTCCTTAGATGTATATATTTATTTTTAATTTATAGCTATTTATAATGTGATTACTTGAGAAGTTTAGTGTTCAAATTGTACTGTTTTCTGATAGTTATTGTAAGTTTCCTGTCATAGTAGATGTCTTTGTCACCACCCTAAAGACCAAATTTGAGCGGCTGACATATCAGATTTTTGAGTATCATTCTCCAAACTCTAATAGTAGCATTTTGTATTGGTTGCTTATTTCATTGGTAATCTGAAAGTTTACTCTTTAGTCATTAGACAGTCACAAAATTACACACATGTAAATGTAATTTTAAAAAAATGACCACAAATCAAAGATTTAACTTTCTGAAACCCTCTATTTGTCTTTTACTTTACTTGTCTCTCCCTGTCTCCATCTGATAGAAAAAGGTGAGGGCCAGCTGCTTCCCCCGGCCCCTCACCCCCAAAAACAAGAACGTGATCAGTGGACCTTCCAGCTCTCAGCTTCACCCTGCCCTCAGTCCAGTGAGTGTAATATCTTCTCACACACACACACTTCTGGTCGGTAGAAAACAGGGACAGTGACAAAATTGTTTTATTCATGCTGTCTTGGAACACAATCGTACATTTTATGTTTTGCATCCTTCTCAACAGTTTCACTTGTATTATTCTTTCAGGCTGAGAGGCGGCAGTCTATGATGTACACTGTTGACATCACACCTCAGAAGAAGAACAAAAACTACCTAAAGAAGGGGCTGAACCAAATGCGCATCTCCACCCGGAAATCCCCAGGCAAAAGTTCAAAGAAGTCGCCCGCTCAGACATCTGCACGCAAAAACATGGAAAACCGTTGTAGGACTGCAAAGTCTCCTGCGCTGACAGCTAGTGCTCGCAAGGTAAACGCACACAGACAAATGAATTCAGGGTTTTACTGGGCACACTTAAATAATCATTTTTAAGGTACCCTGTGGAGTTTTCTTTGTCTGCACTTCATTTGCCCTTGACAGCATGCTGCTTTTTGTTTAGTGACAAGGTTGGGGAAATCTGCTTAAATGGAGTAGGTGGCATATGAGGCAGCATCTCTATCAGCTGCTAATCAAACAGCAGCAGGTAGTGGAGATGCTGTGGTAAACTTTTCATTTCGTCTTTAAGTGTTGGCAGAGACGGTACAGTAACTTTTTAATTTGGATTCAGTCACGACGCGCCATGTGAGATGTGTTAATAATCTGCATTGTTCACAATTCTGTTGGTAAACTATTAAGGTGTGCCAATTTCCTGGTATTGTGGCTGTAACAGTCATCGGTGTTTTTAGCTACACCTGTGCTTTTCCTGATTTGATGAGGCAAAATGTCTATAGGCCTACAATGAATTGTATCTTTGTAAAGTGTGTAATGATCAACTTATGTATGTTGACACTTGGTTAAAAATTTGTAGCCCATAGTTAGCGGTCCCTCCCCATTTACACATGAAGGGGACAGAGCAATAAAATGCTTTAATATAATGCAGTCTAACACAACACCACTAACTACAGCCTCAAAAATGCGTAGAGATGAATCAACTCCTCTGTGACAGAGGCACATTAAAGTGTACCTAATAAACTGGTAACTTCGTGTATATTGGAACAAACTACTGGAGGTGGATTATGTGTGGGTATCCCTCATTACTAATCTAACTAATGAAGCAAAATTGCATGATGGTGAAAGAGAACTTGCTTGAAATATGTGTTCAGTCATTACATCTCAGTAACGGCTGAATTTGAACACTGTTTTCAGAAGCATGTGTCTGTAATTGAAGAAAATCTTGCTGGACGTCTTGAAAGGTCAATGAAAGTAATTTTAGTTAATGGGGGTTGGTTTCTTCACACTGGTTCTCACGTAATGCCATAATAACTCACGATGTGTTCATTTTGTATATCAACCTAAACGGTGTCCACATGTCTCTGTCAAGCAACACTAAACACTGGCAGCAGCACTTGGATTTCAGCTTTTACTAAATGTCATATTGTATTAAAATGTATTTCTCTGGGAGCTGTGGTTTAATCTAATTTCTTTTTATCCCACAGATGATGACGTTCAAGTTGTGAGGACTGGTTCACCACTTGGAGTTATTGTCTAGACTACAGTTCTTGATCATACTCCCTCCCCTTCACAAACACAATTTAATTTTTGTTGTTTTCTGTTGTTTTTACAATATTGTCTTAATCTTCTTTTTATTCTATCTGTATTATATTTACACTTTTGTCAATAAAAAGATTTAAATGACACATTGTGGCAAAGCCTCCTAGTTGAGCCCTTAACCAGCTCTCAGAGTTGGGTCTGTGACTCTGAATACAGCTCATTGGTTGGTCCCCAATAATTCATACTACTACTACTACTACTACTACTACTACGGTTCATATAAACCTGGTTAGTAGAATGGTGCTGACTCTTTACTCACATGGAAAGCGGTTAATTTTCTCACCTTCTGTGGTTGCCCCCCTGGCTTATTTGTTTGAATTGCACTATGAGTCCTCTTATTGTCAATGTCTGACATGTGCAATTTGTTCAATGAAGGAAAGTTTAAAAAAAAAAAAAAAAAACAAACAAACATGGAAAGAGGTCACTTCCTGACGCAAACGCCACTACTTCCGGTAGCCGCCTCAAACCTTCAGAATAAAAGACTATTTCGTGTTTTTATAGTTTTAAAGTCAATTTAATCGTCATACCATGTAAATGAAAACAGACTACGGATTGGTGTAAATTATTTGACTGTGGAGGCTAAATAATAGACTGACAATGCAGGTTAGGGTGTAGCATAAAATTCGTTTGCAAGTACAATTAATGCACAAGCTATATGTCTGCGTACACCTGACCTAACCTGTTTCCTTGTGTGGAAAGGAAATGTGTGCGTTTAATCTGTAGCTGTGTAAGAAAAGGAAAAAAACACTCAAAGTAGGCAAGATGGTATAATGTAATTTTATTATTGGACAATGGTGATGGTATATGAGAACAAAGTAATTTGATATCTGATGTGTGCATTAAAATTAAAGGGGGATATTGCAGTGTCACCACTGTACAATTTGGCTGACTGAAGTCTAAAGTATGTTACGTAGTTACAGATAAAATGACAACGTGGATAAAGTACAGGCCAAATGGAGCAATTAGTTTGCATTAACAATCAACAGGATAAAGTGTTTTTTTTCATACACACATCCAAATTAGATTATGATGTGAGGGTAAAGTGTCTCGGGATGAGTATTTTGATGGATCATTTGTGCATTTTTGTGCTGACTGCTTGTGGATGTTTACATTAACTTTTGTGGATATTATGCTTTTATTCTGAAGGATGCGGTCCGGAAGTCGTACTGTTGCTGTTGGCGAACCTTAAAACAGCTCAAAACCGAAAGTGAGCTCTGAAAATGAAGCTTAAACAAGTTCAAATGGATGGATAGCCGGTGATATTGTGACACAGTTTATAGTTTATTTTGTTTGAATTGATTATTTGCTGGGAAGCAACCATTTCTAACATGTCTAAAAGTCCGTGTTATCAGAAGTATCGATGTTAGCATAACAGTACCGACGGAGAGCGACAGCCTGTATGTCAAAGTAACGTTAACGCAGTTTTCTTTGGGTGTAAAGTTATTGCGATAATTAAGATTTAGTTTACAAAAATCCCTTCTAAACTACCAGACACATGGACCCGGACACTGAAGTCGAAAGGTGGGTGTTGTTGCTTATTGGCAACGGAGAGGAGTTAACCTGCCATTTTTAATCCTCTGTCACTTTAAGAACGCATTTGACCAGCAAAGTTACTGTACTACATTAGCTAAATTATCCATCTTTTAGTTAATTTAGGTGTTTGTTGATTTACCTAACGTTGTGTTAGTTAGCTTTATCGGTTATTAATTACTTACGCAGGTCTATTCAAGTATTTATACACGTTTATCACACCCACGTACTCAGTTAGGTCAATACTGTCACTTTTGGGCCTAACGTTTCACCTCATCTTGTCAAACCACTCAGTCAGCCATTGATTGATCTTCCTGACTTATCAGATTCATCAGTACTCTTTGACATGTATCCTAGTAAAATATTATTGATCATTAATTACCTATTGGACTAATTTAAAACAGTCACACCCACTTGCACACCCTCTTTTGTCACCCTCAGCATCTTCAGGCAGGAGGGTGAGGAGGAGGAGAAGAAGAAGTGGAAGAGGCCACCCTCCAGCTATGGCTCAATGAAGAGTGACAGTGATGTGATGGAGGAGGAAGAGGAAGAGGAGGGAAATGGAGAAGAGGTTGCCGTGGCCTGCCATTCCTCGTTTCCTGTGGTACTACCTGAATCGACTGCTCATGAAGGGACCGGGTACTGTGTTTGATATTTAAGCATTTTCCTGTCTGTGTGTTTCGGCCATTCTGTCACAGATGGCATAAAGCTTCACGTTAATGCCATCCTTACTATTGCTGTGATCGGTACCCTGGCCAGTTTAACCCTGCACCTGAGCTGCTGTTGGGCTTGTTTAAAGTTCCTTAGAAAATTATTATTTAGTTATTATTCCTCCCAAGTCTATTATGGTTTTCCGGGCTCTAAGTGGCAGTGACAACCTTTTCAGAAAATTCCAAGTTTGATTTCCTTTCTTCTAGGCTGCACTTCAGTTAAATCTAGTATAGTATGCAAGTCAGTTTGCAGAGACTTAAACATTGCTTGAGACAGGTATCGGTAGGGTTCCATTCATCAGTCTTTCTGATGAGTTGAAACATGATACTGGGAGTTTCTTTCCATAGTCAAATATATTATCTACTACTTTTACTGAACAGTAAAATATGAACACCCAAGATGAAACAACTATACACACTTGCCATATGCCCTTATCCAGTAGAGTTGCATAGCTGCAAGGGGTGTGTTTGTGCACACGGCGCCACAGTCTGCTAATGAATGAATGAACAGTAGCTTTTGGTGCTGATGTTTTTGGAACTTCAGCCAACATGTTAAGGGGAGGATCAACTTGTAAATACCAATATTCTACCTTAATTATTTTTAGTAAAAACTAATGGTTGGAATGGTTTACTGTGGAGACCAACACAGGATTGTTTTTTTTAGTCCACTGTGTTATATTGTGAAGGGCAAGGTTAGAAATGGCTAATAGTAGGCTAACCAGGTCTTACCAGATGTCCCTCGCTTTTGCCAGGTTGCAGATGATTCGCTCAGAGTCTCCAGAGACCCTCTACACCATGACCACGCAGCAGACCAAACCACAGGGAGCTCTTGTCATTGACACCAGGTGGAGGACACAAGCACACGCACACACATGCACACACACAATTGTCCTAAATCTGGACGATATGAAGCAAAGCAATGACCATGTTTGCATAGCACTTTTTTGGTAATTTCACAATTGTATTATAGTATATTGTAATTTATGATTATAACATATGTTGTGTCCATTGCTCCCAAATTCGCCACTTGCAAAAATTTGACAGGAAAATATATGAGTAACCTTTTCTTTTTCATTCTTCTGCGTATGTCTGTTAGAGGTAAATTAAATTAGACCACTAGGCTGTAGTTTGTCGTGTGTATTTTGCTTTACTAAACTTTACTAAAACTCAATTTAAACATTTGTTTAATTCAAATGATTTATTGTATTTTTACTAACTTTGTTTTTATACATATATATGTGAAAACATTTAAAATACATGAAATATGGCTTTAGCCAATATTATATATGCAATTTTTGTTTGACATGAGTCAAAGTGTGACAAAACATCACAGTGATCCTTGGACAATATTTGCAGTGCACTTACTTACCTTAGCCCCGGGGGTTCCCGTTTTCTCTCAGGTCTTCTGATCTGGAGGATTGTTCAGAAGACGACGATGAGGAGGATATGGATGAAGTTTTGGTAGCACATTCCCCAGAACCACCTGAGCCTGTTGAACCAGATGACGCAATGCAGACTGATGAGAACAGCCAGCCAGGCAGATTACACCCAGAACAGGACATACCTCATATATTTAAGGTTGATCTTTTCTTTTCTTCACAGAAAAGTTTTGGTCTCAGGACTTTGTTTGACCTGATAAAGCATTTAACTTGTATAATAATATATTTGTGATGCATCCTAATAATTGTACTTTTTCCAACTCTATTTGTTGAAAAAAAACATTCCCAATTCATTATATTCTAAAAAAAAAAACAAAAAAACAACCTCTTTTAAAATTGACTAATTATTATGTGTTGTTTTGCTAATTTTCTGAAGTTTGTTAATAAAAATAAAAGTGTAATTGTTGCACCTTCTTAATATGGCCCAATGGGGTGCCTATATAATCTCTGCAGGACAACATGTTAACTCGTGTTTTTATACCTTGCTCTCTGCAGAGTATCCAGGATGTGTTGACAGGCCTCACCAGGGAAGAGTTATTAAAATTTAAGATTTGGTTTCACCAATGTGAACAACGTATAACCCTACAACAGGTGATGGAGGGAGACATTCTCGACTTTGTGGACAGGATCCTCGAGATCCTTGGTAAGAAAACATAGCTATTGTACATACAGTGTAAATGGTACAAATGGAGCTAAAACTTTAGAGAAACAAATTTTGACTGTTGGGGTGGCGGATGTGACGTGAACACTTTGTGAACCTGACCGTTTAAAAAAAGTAGAATTTAGCTGTAAGACAATTGTAAAAATGAAATGTAGTTAATTTTGAAGCTGGAATAGTTGTTCCATTAAATTGTTGTTTCGTTAACAGTAAAATCAGGGTTCGAACGAAGTCTTCAAGAGTCTGGAAATTTTTGGTTTAGGTACCTTGAAAGTCCTTCAAAAGTGCTTGAATTTTACTCTTAAAAAACTGAATGAAACCTGTAAAATGCATTGTTGTAAAAACAAGGATACAGCCTTGTGAAGTGCACATGGACTGATATACATAATGTCAGTGATTGCTTACTATTTTTAATTAAAATTCTGTTCTGCAGGCCAGGATCAAGCCCTGTTGCACACAATAACTACCCTAGAAAGTGTCAACAAGAAACCAGAGGCAGAAGCACTACGGAATCAGTGCAAGAGAGGCAAGTGAACACTGGTTTTCTGAGTTTGTTCTGAGATATTTTAATTAAATCAAAATGTTGTGGTTGCGTTTTTGACATGACTTATATTTGCCGTTATTTAACTGAGCATAGAGTGCTCTGTCTATGAATTTGTAGATGTTAATTGTGTAGCTAGGAGATCTAAAGTTACTCAAAATAGAGAAGTTTATTTATTTTTTCTTGAGCAACAGTGTAGCTAATGCATGTCTTAAATGCTTCTCGGTACCAGTTTCAAGGGAACAATTAAAATAGCAACCATGTGATTTAAAACTTTAAAGGAGGAAGTAGGAATCGGATCCAGAGAACAGGTGGAGGATCTTTACCTTTTAACCATTCAGCATGTTCAAGTTCACTTAATGTTCTAAAAACACTAAGATTCACTTGTCAAGAGAAAGGTACACTGACTAGATGGGTGCTGCACCCCTGATAGATGTTATTCTGCATCAGATAATGGTGATTTTAACAGGAATGATATTACAGTCTCCCTGCCTTTAGTCAACATGCAACTTAATAAATTAGGGGTGATTGTGGCATCTCTCTTCTGGTGAGAATGTGGTTCAGTAACATGAGCCTACCATAAATTGGCAGAGAGGTGGTGCAGAAAGAATATTCTTCTAGTTTTCTTACTTTCTTCTTTATCTTTCTCCACCACCAGCGTTTATCGGTTTTCGTCTGAGACAGTATTTAATCAGAAAACACGAAGTCATCCATGAGGGGGTCGTTCGAGCCGGAAGGCAGAATCTCCTAAATACCATCTACGTTGAGCCCCAGATTTCCACCTGTGCTTATGGAGGAGTTGACCCCTCCCATGAGTTCCGACCCCACCCTCCGACACCTCTCCAGGTCCCCGGTGCCGACACCTTCATTGGGGTGAATAATCTGTTCCGACTGCAGAAGGATGATGGGAATCTGGTGAGGACGGTGGTAACCACTGGGATTCCAGGAATTGGCATGTCTGTCTGTGCGGGGAAATTCTCCCTGGATTGGGCAGGACTGTGCGCCAATAAGGTAATTAAAAAGAACGGTTTTCAGTTTAGAAACTGTACGCTGCCTGCCCAGCACCCAAACGGCAGACTGACAAAGTTGGCGACTAGCCGGTGAACATAATGGAGCATCTAGCAATCTAAACAGCCAGATACTGTGTATATTTCTCAGGATTTGGCAACTATTGGTAACACGTCAGTCATACTAACTTTATAATGTAATGTAATATGTTAAACGTGTGGGATGTTTACTTTGTTGTGAATGTTGACTTACATAAATAACACTGGGAGGGACCCTCATTGATCCAACTGAGATTAATATGTAACTCTGGATGAATTGAGGACAGGCTTAATACATTGAATAACACTGGGCAACATATGAATATATTGTCAACATTACTTTTTTGTCAAAATTTGACTTTATCGACTGTGAATTGGTCTACACAGTAGATAAAATAACAATTAATTTTATGTAATGAAACATACAAATGGCTTTCTCATAAGTATTTCTCACAATTGAGGCTTTTGTTTTGTGACTTGTGTTTTGTGACCGACACCTTTTTCCTGTCTATTTTTGCTCAGGATCTGCAGTTTGTCATCAAACTTTCATTCCAAACTTTCTGGTTTCTGCGAAACAAAAGCCCCTTTCCATCTCAGAAGATGTCCATCATGGAAGTGATAGAATATTATCATCCTGAGTGCAAAGACATGAAATTCCTGGAGGAAGAGGACTGTAGATTTCTCATCATAATGGACTCGTTTGATTGTTACCAAGCTCCTCTGGACTGGGAGGTATCTGTAACAAATATTTAGAACTTGAATTATAAAGATAACCAAGCTTATAGAGTTTAAAATCCAGGCATGTTTTAAAAGCTACTTACTGGCTCTTAATCAAACAATGACCAGAAACTGATACATTTGTCTACTTTTTCTCTCCAGAATGCTCCAGTAATAAATGACAATTACACCCAAGCACATCCGGACGTCCTGATTGTAAATATTATCCGAGGCACTGTGCTTCGTGGTGCCCGCATCTGGATCCTGGGGAGATGGGCGGCTGTCTCACAAATACCATCTCAATTCATAGACGTTGTCACAGAAATACAGGGCTTTAGGTGTGTGTGTGTGTATGTGCTGTGTGTCTGATTATGTGTGTGTGTCAGTCTTGTTTTTACTTTGTATATCTTATTGTATTTGCTGCTGTTTTTAGTTTTGTGTGTCTACGTAGTGTGTATGCCACCCTGTCAATATGTTTGATTATGTACAGTAATACTGCTGAAATGGTTCAGCAGCTGAACTTAATAATAAGTTAAATTCCTTTTATCCTCTTTCAGTCCAGTTTTATCTTTTTTCCCTCCTCTTTTCTCCAGTGACGAGATGAAAGACGACTTCCTGACCAAACGCTTTTGCGATGCAGAGCAAGCAGCGAAGATCGTGGCACACTATAAGCGCCTACCGACACTCCGTATGCTCGCTCGCCAGCCCTTTGTCTGCTGGATGGTGGCCACAATGTTCGAGCGCTGCTACCGTTATCAGGGCTATGGGGTGCACCCCCCCAGGCTGACTCCATTCTACATCAGCATTTTGATTGTCCAGACCAATCGCAGGCTGCAGTTCTACCACGACATAGGGGAAAATGAACTGGTAATGTGTGTTTGTCTGTGGCTTTTTGTCTTTTATTGTCTTGTAAGTAATTTAATTTACCATCACCATTCACTTTTTTTTTTTAATTTTTTTTTACAAGTACTAAAATAAAACACTAAAATGCTATGGGGCCACAGATTTTATTTTTTATGGGCAGATGCTTACTGATTCATAGAGACAGTACATCGCGTCATACTCTGAAAACCACGCCCACCAGAGGGGAAAACAATCGGCGCCACAATATGCAGCCAAGGGCTGAAATGCTAACAAAATGCCTGTAGCTATCTAAAAACATTAGGTTTCAGCATGTCAGTGGAATATTTTAGCACCCTCTGTCTACCAGAGAGGACAAACTCAATATTGTGGCTCTATCTCAGTGTCCCTTCTCAAGCTAAGTTACTGTAGTAGTAGAGGCACACACCTTCACGCAATACAAAGTCGATGGAGAGCGATGAATTGCTTTCCCCTCCGGTGTGGATGGGACTTAAATGCGCTGTCTCTATAGTTTAAATTTTAATTTGGGGGATACAACATCATGAACACCGGTAGCATCTGCAGTCTGATACAACTGACCTGAAATTAATATATTTATGAAACTTAGCATTTTCAATTTTTGTTTCCCCCTTTTGCAATATTATTTAATCCAGTGCAACAATAATCCAAATTGCTGCCTCAAAAATGAACCCTAGCTTTGAAAAACTGTATGACGGAGTATCAGTAAAACCAAAAAATGGAGCTTAACTGACTTAAATGAAGATGGTTGCATCTAAAACACATTTGTCAAGAAAAGCTAATGTGACCAGCTTAACTTTAACGTTCAGAATCTCTCCACTCAGAAATGGTCCAGTGACGACAAGCACATGCTGACAAAGATGGGAAAGATGGCCTTTAAGATGCTGGAGAGGAACGTCAGTGTTTTCTTTGAAGAGGACGTGAAGGAGTGCGGTCTGAAGTTGACAGAGGTGACGGTGTTGTCCGGCATGTGCACTGAGCTCCCTACTGCAGCCTCAAGTGGGAGGAGGGCGTTCTGCTTTATACACTTCACCTTTCAGGTAAAAACTCTTTCCATCTTGCAGAGTTTGACACTAGAAGGTCGTTTTCACATTCATCTGCTGAAGATGGAAAGTTTCACTGTGCTCACCTTAAATCTCAGTTTAACACGTGTACGTATGAGCAGGATTTTATGACATCACACCCTAGTTTGGTCGTAGTCCTGAATTACACACGTTTAACGTGGAACCTCCAGCTCACATATACTGAGAATGGACTTTCCAGTGAAGTAGGAGACATCTTGTGCAGTTAAACTTTTGAAATGGACAATATTTGCATATTCATAGATGAGCAATACAGAGCCTCCACCTACACCTCCCTCACCCATGTTGTTGGCTCAGGAGGAGAAGGACGAGGGAGAAATGAATAGACCTCAGCCACACACTTTGGAAGTGAAAGTGAAGTTTTTGCCGCGTAAGATCCAAACACACACCTCCGAACCATGACGTCAAGAGAGGTTTTGTATAATGGTAATATAATAGTTGCTCCAAATCAGATTTGACTCGATAAATGTACATATACACCAAGATGTGTAATCAAAAATATTTTAACCTTTGAACAAGAAGAGAAAAGAGACATTTTATATAAAAACACTCCAAAATGATTTTTTAAAACATATATTTGGCATATACCAAAAGATAACAGAACAATTAACACAGGATTAAAACTTTTTAAAAGAAAATTATTTCACTTTAATAACAGTCGAAAAATCCTGCTGCCGCTTGAAAAAAATCCCCCTAGCAGAGACTAGGCTTCCTCGCCACCACATTACCCCAAAGGAATCATCTAAATATCACCCAACTTCTTCTCTCCTACAGGAGTTCATGGCTGCTCTGTACGTCTTCACGATGTTTCGCTCCGATTCTAAGAACGTTCTGGACTCCGGGGTGTTGCACGTGCCCAAGATCTTCACACCCAAGGATCAGACCAAGTCAGCAGCAGGCCTGGTCCAGTGTGCCTTGGAGCGAACCCTCGGCTCCCCGCTGGGCTGCTACGACATGTTCCTGCGCTTTCTGTGCGGCATGCTTTCCCCGGACTGCCACCACACTCTGCTGAGTGGGTATCTCTACCCCCGCAATGCACCGAAGGTGGGGGGTCTGGGTGACGTGCAGCGGCTGCTGGAGCAGGCCATACAGACTGCTGAAGAAAACAATAGAGACCGGGTGGAAAATTTAAAGGAGTGCCTTAGAGAAATGACCCAGGAAGATGAGTGAGTCGGGGTTAGATCGCATCATGAAAATCAGTGTCACTTTATATGGATATGATGGATAAAAGAAGAGTATCTATGCCTGCTCTGTTACATCTCAGTTTCTATCAGTGTCTCTAAGTTCAAAACGCTGAAAACACTCAACAGAACTCAGAGCGACTTATTCAAATCTGTTTTATTTTGGCTTTGATAACATTTATATTTCATACAATAGATGTTTTGATTAAGACGTCAGAGTGTCTGTGTCAGTAATGTATGTTGCTCTGTGCATTCCAGTACAGTGGAGTTGATGCAACGCTACGGTGCATTATGTCTTTTTTTTATGTCATGTCTTACAATGAGCACTAATGAAAATGCATTCTCACAATGGATTTTTACTTCATCCAGCTGTCATTTTTTGTTTAGATATGTGAATTTTTGTTCTCCTCAACTAAATACGTTGGAGTGACAATAGAAGCATGTTTAGAGGTTTGTGAAATGTAAACTAAGCAGCAAAGAAGATGTGATGAGAGGAACCTGACTTTGTTGATTCATAGTAAACCTCACACTGTATTTCAGTATGAAACATGTGTCTACCTGTATATATGCAGGTGAAACCATATAAGGCATTATTAGTGTCAACACACTTTTGTACTATTTACTATTTGTCAGAGGAAACAAACTGAAAGGCCACAAAGAGGAGAGCTCATATTGGAAGTTATTTTGCCACTGAGAGGCTCAGTAGAGGTGTAGGTACGTTTACAAATGGCATCTGGATGAAAAGAAATGGTATGGGTGAATGATGAGCTTTGTTTTTCAATATGTTTGGCTTGAAATCATAATGTGCATGCACATGTTTGTGCGACGCAAAGACACTCGCATAGATCATCCATTTCCAATGTAAGCGTTTTTGTTTGTTCCTGATTTTTATGAATTTATTTCTTGTTTATTGTACATTGTAGTCCTGCACTCCTACAGACAACAGTGTTTGGTTTCAGTAATTTTCTTGGTACTGCCTTGTGTTTTTTCATCCTCAGCTCCTCACTCATTTTTATCAGGTGGTTATGTTGTTGGCACCATTATTATTAAACATGTATAAACCAAAATAAGAAGAGGAATAGGTGAAGTAGTTTATTGGATGCATGATAATGAATAAGTGCCTGCATTAAATTACTTACAATACTTGCAAATTGGCTTTACAGGGAAAGAAAACAAATCAGCCAGTTATTAGAAAGAGAGTACAGCAAGTGCAATAAAAAGTGAATGCAAAAGTCAGTAGCCCAAAACACTAATATTCAGTGAAAATGAATATTATAAGGAGTCGTGGAATGACTTGTGTAGTTTCCAGAACGCCATGCAGTCGTTATGTGGGATCTGCTGAGATAAAAAAGACAAAACGATTTCTACTGTCAACCTGGAAAACAAAAGTTTTCAGGTGTGACATTATTATGGCAAAGCCTTTCATTCAAACCTGGAAATGAAAAAAGAAAGTGATAACATTTGATAACAATCTCATGCCAGATCGGGCCTTAAATAAAACAGCAGCTTACCTTGGCAGATGAAAGGTAGCTCATCGTGGCAGTCGGCGTCCAGCCACTTGAAATTTGACCTCTCAACCCAGATGATCTTTCCACAGTGGTTGTTTAAGCTGTCGACAGGAGAGCTGCTGTTCCACTGAGGGAGTTCAGCTTTTGACCCTGAAGTCCACATCCAGGGGTCATCGTTCCTGCCAAAGATGGACCGCTCCAGGCCGATCCACACCCCACGCTGCATCTTGTCTGTCTTATTTTGCAGGAGCCTGTTCACTGCGTCCTGCACTGTCTGGTTGGTGATTTGAACCAGGTAGGAGTTCTGGTTGCGGCAGTGCTCCAGAGCATCAATCCAGCTTTTGGCTTCCTCGAGGAACTGGAGACCTGCATTGTGACAAAAAGGGTGACGCTGAAAGTTTGTGCATGTCACAACAAAACACACACATACTGTACATTGCCCACATCCTCTGTCTGTGTTTCTTTCAGTCTGCAGCGTTCTCTACAAAAGCCTGTAGACTCTGGTCTGTCCAAGGTTTCCCCAACATGTAGGAATACAAACAATTTTACTCATTTCATTCAAATATCTGATGCATTTGACTATCACAGTCCATCATGTAAGAGGCAAATATATAATTTGGATTAGTATAATGAACCAGCACTCAGACTTTTTAGTATGTATGTGCTCGATGAGTATCGTGCCAACTTTTGGCAGAAATCTGGATTATATAGATGCTGTTTTTTATGTTTAGATTGAAGGAGATCATTCGTTTTCAAGTCATGGACAAGCACATGGTGATGATGACGAAACGTGAAAATGAAATCACTTGCCATTTGTGTCACTGCAGCAGATCCTAAGAGAGTACCCTGAGATAGTGTCAGTATTAAGTTTTATCACCATGTTATCGCATGGTGACATCAGGAAACATTTTGTTCTGTGGAAGAAAAAAGGCTGATTACAGAGCTTTATTGAATCAGATGCACCCACAGTGATACAGTGGTGCTACATGGTGTAATTTCTATAAACACAAATTAGTGCACACAACAGATATTTACTCTGTTTTAAATGTGAAGTATTGGCAGGTGGGATTTTCTCTACAGAGTTTCCTACAGTCAGCCACAGTAGTCGCATCTTTTTCTTTCTGCTGTTGACCTGAAAAGTTGACACCACTGAGATATGACTCCAAACCACCTGATAAATTAAAACCTAAAGGAATCCAGAAAAACGGATTGCAGACAGATTTCAATAACTTCCTCATTCATTCATTTCCTTTAGATGTACTTGCTAAATCCAAATATGCAAATATGCTGTAAGTGAAATTTGATTCTTTGATCCTTGTCAAAGGATTAAAGTGCTCACCTTTTGTTACATTCACATATAAACACCAGCAGCCAGTTTGGGTATTAGGGCACGAGTTACAGCAGAGGTAGTTCCCGCTGTGTTCTGCAGTAAGGTTTTTAATGGTCACTGTTTCCCTGTTGGACACTGTGAGTCCATGGAGCTTGGAACCCATACACTCGCCCGAAATACATTCACACTTGTCATTGTTGTAACTGGGTGTAGCAGTCCCATCTGGAGGAAATTTGAAAGTGACATTGCTTCCCTCTGGTAGGCATACAGTTACAGGTGTTGCTGAAACCAGAGGCAGCTGGATTGTTGCTGCAACATGGGAGAAATCATGACAGGGAATTAGTTTTTATTGATTTGACTCACTCATCTTTATGTTTGTTTATATTTAATAGAAAATATTGTTTGTTTTGTAAAAACCTAAATTTATCAGAAAGCAAGCTAAACTAGAAACTAGTGTGAAGAAGATGTTGTAAATCTGGCTGCAAAGAATTGCAAAACATAGTAATAATCTCTTTATGTATTCATTAATAACAACAATAACAATTTACAGTGATATGAACAGTGATTAGACATAAAGAAAAATAAAGAAAATCCCCACTAAGGTTTCTAAAAAATGACCAGAGGGAACAGAACAAACCCAGCAGCAGAGATAGATGGATGAACGGTGCCATGGCATCTAAAACTAAAGAAAGAAAGAAAGTTTACAAACTGAGGAGATGAAATTAGATGCATATTACTAAAATCATCTATTCATGGGAATATCATTAACTCAGAAATCACTAGATCTGTTTGATGTACCTTCAGCAGTATTTGTATAGATTTAAAGAACTGATTGTGAAATGTACATATCAACACTGTATGACTCTGTTGTCTGTGTATTAGTGCTTTGCCAGTCAAGAGGGCTTCTCTGTACGGCTTATTTCAGTGTACTGTGGTTTTCTCCTACTGTCATGTTACATACAAAAACTAAAGCACTAATTTGCATATTTCCCCTTGCAGCAGTGCATTAGTTGAGAATGTAATATACAAAATGTTGAAGTTAAATTATTCAAGTATCTTGATATTTGTAGATTTTGAATATGACATGACGTAAACCTAATACGTCTGTTACAACACGCTTTTTAAACTATTTTTTTTATGTACATGAACTTTTCCACATCAAAATAAAAAATATCTATTTGACTGAATTCGTAGCCATTGCATTGAATAGTTCTACAGGATTAAACACCACATTTACAGTATCAAGCTTATGTTAATGAATCTATCAAAAACTTACCCAGTAAATGAAGACTTGTCGCTCTCCAACATGTGTTAGGAGGGTGGGAAAGGGAAATGTGAACAAGAGTCTTCATAGTACATCACTATATAGGGCTGTTTACCTGTTCCACCCTTTGACCAAAGAAACACCCACACCGGGTTGCTCATTTGTTTAAAGGGGAATAAGACTTTTATTCTAATGCCTAGAGGCGCTGTGGATGTGTAATGTGTATACACTGTAACATACAGTATACACTAGTAGGGCCAGGGGTACTTCTGAAGTTACCAGGGGGTACGTGGAAAATTGTGAAGCTCAGCTAATTTGAAAAAATAGAAATTATGATTTGATTATATATATCCAAATACTTGTGTTTAGGATACAAATCCAACACACAAGTAAGATTACAAATTTGTGTGCTGCTGAGCTTCTTATGTTTGCAAAAAATGACAGTGTTTATTGAAGCTTTGGAATGGACGCAAATCAACATTACAGCCGCTAATGTTAGTCTTTTGGTTTGTCTTTGTGTTGTTTCTGGAAAGATTTTAAATTAAATGAAAGAGGCCGTTGTGTCCATCCAACAGCCACTCCCTGTTTCCACAAACCACATGTAAATCCAATTTCAGAAGCCTAACAATGAGAGGTTTTGTAGTTATATAAGATGCAAACATCTGCTCTCCGGGAAGAGAAGAGAATGTAAACGTATTGGGTTATGTCAGCATCATACATTAGAAAATGCTTCTTTTGTTGTAGATGCAAGGTTGGACAGGAAAGCTGCTGAATTACTAGTTCATTCAACCAAGTGTGAATTATTGATACAGTGTTTTCATTTTGTGAGACTTTTAGTACATTGGCCTTAGGGAAATACAAGGAAATGTTTCAAGAAAAACTATGAATTATAAGCAGAAGAATGTTTTCGATGTGTTATTTAAGAGGCGAATTCTTGTAATACTTATACTAATACTACTATATACTAATAATGCGGACGAACAGGGAGGCTCATGCAGTTCAATTATTTATTTGCACTAAATGAGGTAGGTAGGCAGGCACAGGTTACAGAAGCTCAAAGGAACATACAAAGGGCAGGACAGGAACATGGAAACTAAGCACATGGCAAGCAGTATGAACTGACAACAGAACAAAGGAAGGGGACCGGTGTAGGGAATGATGAGGGAAGTGAAAACAGGTGTGTAGTTGGGTGAGGCAGTCAGGTAATGCGGAAAGGAGGGAAAGTCCGAGGGCATCTGGTGGACTGCTGAAGAATAGCAGCAGGAAAACGCAACTGTGACATTTATCCTATCATTTTTTAGGCTGAGCCGCTCACATGGGCCCTCCCTCCCACAGGATCAACAGGAAGAAGCCAACCATACATGGCCATCTAGAACATCACTTCCTGCCTGTGTCCCTCCTCGACCTGTCTTTTGTTTTTCCTGAGCCGTTTAGTCGCCTCCAGTGTCACTATATAAAATTAGACCTCTCAGTGATGTCTACTCTGACCTCACCTGTGTCTGCAGTCCTTTCATCTCAGTGGACACGAGAAGCTCAAACTGATCATAAGCTGTGACTTTGTTACAGGCAGTAATATTAGCAACACACCGTAGCGTTAATGAAGGTTTAAGCAACTGTGGCGAGGCATTGCACTTGGCCATGTTGGCTGGTATGTTTATCCAGTGAGGACCAGGGCACTCTTGAATTTTCAGTGCAGCTCTTGCATCTCTGAAGTCGATTACTGTTGTTCAGCACTGAAACATAAAGTATGTTTCTGAAGGCTGTGTACTGTAGATTTTAGCTTGCATTCAGAGTCGGACCTCCAAATTAGTTATTGATTTATTATTCAGTGTTTATTCATTATTTAATTACAAAAACATTCATAGATGTTTGACTGTAAAACATACTGTAGGCACACTAGTGTTGCCACACAACACCTTAACAGGTTCATTTTTATAAGTTATAAACATTCATTAATGCAACAGTCATAAAATCTTTGTTACACAAAGGTAACTGTTGATCAAACTGTTCGGCTTCATTGCCTCATGATGACATTCCTTGTGTGTCATGTCTTTAACAACTCACCCAAACATTTTAAAGATTAAAGTAACTATTTCCTTAAACAGAAAACCGCTTTCATTCAGGTTTATCATTAAATTTTTTTTTTTTTTTTGGTGTGCACAAAAGTACTGTGCATCTTCAAGGAAATTCATTTATTAAAAATGTCCACATGAATGTAAATTAAAGTCAGTGCCATTTCAGTCACTTTCTCAGACCATTACATGTTACAAGATATCAGTAGTTTTCTGCCCACATGTAAAGAATGGATTGATTTTGGATTGAATTATTACAAAACAACAAAAAAATTGAAAACATAAATCATTACTTTACTGTAGCGACATTACAAATCAGAAACCAAGAGTATGAAGTCAGTTTTGTAAGTTGCATTCTGGTAATGGTGTTCAGAGATTAATTGTATTACTGGAACATGACGGGTTCAAAAAACAGGGATTGTCCATCTGCATGTTGCAGGGTAAGCGTTCCCTCTCTTTACATTATGGTGTTATAATTGTCAATAGATAACTCACTCACATGGCTTTAGATTGTTCTTTGTGTGTGCTTCATGCAGGTGGTGTTAGGGTCATGGCAGCAGCGTGAACAGTGAATGCTGCAATGCTGATTTGACGCTTGACTTCCTCCCAGGACCTTTCTGGGTCAGCTGAGTTCTCGATGTCAAACAGTGCATCATAGATCCCAGGGAAAGACTCCCCTGCATATTTATTATGGCTGCTGGGAGCAAAAATCACATGCCTGAAACAGAAGTGGGGGTTACCTTAAGGAATGTACTGGAGATATTACAGATTCAGTATTTTTTGTGGTATTTTTAAAACAAGCTCAAAAGGGATAGGAGTAAAGGGCAGGAAAAAAATCTGTTTTCCAGCACTCCACAGGTATCCAGTATGATGGTCAACTGATTTTATATTTTTAATTAAACCTGGTATGTAGTATGAGAGTATGAAGTTAGTCAGTTATGCAGGATGGTGCTTGTCTATTCAAAACCTTAAAAATCAGCTTTGATGTGCAGCCAGTGTAACAATTTGAATCATACAGCAACCTTATGTCACCCTCTGAGGTACACAAGACCTCAGTGTTTTTCTAGAGAATCAGGGTCTTTGTCTTCACCTCTCATATGTCTCATATGTCCCACAGTCTGCTTTGAGTAGGCTGCAAAGCTCTGCTGATTAAACAGAGCTCAACTATGCTTACATTTAAAAAGGGTGAGAGACATAATTCAATAAACACTGTGAACATGGTATATGCTGGCATGGTCTGTGAAGCCCAATGAAACACTGTATGTAGTTCACTGTGATTTTACATCTTATGGCTTCTAGAAGTACAATGAAGAAAAGAATCATTCACTATAGACATTATGCAACTGGTGCAGATGTAAAACTTAATTATAAGAGGTCCCAAGCCAAAAAGGTTGGGAGCCACTCTTGTAAGGTATCATGCATGAGCCAGTGCTTCCAAGTGTAAAACACACACACACACGTGTGTGAGCGACTAACCTGTAGAAGGGTCTGCCAGGTAAGCCCAGGGGGTCTATGAAGGCTCTCTCCAGATACATGAGCTGATCATTCATGACACGTACCTGCAGAGGACTGACACACACACACACACACACACACACACAAACACACACACACACACACACACACACACACACACGAAATGCCATTGGACCTCCAGTTGCTTTTCACACACACTTGATTAGACTGGACACGCACTCAGTGGCTCCTTTTATTAGGTACACCTGCACAATCATTTGCAATCCAGTGCAACTGTTCTGCCATAAAGTCATAAAGGTCATAGAGGTGTTAATTCAATTGTGTTTGCATTGAGGTCACAGTTTGTGGTGGTGTACTTTGTAATTTTAATCTTACATTCTTTTTTAGGACAACTGTGTAGCATCTGTCCAGCGACTACAGATGAAAAATAGCCTCTTGGCCAACTCTAGCACATTTACAGCAATGTTTATTCATGCAGGGCGCAGGGTCCCTGTTAAATAAACCAATAAATTAATCAAATAAAATACTGAACTGCATTATATTCAGATGTGTTTCTAATATTCTGTAGTCCAGCACAACACCACCTTTAACTATGACCTAAGTAATAAACATACAATTGGATCCACTAATTTCTGACACTGTCAACAAAAACTGAGGTGCAAGGTGGAATTAATGGCAGAGCTATTGTATTGAATTGCAATAGATTGCACAGGTGTACCTAATAAAGTGGCCACTGAGTGTACATTTCAAAGCACATATAAAGTAGAGCATGCACACCAACATATTTCAGCATCTAAAATGTATGAAATGTTAAACACACTCTTACTCTGCTCTGTTGAGAGTCTGCAGGCGCTCATGGAAGTCCCCGGCTGCAACGGTGAAGTTCTTCACAGCAGAAAACAAGGAATCTGCAAATATAGAGGGGAAAAAGATAAAAATGTGGAGAAATTCTCGGAAAAGTCGACAGGTCGGCTTCCTCATTGAAACATTTTCACTGTACTTAAACTTAATATTTAATAGTATGAGCACACAGTGACCAAAGTCAACTCACCAAACGACACCTCATACATCATCATCTCCTCTGGGTGCTTCTGTGCCAGCTGTGCGATAATCTGTGCGTACTTCCTCAGTGAGTCTGCATACTCGTTGACATCGAGAGGAAGGAGCTGGGAATCGGCCAATAGGAAGATGAGCCCGCCTCTCACCTGGGCCACCGCCCGAAGCCTCTTGAAGGAGGGATCGTAAAACTTCTGCACTATCTCGAAGGTTTCATACACACTGTGATAGACTGGATAACTGCTGTACCGCTCTGTTTTCTGAATGCACACACACACACACAGGACATTTCCCTGAGTTACATTGAGTCCATCGAGGCTCACAGTAACCTTTCACATAAAGATATTTTCCTCACCTTCTACTTATGATCGAACCTTAACTCAACCTTTAAGACAGAAATCTTAGGAAAACTTTAGATTATGCAGAGTGCAACTGAAATAATTTGAGGGCAGCAACTTTGTCCCCAATTAGATAAGCAACTTGTTTCAATCCAAACATTTGTTCCACACTGTAGCATAGCATGTAACACAGCACACATGAGACAAAACCTGCATTAAAGAGAAAAAGAGAGTACACAAATATTGCAAACATATTCTCCACATATGCACAGGCTTGATATATATTTATATATATAACTCCTAGTAAACCTAATAGAATGGATATGCATTGCATTGTACGCTCACAATACAGACAGACACACACGAAGATATAATCAAGCACATACAGCAATATACCTTAATATTAATAACAATAAGTAATTAATAAGTAAAAGTTTATGCAGATCGATCTGTAAGTGCAGTGTGTCTCACCTTGTTCTTGGTGTATCTAGCTCTGCCTGCAGCAATTCCCAGACGGATAAAATAGGCCTCAAAATCACTGCCTGACCCGAGCTTACTGATCCTACAGTACACAAGAGTGAGGGACAGACTGATTGAATGATTTGTTTAATTAATTCCTTGATTGTTTAATTGATTAGCTAAGACTGACCAACTAATTTGACCGTCGCAACATGTTTTAAACCCAACTCACGGCCACACAAAGACATGAGATGGTAGAGTTAAGGCTTTTCAATATTTTGTATTTATCTTGGCATAGTGTGTCCAAACTGCAACAGTTGCACTGAAGAATTAGAAATCATCTTGAACCTTGTGTGTTTTATTGTTGTTGTGGTTTTGTTGTTAGTTTGTGTACACCCTGGCTCTGACCCGAAAAAGCAACTGATTGTGAGGCTTTGTACCTGGGTGCATCACGGTCATTCGTCCAGTTGTCCCTCTTATGCCAACTCTCGTACAGAGAAACTCCATCCTCTTCCTCTTCTGGACTGGCTATCTAAATGCAAACACAGAAAGCAAGAGAAAGAGACAAGGCAGGGAGAAAGACAGGAATATAGCACAAGAGTAAGCATGACAAAATTAATTTACTCAAATCTAGTTTGCATGTATCATTGCTTTTGTGTGTATAAATCTGCTCACCTGCTTGGTGACGTCGTACACCAAAGTGTGTAGAGACGGAGTGCAATCAACCCTCAGTGTGTACATGCCTTGAATTCAAATAGATACATCCACACACACACGAGCCATATCAAAACTAAACTCAGCCTCAACATTGTCTGTAATGTAATGAGAATATTGAGCTGTACACACAAACACACTCACCTTCAATGGCAGAGTCGGCATTGATGTAGGCCACAGCTCTCTCCTGCAGCAGCTTGGCATTATCCTGTTGAGAAGGGTGAAGTGTGGTCAGTGTGTGGGGGGGGGGTGCATGTGCAAGTGGTTGAGGGTGTATGTGTACCTCTGCCCATTCTGTAGATCCCAACAGTCCAAACTCCTCTGCATCCCAGCTGGCAAATATTATAGTCCTCCTAGGCCTCCAGCCTACAAACAAACACACACACACACACACACACACCTCCTTGTCTTTGTGGCATTGTAAGGACACCAGACCAGAACATGCATTCTGGGAACCACCGTTTCTGAGGGTTGTACAACACTGAATAAAATCAGGCAATATCCTGGAGTGGACATAAACAGAGATGTCACTTCACTTCACACACACACACACACACACACACAAAGAATACTGACACCATTATTCACTTCACTTCACACACACACACACACACACACACACAAAGAATACTGACACCATTATTCACTCACTCACTCACACACTTGCAAAGACGTACCTTTACTGAGTAGCCTGCCAGCGCTCCTGACAGTTTCATGGACCACTGCAGCACCAGACATGGGATCAATTCCTCCAAACACCCAGGCATCCCGGTGTCCTCCCAGAATCACATACCTATCTACACACACACACACACACACACACAGAGCCAACAACACATGTTGATGGAGGAATTAGAGAAAGACAGATTATGAATTTCTTAAGAATTCTTTCCTAATTTCATACAATTAGTTAGATATTTGTTCTTTTTAACATGCAAATGCTACCAAATAGCTAATTCTATCACAGAACCTTTACACCAAAAACAGGCACTTACTTAAGAGACTTATACAATGTATTTCTTGACAGTTTTGATCAAAGCTGCAGCGTTAAAAACAGAGCGAAGCTGTTTGTTTTTCTTGCAAAAAATGTATTTAAATTATTTTATAAAATAATTTAAATGCCTTTTGGTCAGAAAATATAATAAATATCCTAAGGATAAATCCTCTTATTCTAACCCTTAATATGATTCTATCAGTATTAGTGTCCATATTGGCATTATTAGTGTTACTCACATGTGTTGGTTGTGTGTAAAATGTTATGCTGAAAAAATACTTAGTTTTAATGAAGGATTAGTGCAGGTTGGGTTGTCGTACCTGGTTCCAGAGCTCCTCTAATCCTGCCGATGACGTTGTAGATCCTGGTTACCTGGTTGTCAGTCTGGATGTTCATTCGCACCTTCCTGAAACAGACAGATTAAGGAAGGGGTGATACACGGGGGAGAAAGAGATACAACGACAAACAAAGAGACAGAGGAGAAACCGATCAATAAAGTTAAGTTTAAAAGGGAATGACTAACGTGCAGAGTGAATTTGGGAATAAAAAGCAGGAAAAGGTTATAGCATTCATGAAAGAGTAGTGTTTTTCTATTCGTGTTTATAATGCACAGCAGCCTCAGAAACATTGTGTTTATCTCATGCAAAGACAGACACAGACACAAAAGAGAAGAAGAGGGCAGGGAATAGAGATCCAACCCACTCAAACGACAACAAGTCCTTTATAAAGTGCTTTGCACCTCAAAATTCAGTTCTACAGAAAAATAATGAAGACAGAGTAAGAGAATAGCACATAGCATATATTCTATTTGTTGTTTTGGGGGTTGTTGCTTCAGAAATCCCTAAAACATTCACCACTGTTCAAAAGCACAAGAAGACCCAGTTACTGTTGTTGCATATGGGTACATATTACATGCTTAATTTGTGCAGCTTGTATGTATGTGGATGTGTATTTACGCTTTTCACACACAGGAGGTACAAGGGCCTTCATTGTACTTCAGTTGGCTACTTGCCACTGGGTCATTAAAGCTGAGCAAGAGAAAAAAGAGCAACAAAAGGGGAGAGACAATTCAGACGAGAGGAGGAGGAAAAACGTAGGTGGATAGGAGAATCACGTTATCACAGGGTGAAGTGGAAAGTGACACCGGACATGAAAAGAGCTTAATGTAAGTACTTACTGGCTCTTGAAGTCATCCGTAAAGCCTGGACCAATCCTGTAGGAGACATTCAGAGTTCCTTTCCAGTTGTTGGGTGGAATCTGTCCTCCCATGTTCCTGTTAAATGGTAAATAATTCATCCAAAAAGTATTCATGTAAATAATACAAATCAGCGGCTCATTTCATTTAGGAATCCCAATAAAAATGTTAGTTTCTTGCCCTAAATTCAACATTCAAATTAAGTAGTTTTAAGCCATGCTGTGTGGCAGTCTGTTGGTCGGTCCACCACTTTAGTCCAGACGGAAATATCTCAACAACTATTGGATGGATTGGAATGAAATTTGACAAATACATTCATGTTCCCCACAGGTTGAACTTTAATATCTTTGGTAATCCCCTGTCTTTTCATCTAGCACCACCATCAGGTCCGGGTTTTTTTTTTTCATTTGTCCAATACTTATTTCTGCTTTATAGCCACATACCTTCAAAACAAAATTACATTCCCATCAGCCTCAGCTGTACTTTGTGCTAAATGTCAAATGTTAGCATGCTAACAAGCTAAACTAAGGTGAGCACTAATCGTCAGCATGTTAGTGTCATTGTGTGCATGTTGGCGCTAGCGAGGCTAGCATCACATCAGCATAATGGAAAAGTGTGGAAAGTGTTTTACTTCAGCAGGTGAATTGCATCATGGAAGCCAATGGGATGCACGGGAATCTTGGGAAGTCCCACTCCATCCTCAAGGCTGAATCTGTAGGTATATTCTGTAAGAGAGGAGACAGGACTATGTTAGATAAACTCACACACGTATACACTCATACAGGCTCTAACACATGTACAAGCACACAGAGATACACACCTTTAGCAGGGTAGCCTGGTGTGAGTGGATCTCCTGCTCCATTCAGGTTGAGAACATTTCCTCTCTGAGCTCCTCCACCAGGTAGATTCCAGCCATCAGGGTAGGGCTGCACACACACACATACACAGTTAAAAATGCTTTATTTGAATCCACAGATTGCATTCTGCCATTGATCAAGGCTTGTGTCAATATTGTCCAAAACATATTCAACCTCTACTGCATTAACAACGGCTGTTACACACTGAAACACACAGTTTCATACTCCACAAATTAACACCAAAATACTCTGGTTCAAATTATGCAGAATACTCTACCTCGACTCCAGCAGCCCAGTAATCTGCTGGGTCTGAGAACATAATGATCCCCTTTGCTCCTGCTAACATGGCGTTCTTCACCTGTTGGAGCAAGACATAGCGTGAGAGAGAAATGGGTCATTTTGATGGTGTGCAACATTTTATTTATTACTGTCTTTTTTGTCTGTGTGGATCACAAAATAGTGATGGTTGATTTGATATTGATGAATTGCATCAGATACTAAAATATGTGTGAGAAAATTCCACAGTGTGACCAGCACTTTAACCATCTGAACCGTTTTTTTATTTTTCAGCACGCAGTCCAACAAAGCAAGTTCAGCTGTATTTAGCTGCTTTTGAGATGTAAGCTTCCAGTACATTTAACCACAGGGTTAAATCATTTAACATGTGGAGTTGTGACCAAGACTTTTCTTACCTTATTGCCTCTGAATATTTTCCCATATCTGACTATGACAATCTTCCCAGTAACGTTGATGCCCATCTCCCTCTCTAACTGGAAAAAGTCTTCTGTACGACCATAGTTCACGTACACCAAATCCCCCTGGAGAAAAAAAAAAAGACAGAAGGAGGAGATATTTTAGGCATTTGTTTTATCAGATAGGTGAAGGTGGGTAATGTTTAAAAACATGTTAACTACTTTTACTGCTGCAGTGAAAGGTATTCACTGTCTTCTTGTCAGTATGATAAGGTTGTTTGTGTGTGTGTGCATGTGTGCACCTCAGGTTGTCCTTTGGCAGAGAAGGCACTGTATGGAGGCACAATGTTAGAAATATCTTCATAACCCTCTGGAACTGGCTCAGCCAAGGAAGTGTTAAAAACCTGTGAAAGAAAGATGGGATGAAGTCAGACTAAGTTAGATGAAATGTTGATGAGATAGCCTTTTATACTTTATAGTATATTCTTTGAAATTTGTAATATATCCACTTTCAACTCTCAGGGAAATAAGCAGCGGTGGAATGTAACAACATATATTTATTTATTTAAGTACAATGTTACTTGTTCGCTTGAGTATTATATTTTCATGCTACTTTATACTTCTATTCCACTATATTTTAGAGAGAAACATTCAATCAATCAATCAAACTTTATTTGTATAGCACCTTTCATACAGGTAAGGGCAGTTCAAAGTGCTTCACAGATGATACGATAAAAAGACAGAACAAGTGTAGAACGTAAAAACAACAGCAACCAAAAAAACAATTTAAGAATTTGAGACCAAATTCATTGCACTCTTTACTCCACTACATTTATCTGACAAGATTTTACACACAAAAAATACAAAGAGCTTATAAAATATGATGCTTTGTCATAGATTGAGCTATCCAACAGTATGTACAATTAGAACTGAAACCATTTGTTGATTATTCAATTAGTCGGTTGATAGAAAATTAATAGAGAAATTATTTTGATAGTCTTTTTTTTTTCATGAAAAATGCGAAACATTTCATGGTTACGTCTTGTCAGATGTGAGGATTTACCACTTTCCCTTCTGTAATTATTTCATTTTTTAAAGTTTGTCCAGTAATGTGAAGGTGTCCCTGTGGGCTCTGGTTAACTGTGACGGCATTTCTCAACATCTTCTGAAGTTTTACAAACCAAAACAATCAATCAATTAACCGAGAACATAATCAGCAGATTCATCCATAATGAAAATAATAACTAGTTGCAGCCTTATATGAAATTGTTAAAGATTAGCTCCACCTCAACCAACTACAGTAAAATGCATTGAGTACTTTTACTATTTTAATTACATTTTCCTGATTGTACTTTCAAACTTTTACTTAATTAATTAAGTAACATTTTCAATACAGGACTTTTACTTGTAATGCAGTATTTTTACAGTGTGGTATTATTAATCATTTAGTAATTAATTAGAGATCAAACTGTACATGCTTTGAAATTGTCACATTATTGGTCCTATATACCAAAACAAATTCTGTGAATTATTTGCAGACACCAGTTGATCCTGTTCTGCTGGCAGCTGGAAAATGGACGTTCAGTATCTCCTGTGCATGTAGTCTGACCTGATCATCCCGTGTGTTGGGATCTGTGTGCTCTTCAGTGAATGGCTACCAGCTGGAATGTATTACTGAGTTAGCTGAAATGTAAATCCCGATTGTGTTGTTGTTGTAAAGTCCTAAACGCGTCCAAGCAGCAAGCAGCATGCTGCGATATGGAGTGCAGTAAACCGCGGCCTGTTTTCTCTTGTGTGCTTCTGTGCTGAATCATTAGCTTTCCTCATACGACACATACAGACGTTTATCTAACAACAAGGCCATAAAAGGACCTTGGACTTGAATGAGCTGTCATGCAGTTTTGTGGAGAAGACTAACAGTCTGGAGACCCAGAGCAGCATGTGGCTATGTTGTTTAATGTTTGTGTGATCTCCACGTGCACGCTGAAACTTTGTTATCTCCCCAGACTGAGAAGTAGTCAGGGGTTTGGACTGAATTAGTGTTACTGTTCATGTGCGTGAGAAAATCACAATCCCTTTGAAATGGTAGTCACTGGGGGGTGAGTGCGGAGAATGGAGCATTTCTGTAGTGCTCAGTGTGATAAACTGGGTTAGTTTCTCAATGTGAACACAAGGCATGCAAATGGTCATTTTAACTAATTTAAGTGATAGCTGTGTAATAAAGTGGCTCTCTACAGGGTATGACTGCCATCCTAATGCTATAATAGATAGGAGCGAACAATAATGATAACAGAAACAAGTACAGAGCTTTTTGCAAGACATGTATTTTACAGAGAGGTTGAAATTATATGTTCTTGTTAATATTTTTTATGTATTTATCTTTTTCAGTATGTGTGCATTTGATGTGTGGGTCTACGTTTCATGCACAATTGATCATCTTGTGTCTCGTGTCTTCTGTGTGTATGTACTGTACCTCATTGCCAAGCTGATCAACTATGGAGATGTAATTCGGCTGTGATTTGTTGGGATAGGACAACAGGACGTCATAGGGCACCATCTCCACCGAGTCCAGTCCAAACTCCAGCCACTCTTGCTTGATCTGCTCTGCGTATCTCAGGTTCTGCTCGGTACCAGCCAGGTGGGGGAGTCGTGTAAATTTCCTGTGGAGAGGACGTCGACAGTTAGTGACCGGCAGTCGCTTACAGAATGAAAATGTTGGCTTGTGGCCAGAGAGCAAAGTGAGAAAGTGAGAACCTCCACTTTTGTTGTTTTAGATTTTAAGTCTACGGTCACATGAGTGGCCGTGTGAGGCTGTAACGGTCATTACATTTATCATTTAACCAAATAGTTAGATTAATGAAAAATGCTGACATTTAGCCTGTAACATTTAGCAAGTGAGCTTGGGAATATGCGACATTAGCATGTTATGTTAGCATGATAACATGCCAACTATCTAATAGCATGCTATGGAAAACAAATGCAGTTAAGGTTGATAGGGGTTGGTGCCATTAGCTTTAGAGAATTTAGTTGACCACCACAGTCTTAAATATCTATCCATGTGGGACTGTGAAAGTCTGTACCAAGTGTCATGGCTTACATCCAGTTGTTATCAAGATATCTGTCTAGACAAAAGTGGTGGACAAAAGACAGCTGACTCCTTGAAGTTTTCTTCTTTTCTTCCCTGCTGGAACCTCTTGGAAGAAGACCACTGTATCATTGACTTTGGATTACTGATAGACAGGACAGGTTTAGTGTGTTGGTAGTTGTTTTTACCTGAGATGTTCTCTGATCTGGTCTGGCTGCATTTCATCCAGAAACTCCTTCAGATACTTGCTGGAAGCACTGTTGTTTACAGTGCTTGGATATGTGGGCTTTGCAAACCAGCCTACAAAACACACACAACACACACAACACACACACACATGGTCAGTGAGTTCAACAGCAGTATTAGTTCTCTCAAGAAGACAGTCACCACTGTATGACTTTATTATGTGATTAAATTTACCTCTTCCAAGAACAGATAACAATAATATGGACAGAGCAGGGGGAAACAAACAGAATATCTGTGTCACCCACTGCCCAGTTGTGTTAGGTCTTAAGAAAAGCTTCCCTTTATGTTGAAAATTATATTTTAAACGGAGTTGTGGTTATGGACAGTATGTGTTAACCTGCTGTGAGCAGATAGACGTGAAATGTGTCAGAGTAGTGACAAACCAAAGCACACACACCTTCAAGATTAGATTTGATAGTTTATGAGAGTAATCCTAAAGAAATTAACAAAAATAACACAATGATTTTACCTCCTTATTTCTGCTACTGCCTTCGCTTCCATGTATACACTTTTCATGGTCACTATTATTTTCATTGTTACAATACTACAGTTGATATCACTAGTGGATTATTGATAAGTTTCTGTCGCAATGTCTTACCTATGACAAAGCCCAGCAAGAACAAAGCTGTCACAATCACAAGCCACCGGATCCACCGAATTAACCTGCTCTCCTTTCTCATTTTAAAGCAGTACGTCCCAGAGGCTTCCACACACAGACACGGCTGACTCTGCAGAGCACGCTCGCAGAAGTAGAGATAGAGAGTAATTTGTTTAAGTAGTGCACTGTGGGGTCATGGCAGAGTGAGCTAGAGTGAGAGAGAGAGAAAGGGAGGGGGCTAGGTGACAGTCAGTGGCAAAGATAGAGGCAGTGAGTGAAAAGTTGGAGAGGAATAAAAAGGGCAAGCTAGCAATTAGTACTATGTTTAGCCAGTGGACTGATGACTGTGCACCTTGGTCGTTCCAGTGCTGACTCAGTATTACCCAACCTGAGACTAGATGGCCAACAATGCACTTCACTCACTTTTCACAACAGCATGATGAAGTTCGAGTTACAGTGGTGCAGAGAGTGGCCGAGAGTTGAGAGTGAGTCAGAGTGACAGGATCAGTTGATACTCAGCCCTTGTGGAAAAGTGTCTTACAAAGTGAATGTGTGGTAATGTGTAATGACATACAGTTCAACAAGCTGTTCAACATACGTGACAAAGCAGAGCTGTGAGTTTTAGAAAATGGGTGTGAAGTTTACAGTAATAAAATACTGAAGTAACCAAAATTATAATACACAAGATAAAGGAAAAACCTGAATATATAAGTGGAAAAACTAAACCTATACAGATGCCCCTGTACAGGGCACAAGGGCTCACTGAATGGTATGATGAGACCTTCACTGTCAGCAGAACATATGAGAAATTTTGGACCAACATGTTAGACAGCGCTCTCCACCACCACCATCTATAAAAATTTGACATAGTATCTCATAACTTAGACTTAGTGAGTGAGGATTTTGACTTTTTATTTGAGAATTTGGACTTTAATGAATATTTATTTCTATAATGCATAACTTTTCATCTTTTTTTAATGTTCCTGGAAAAACTGGGCTTCCATACATACCTGCTTCTCTGATTCATCTATGCTTGCTTACTGCAGCTTCAGTCTACATAATGTTGACATATAAAGTAAGTCAGTCACCAGAACATCTAATCAACTGACAAAACAGACAAAAAACATTGTTTCACTTATGGATCTTACAGAAGAAGGTGTGTTAGTACAGAACGAGTCAGTTCGTCAAAGCTTGGTTCACTTCACTCTCAGTTCAGTTTCAGTTCAGGACCAATTTCAACTTACAGCACTGGTGTTTTGCTAGTCATACATATTTTCCCACACTAGAGTACATGCAGGCCCTGGTCGTGCTCGACCCCTCGTGGCTCTGTGAACAGCTGTGTGGGGTGGAGGACGGCTCTTTCATGCGATGGGCTGGAGCGTGAAGCGAGGAGGAGGAGTGTCTCTGGCCTCAGGAATGTGGGGAGGACACAGACCTCAGCTGTACCTCATCGTCAACACGCTGTTTATCTGGAGAGAAAACTTTAATTAAACCAGCAGCCTTGAGCTGGTAAGGGGAGGTTGATTTTGATTAAATTTTAACTGTGTTGTTTGGGTACCTAAGCTCTGCTAAAACCAATTCTGGATTTTATTACTTTTACATGATGAAATGACAGTGACTTTGGGTAATGATTCAATTATAAAATGTGACAACAGATTAATACTCTGTGGTGTTTAAGGTCGTGCCAGCCGTGTGATGTTCAGGCAAAACACAGTATGACAACCTCTTATGCTTGATTTATTTGGCATTTTTCCAGGCAAGGGGAGTACTACCTCATTGAGAAATAAATAAATCCAGAAATGTCTGGACCACTTCTTTGGTCTACTCTGAACACATTTTCTGCACATCTTGTTCATAAATGAAGCGCATTTGAATGTAAAATCTGAATCAACTGACTCAAAAAAGTTCCAAATGTATTGCTAAAAGATCACTAACATTTTTTAAGTTCACAAGATCATGTTGCCCAAGACGATTGGAGTAACATGTAATTCATTTTTAAATATTTACACATATACAATATACCTACCTTTACTCTTTGATGATATTCTGTAGATATTTTGTGGATTTTGGGGGTTTGAACGGATCCTCTTACAGTCACTGCTGGTAAAACAAATGTACTACGGAGCATCACACATCTGAAACACAATGACTACATAAAGCAGAGCTGGGACAATCCTGGTCCGAGTCCGCTCTCTGGTGGATGGGTCTATCAGGACAAGTATTACCAGTGAAGACACACATGCTGCTCCCCATTTTGCATCTACAGAGATCAAAAAGCCTTAAATATTATGGATACATGTTTAAACCAAGTTTACCCTGATAAGTACTTGGTGTACTTGTGAAGGTCTTAAACTTGCAGTCATGTGACTCATTTCTCCAAATGATCAGATCATTAGTCTACAAATGTATAAGCTCTATAGCAAAATCAGAGATTAACACATATGTCAGAATTTTAAATAAGCATTATCACCTGTGAAGCATTGATTATACTGCTTTTACCACTTTGATGCCACTTTCTAATGAGGAACCTTTATAATGGGTTAATAAGTGGTAACTAATGGTTAATAAATAATTTAGTAATGCGCTATTGATCAGTTGTAAGCTAATGAGAGCTAAACTGGATCAGCAGGTTGTGAAAATCCCATTGGCAGGTGTTTACCCGATTCATTTGGCAATAAAGCAGTTATAAATGTTATCTGATCTATTAATACACGCTCATTAGTCTCACTTTCCAATAACACATCAAATCTGCAGTTATGAATGTTAATAAGTCATTAACAAGGGGTTTTAATCATAACATCTGAAATGGCATATGTTAATAAGAAGTTAATAAATGGATTTAGGTCAAATGGCTCTACCACTCAGAAGTATTTCTCACAAAATCTTAATGATGACTTTTAACTGATCTATAAAGCATTATTGATTTATTAAGCATTCACAATTCCGTTTGTTATACAACGTACAACCCCTTTGTAAAGGGTTACTTATAGCAAGTGCTTCCTCAACTTCTTATTTCTAAGCACACTTCATTGGGACATGTGAGACTGTGGCGCCCTCTAGTGGCACAGAGGACCGGCGGAGCGACGTTTATTGTTCTCGTGTCTTTTTGTTGATTAGCTTTATCCGCCCCGATGTCATTTTTAAGATGTTTTGGCATTTCAGTTTGCTTTACGAAGAGATGCGGTCGTGTTTCAGACGGAGATCCTCGCCTGTGAGACTTGTTGGGGGATGAAAAGTCAGACTGCGCTCAGAGAGCAGACAGGACAGGAGCAGACGCCGGCCGGCCTGCGGACGCTGCACGCAGACAGACAGACAGACAGACAGAGCTGCAGCAGGGAGGACGAGTCTCCACCTCGCAGCCACACCGAGGCTTTTTGCTGCAAAGTTTCGGGCAGCTGCTGAGCCAGTGAAGGCATCATGGTTGTGTCGGTGCGGAGCTGGGTCGCCAACGAGGGAGGAAAGCACTTGATCCTGGTGGGGAAACTTTTGTGAGGAGATTTTTTTAAAGCTGTTCGGCTCCGCTCATATTGTTGGCTGTTCATGGATTTGTTTGTTTTACCTGCTCTGGAGCTCTTGAAGCACTTTATGTTGACGAAGTTCTGTAGCCTACCACCTTGTACCCACCAGGAAAATCACTAACACAGGCTCTAAATGAATTGACTGTTAGTGGGTTTGTCAATGCTCAATAGGGAGCTCATTGCACTTAATTTGCTGTATCCATACACCCTACTACAACCAATAGCCTATATGCCACAGATTGATATTTTGTTATAAGATCAAATGTAAATCCTGAAACATGACATATAAATATACATAAAATGCTTATTTCGGGACAGTTAATCAGCATCAGCCCAACAAAAACATTAGAGATGCCGTTTGTATTTTATTTTTATTTGTTGACAATGGCCTGATAATGAACACAAAGCTGTAGCTTATAGACTGTACATCCTGTGCTGTGTGTGTGTGTGTGTAGATGCTGTGGCTGGGAGCGAACACCTGGCTGTTCCTGAAGACCTTCCTGCTGTACTCCACTGGACAGCAGTATCACTACCTCTACAAGATGCTCGGGGTAAGACCTGACACATTTACATACTGCATTTAGTGTTTTCCTTCTGCGTCTCCATACTTAATTCACAGCTGAGCTCATACATAATAAGATATTCAGTGAAACACACTGAACTGCCAGCCAAGGCTGAATTTATAAAAGGTATAATCTGTGATTCAAATGTAAACAAAAAGTCTTCCATAGCACCGAAATTCAAACTACGGGTTCGAAACCTGTTGTCACTTCCAAGTAGATGAACAGGTGTTTTTATTATTAATGTTTTCTGATGCTGTCAGATGTTTTTTTATATCAATTAACTGGCTAAATGAGTGCTTTCAATTACAATCACTGGAGAAAGACAAGAAATGTTGTCTTTTATCTGTAAATCAAACTCTTCTTTACCTCAAACAATACTACAGAGCAAAAGTTGCTATGAGGAGATTTGGTTTGAGGTCTCTCTTTGAAAGAGAAGGGAAGGTTTCAGATATTACCTTTATATTGTTTATCATGCTCATTTATTCATCTAATTCTTCGAAAGTCACGCTGTGGCCGGAGAGGAAGCTTGAAAAGTTGATATTGATGTGTGAACATCAACTTTCTGAACATTGGTTTGCTTCAGAACTCTTGTGCTGAATTAAAAAAGGCTCCTTACGAAAGCTAAAATCAAGTTTCGGAAAGTACAACAAAAGGTCAAAAGGTCAATTAGGACCAGACTTTTGTGCTGATTTTGTTTTTATGGCAGACATTTTGACATGTCATGTTAGGAAAAAAAACCAGGTGTAAATGATCAAATAAATGTTGGCTGAATTCCATTTAGCTGCTTCAGTTTCAGGGTCCTGGTATTGTGCATGCTGACTCACTGTCGTGACTTACTGGGACAAATCACTTCCTTTTTCCTATACAGTTACTAAATTTAACCACCGCCATTTATGTATCCTACTTTCTGCTACCAATCCCACAATTCAATGTGCCGCATTGTAAAGATGCAGAAACTACAATTGTGTGAAACTACACCTGTTAATGATGACACAATATGACGATAATTCATACATGTCAGAAATCTCAATTTACTGCTAACTATTGAGTAAACTATTGAATGTCTCTTATACAGGCAGTAGTGAGTGAGTGAGTGAGTGAACACGTCATTTTTTTGGTCTTCCTCAAGCCCCTACACACCTGCGGTCCACTCACACAACTGTTTCCACTCATTTTGCTTGATTAGATGCCTACTTATGACTGTCCACAGTGTGTGTGTGCGTGTGTGTGCGCGCGCGCCGGGCCTTTAAGATCTGCTGTGACTCATCAGCATACCCGCGCTTGCAAGTTTTATTGTGTACAAAGAGATTCATCTAGAGTCTAATTGTTGACAAAATCTGTTAATAACAGCTCATGAAGTAGCATTTCAGATGGAGGGAAGTCAATGAACAACATCCACAGTAGCTGCTTTAAAAGCTACATTTCAGGAGAAAAAAAATAGAGACAATTAAAGCAATCAGATTAAAACTGTGATGAGTAGAAATAATTGCATCCTCAGAAACATTGCCTATTGCTCGTAGAGAAGAACCTTTTAATATTCACTAGGTTCTGGCTGGTCCTGATATATTATGTGACATGGCCTCAAAATTGGTCGTCATGTGACACTTTCTAGTGATTGTGCGGATGACAATCAGACAGTTTTCATCAGTTCAGGGACTAAATCACGTGCAGGTTTAAGGAGTCTGAGTTGTGACTTTAAACTCTGTGACAGCAATTAGCCACGTGTGTGTGTGTGTGTGTGTGTGTATTCACCGGTTGGCCAGTCTGGCACACAGTCATACACGCACACACACACAGAGAATCAGGAATTTGATTTTGATACTTCTTGACTCATGTGAACGTTGGTGTAATTGTTGTCACAAGTTCAGGTTGGTGTGTGTGTGTGTGTGTGTGTGTGTGTGTGTGTGTTTGATGCATGCTTGTGCCAGTGAAAATGTTTCTTGTCTTTGGATAAAATCCTGCAAATGCCAATGACATTACTGTCCAATCACCTGAGACTTTCTAAGCTCAGACACCGTCCGTTGCTCTCCACCAGCTATTTGCTCCCTGATGTTCCAGGCCTGTGTTTGTATTTACAGCAGTTGGCTCTCTCTGTTTGTATTCTTAAGTGTGTCGTTACTTAATTTACTAAAGAAAACATTTTGTCAGCACATATACAGCACGTTGATAACAGCCGCATGTGCTTCTGACTCATCAGGGTACTTTTTCTCATTCAGCGCTCAGTAGATGCATGCAATAACTCTGCAGCCAACTCGTGGGAGGATTTTGGTGCAAAGACTATCTGAAAGGCTTTTTTATTGCAGCAGCAAATGCAAAAAACATCAAGTGGTATTCTATATACAACATACCACAAGATGATAATTGGAACATGTTCAGGACATACAAAGACAAATCTAAATTAATAAAGATAAATAGTAAATATAATACATTATGAGTGTTTGTAAATGGCAGCTTTAAAACATATTGAGTCAGTGAAAAATACAATATAAAAACCGATAGAAAGAGAGACGTGTGTATGAAATAAGAGGAAAAATACCATGTGGCAGCGAGCAGCATGTGTGAGCTATTCATGCATGGCCTGTACAGTGGGAGGCACAGGGGAGAGAGGGGCAAGTGTGGGCACGTCGCTGGCTTTGACTGAATGCCTTGCCAGAGGGCTTAAGTTTATGTGTGTGTGTGTGTGTGTGTGTGTGTGTGTATCTGCACAGGTGTGCTTGTGTGTGTGTGCACATGAAAGATGGAGATGTATTTCAAAGCTTTAATGCTGATGAAGGGAACTTAGATTTAACTTCAGAAAGCAAAGCATCTCATTCACCTGCATGGTTCAGTGTGTGTGTTAGTGTGTTAATGTGTGTGTGTGTGTGTGTGTGTGTGTTTTGGTTGTTTGGGGTGTTGGGCATGTACAGAAAGCAGGATATCACATCTCCTGCTTGTGGTTTTGCCATCAGCTGCTTTTCTATGGAAAGCTGTGTTGTGTGTGGGAAGTTTTTAAAGGGTAAAAGTATCAGACCTTTAAGTAGTTAACCTTGTGGTGACGTGGACTTGCTATATGTAGACACTAACTTCGATCTGTTTGTGTGCTCCATTCTTATAGTCATAAACCCAGCTGTATGCCTTGCACTTCTGTCTTTTTCAGTCAGGTATACAGCAAATTGTGGTTCCTCATGTCCTCGTGGACTGGAGGTGGATTGTGTGTGGATTTTGCTTGTCTAACCACTTACAACTGGTGCTTGTCCAGTTGTTTAATTACATGTAAATTAGTTAGCTCAGTGTTGGCAGTCTGTTGTTAATCATAATTTATTTGCTAACCTCCTGGTTCAAGTGGCTTTAATCATTTTTTTTATAACAACAATGTATCAAATGTGAAAACAATGTGGCAAACGGGTTCCTCGTAGTGTTGAACCGAAAGATAATTGTCACCCGAATCTGCAGTTCCTCTCGGCTTTATGGCGCTTTATAGCGAGTTTCAGCTCGTTGCTTAGCTGTCCGACCGCAACTTTACTGTTTTGGTTCACTCTCACCGCTCTCATAGTGTTGTTTTCGGCCGCAGCAGGCAGATGCTCGAAAAGAAAGCTCTAAAAACCCCCTATACACTACCTGCTCAGCATTTAGCAACTAAAGAGACAGATATTTCTCACAGGAGTTGGTGGAGACCAAAACAGAGCTAAAACAGAGTGAATATTGGACTTATATTCATCAGGTGGACACGAACACGACTCCAAATGAATGATAATGTTGCTCAGTAGTTGCTGGATGTGTAAATAAGCAACTGTTTGCTAACCATATCAACTGAAAAGGTGATGATATGTGTTCACCACTGCTATCCACTTCCCCTTTATTGCAGGTTTAAGTAATTAAGTTCATGTAAAACACAACACAACTACTGAATTAAGAAGTGAGGACATGTATTTCTTGTCTACATTCAGCTTTGATGACACGCTGTGGGCTACAGTAATATAATAGTATGGAAAGTTTCAGGGTTATTCAAAATGTAAAACAAGTCTGCACACAAATAAATGCCGAAGACACCAAATTGGATATTAATTGTTTAATCACTGCCTTAAAAAAATAAAGAGTTAAAAGAAACAATTATAATAGTCATAAGATGGACAGCGGAGAAGTGGGTGTGCTATTAACGTGGTTTGAGAAGTTTGAGAAGACTTTTTGTCAACTTTAGCCGCCATGAAAACTTACCGCAATTTGAATCCATTGGAATCAACATAAACTGATAAGAAACAGACCTAAGCCACTGTTCCTTGTGAAGCAACAAACTACAAGTTTTGACAGACACCTTTTCCACAAGAGGTGACCGTTTAAAGGGAAACCTGGGACCTATTTTTACAAATGTTGGGGTCTAAATGACTAATAGTAACTCAAAGTTTTGGAATTGGTCCAGTAGATCGCCTCCGCTGGCATCCGCAAACAGGCTGCAATGGCTGCAACGTAATCCTTGCGGGCAATTGCGCCCGTGAAAAGTACGTCCACTAAAAGTGGTTGTTTTTGCCACTGGCTCAGATTATTATTCTAAATGTCTAACAACATTATGGGAAGGCCCAGGCCCAGTTTCCCTTTAATACTCAAAAGATTTTGAGTTGGAGTATCCCCTTCAAATGCTGAATTACAGTTTCACACATGACCTGTCTCCCTCTAACTCTGATCTACGCACTCACTCACCTTCATCTCTCGCACTAGTTGTTTCAGTTTCTCAGCAATAATCAGAAGAGACGGCACCAGCAGTGCACAGACTATAAAGTACATCCAGTGTTTCCACATGAAAACAGCTTTGATTATTGAGCTGCAGCTTGAGATTCTTAAAGCCACATAGCATACATCCCTACCATGTCACTTCAGGTAAACTGCACTCTTTTCATCCTCGTGTCAGGTGCTGTATCAGCCAGACAGAATTTACATTTATTCTTTGGTCCAAAGTGATGTACAAATGAGGTACAGTTCAGACCACAGTAGATAAAGGAGAAGCCTTTGAGAATAAGTGTGTCAATACTCAGTTCCACCAGACACAAGTGCCACAAGGCTTGCAGGTGCATGAAAGTCTAGCAGGAGAAATAGGTTCCCATGTACCCGCATGGCATTTTTTGTATCCTTTTTGTAAGGATGTTTTGAATTATCTTTCGAACAATCCTGATGTCTTTGTGTGTCATCATCTTAACAAAACAAAATTAAAGTGTTCTACTTAAAGGCCAAGCCTCAGCAGAGAGACGTCTAAAGGAGAACATTTCTTGGCTCTCCATACTGAGAAGGACAAAGATGGATTTAAATAACCCTGTGTGGCGGGGAAGTCATGCCTCAAGCCCTCAGTGCGCACATTGAATAGTCCAAATCTGAATAGGAACAGCTCAAACGTGTGCATCTTAATCCATCAGACCCTTACTTCACATCCACTGAGTCCGGCCCCATTTCAGCAACCTGTCTAACAATGTGTGTGTGTGTGTGTGTGTGTGTGTGTGTGTGTGTGTGTCTTTCCCAGCTGGGGCTGTGCATCAGCAGGGCGTCTGCGTCTGTGCTGAACCTGAACTGCAGCTTGGTGCTGTTGCCCATGTGTCGCTCCCTGCTCACCTTTGTCAGAGGAGCACACACGGTAAGAAACAGACTGGGAGGCGTGGGGTGAGGAACGAAGGGAGGAACGAAAGATAGAGGGACGGGAAGAAGAACATAGTGATCAACGGGTTGGATTTGTCACTGTTACTTCCATTTTGATGTTGGTCTCGCTGGCGATCAACCACCGAGGAACATAATAAAAGAGAAATGAGGGTTTGAATTTGTAATTTTAATTTGAAAAGAAAGTTGGTAAGTTAAGAAAGTAAGTTAGAAATGTCAACAGCTGTGACTAATTTTATATTCTTTAAAATAAATGAACTCTATTGAAAAGGCTGTTTTAGATTAAGGAGAAAGGGTTTTATGAGTTGAAAAATGCGTGTCTACACCAAGTTTTTGCTTATGTCACTTTGAAAGATATAGTTGCAGGATTTATTAGAGAAAATTGAATGTGGGGTTTGTTCAAAAATCTGTGATGGCATTTTTTATGTAAAGCTACTCATATATTGGTAATGAACTGCTGAAATGTTTTCCATCAGGGTAAATTAATGAGATTTTGATGTTAAAATGCAAGAAAACTGTTGTAAGTTTGGTGCATTATTGGTAAAGATAAATTCTAGATGTAGGGAGGGAAGAGGATAATTTGAATATGAGTTATGTGTGCTATGCTTCCCTTGAATGCTAGCCACAGAGATAATACTATTCTGTGTTACATCACACACACACACACACACACACACACACACACACACACACTCATGCAGGTATCGAGCAGAAAGACTCGCAGACTGCTGGACAAGAGCAAAACCTTTCATGTGGCCTGTGGAGTTGCCATCTGCGTCTTCTCTGGTAAAAACTGTCACTCATCCCCTGTGTGTGTGTGTGTGTGTATGTGTGTGTGTGTCAGTACGTGCGTATGTGTGTGTGAAGTGTGGATAAATGAACCCAGGCTAGCTCAGCATTCCTGGTGTACCATCTGTGATGTCCTCTCAGCTGGTCATGTGTGTTTTTGCTGTCTAGTTGTCTCTCTGTGTGTGTGTGTGTGTGTTGTTGCTCTTGTGAGTCTCCTCTCATGACATCATGGGAGCCTCTAGCAGCTGTGTGTCCGCTGGGTCTCTAGTCATGTCAGGAGCGTGGCTTCATATCTGTACGGTAACACGTGACTCTTTTCTCACAAAAAAAGACAACCTAAGTCAACACTAGCAGCCTACATACCGCCACATGCTGTGTGCATTTCCTTGCAGTGATCCAGTCATTGTATAGAGGTCCTGTTCTGTTTTAAAGACCTGTTGATTAGTAACGTTATGACAGTGGCTGAGTGTTGGGATGTAACAGTGTGGGCTGTAGAGACAAAACATTCAGTTGTCTACTCATACCAAGCAGATTTTCACCGTCTCTAAAAGCTTTACATTTCAGCAGGGACCTCTGAATTAAAATGTTCAGCAACTTAAAGCATTTCTGCTCCACCAGATAGCATGTAGAAGATGGTGACAGGATTGATTTTGAAGTGATTCGTCATCAATTTTAGTTATACTTCCAAAAAGTTGGGTGAATCAGTAGAGACAGATTAAAAAGGTGTGGTCTAAACTGAAGCAGCAGAGGCCAAGATATCCTGACTTAAGTCTCTAGTGAGGGTCAAATTCCAGAAACACTAGATCCTACCTTTCCCACATTGCAACTCGACAGTGTCTTTCTTTGGATTATCATATCTTTTAAACTCCATCTTTCAAGTTTGTAACGCAGGCTTTATGTTATAAATTTAGAGTTGACAAAGCACCTCCAGAGCCACAGAAGATATTTTGCAATTGTTTCCACAGGATGAGTAGTACTCGACCTGATTTAGGAAATTGACTTTGACATACAAAATCAGTAGAGTGCCCTTTTAACAAACAAAAAACAAGCTGGATTTGCAAAACCAGATACAAAGAAACAAGACTAAGCCAATTTATCCATGCTACAGCGGGGGTTAGATTTGAGCTAAATGCTAACATCAGCATGCTAACCTGCTCACAATGACAATGTTAACACGCTGATGTTTAGCAGTTATAATGTTTACCATGTTCACCATCTTAGTTTAATTTGCTAATTAGCACTAAACACAAAGTACAGTTGAAGCTGATAGGAATGTCATTAGTTTTGCAGGTATTTGGTGACAAATCTGATGATGGTGTGAGATGAAAAATTTGTGCAAAAGTAATTAGGATTCATCAAATGTCAAGCTCATGGTGGCGCTTAATGTCAGTAGGATTCCTTCTCTGGGGACCAAGAATGTCTGTAAAAACATTTCATGTCAATCCATCCAATAGTTGGTGTGTGGTCGACCGACTGACCGACATAGCCATCCATAGAGCCAATAGAATGATAGAAATAAAAGAACTGCAAGAGCTGCACCACACACGCATGCACACGCGCACACGTACATCGTCCCTTTAGGCAAAGCTCTCATGTTCTAATAGCGGAGTTCCAAAGTTCTGAGACAAATGACAATGAAGACCAAGAGACAGCGGGGATGGGAGAGAGACATAGACTGAGAGAGAGAGAGAGGGAGGGGGAGAGGGGTGGGAAGCAGTGGGAGTGAGAAAGGATGTGAGTGAGAAAAAAAGGACCCTTGTGTCTCATGATTACGCCCTCTAATTCCATCAGCTGTGGAACGGCTGCATGGTTAGCCCATGATGTCAGGGGGGAGTGTGTGTGTGCGTGTGTGTGTGCGTGTGTGTGTGTGTGTGTGTGTGTGCCAGTGAGTCAGGAGGATGTTTTGCTGACTTTCTGCTGAATAGACAAAGAGCTGTTTGTACGATTGTCTGCGAGCAGTTCATTTTGACCTTTATAATTAAGTTTGTGTGTGTGTTTGAAGCAGAGATGTTCTGTGTTTCTGCCGGTGTCTTTGCACAAGAATGTGTCTTTTAAATCAGTCTTGTGTAACCCTTTCTCTTCTTCTGTAGTTATGCATGTGTCTGCCCACCTGGTGAATGTCATCAACTTCAGTGTAAGCTACTCAGACGACTTTCCCGCTCTCAATTTGGCTCGCTACAGAGGAGAGGTGAGATTGAGAAACACACGCACATTTGTACTTTATACTTGTGAGGACCCTCATAGACTTCACGCATTCCCTGGCCCCTAATCTTACCATAACCTTAAGGCACGTGTAAAAGCAATAGTGTTGACAACACTTGAAGGTGAAAACTAATGGTAAGTATTAGTCATTTAGACCCCAACATTTGTATGAATAGGGCCCAGGTTTAAAAACACCGGAGCTTCCCTTTAAACCTAAAACCTAACCCCTTTGAAGAAGTGAGCAAAGTATCCACACCTTCCAAAAATGTCCTCACTTTGAAGCAGGGGGTGGTCAAACATGTTGCCATGGAGATTAGCATGCACTGAAGTAGAGGGGAGGAAATTAGAAATGAAATCACCTGCTAAAGTTATTGGTTGGAACGAAGCCCGCAGACTGTTTTCTCTCCGTAGTACGTAGCTGGCTGCCGCTGCTGTGAGGTCCAAAACTCACATTGGTCCTCACAAAAATAGACGTAGAAGATTACACACAGAAAAACAGTTATTTGTTTTTTTGTGTTCTCTTCCCAGGACCCCAAGCTGATCATTTTGACCACAAGTAAGAAGGACTACTCTTTCTTGTACAGTATTGCATATAGACCAGAGGTGTTTTGTATGCATATGTATGCTGGTATGTTTTTACTTGTTTAACAATGAAGATAAATGTGTTGCAGATTAGAGTGGCTTTATGCCAAGAAGAGAGGAGGAAGTCATGCCGTGTTTGCCGTGTTTAGTCCTCTCGTTCTCTCTCTTTAAATATCTTCCCTGTATTTCTAATTTTTGCTGTTTTAGTGGGTAAAATAAATCAGTTAAAATTAGATTGTTTCAGTTTTTTTTTAAATTAAATTATGTGGGAATATCATAGTGAGCAGACATCACCCCTTGAAGATGAGGTTATGTATGTGTCCTGGGATGTTAACTTCTGATTGGCTCTTCAGTCCCAGGAGTCACGGGCGTCCTGTTGGTTCTCATCCTCTTCCTGATGTTCACATCCTCCTCCTACTGCGTGCGGTAGGTCAACCAAACCACCATCCACAATCATAATCATCACAGTTTGTGTGTATGAAGGAAGATGGAAACAGTTTGGCGAATGCTGCATGCTAAGTTGCCCAAAGCCTAGAAAATCAATTTTTATGTGTGTAAAGTTATCTCAATGATGTCTGTTGGCTTTGCATGAGAGAGAAAACATTTTTGGTTTGCTCGCTGTGTGAGCAGCTTTCTTTGAAATGAATGGGAGCCATATTTGAGCGTGGCATCCAGTTCTCTTAATACAACCATGGTTTTTGTGCTTACGTATATGTGTCTCTGCCTCTGTGTGTGTCTCTTTGTGTCATGTCTCTTCGCCTTTGTCTTTCTGTCTGAGTTTATCGTGTGTGTGTGTGTGTGTGTTTGTGTGTGTGTGAGAGAGAGAGAAATGCAAGATGGAAACCGTGAGGAGACATGCTCACAGAGGTCTGTTACAGGGCAAATCCCCACTAAGTGTTCCACTCACAGCTCTGTCATTACTCAGGTCATAGCAGGTCACCCACTCTGCCTGTGTGCATGTGTGTGTGTGTTAACTCGTGCAGGTGTGTGAGACTTGAAGTGTGCGCCTGCATGTGCTCTCTCTGCCTTCTTCAGTAATTGAACAGGGAATAAAGAGGCTTTTCCAGACCCCTTCAGGCTTCAGATAAGAGTTTGGGTAAGTGGCTGGAGCGGTGGGATGAAGGCTGCAGCACACCAGAGGAATAACTGCATAATGAGTCACAATGATCCAGTGATATTAACACACATTAATGCTTGCATACTTATTAACAGATTCTGTGGATTACAAGACTTTGCATCAGCATTTTTACCCTTCATCATTGCTAATTACATACGTTTGAGGAATTTTCTGTTACTATATCCATGGAAGAGGAAATGGGTAGTTAATAAGTCCACCTGAAAGCCAAGGCAGAGGGAAGAACCCAGTCCAGTTTGTCCATGTAAGCAGAAGATAGCCAAACCAAGGGCCGCTGGCAATACTGTAAAATCTATTAGTAAATTCGGATAGAATTGAGTAATTTTTAAAATAAAGTGAAAATTTACATAAACTACTTTTTTATTTTATAATGCGTTACTTCAATCATAATGGTAACAAAAGAGAACAGAAAAAAAGTAATTCTCACTGATCATTGGTTTTTCTCAGTTCCTTATTTTATTTCACAATGTTTCCCAAAGAACACTGGTAAGATGAATTGCCCTCCACTTACTTACTGACTTATAGTAATGTGTTGTTGTTTTCTGAATAGCTAAAGGTAACCTAATTATCATTGTTACTCCCGCCTGTCCAAAACACTGGAAACTATGTTAGCAAAGTACAAACAATGTGGCTTTAATTCTGACGTGTTATAAATTGAAGGGATTTAAATATAAGCCAGTCATAAAACGTGTTTTCATTGAATGAAGTGCGTGAACTCTTTATCAACAAAAGAAAAAACGACACCCAGAGCAGTTTTTTGCTGTAGCCTTTCTAAAGCAGTACTTATCCTGATAATATATGAGGGTCTCTCATACGGCCACGCTGCTGAGAGGAGAGGCAGTCTCATTGGAAATATAGTTGTACTGGTTGTAGTAAGGGCAGTTTCAATTAACTTTTGTAAATCCCCATCAATTTTCTGAGGTTTCATTGGGTCATGAGGCTCTGATCACCTAGCAGGGGTGAATGCATACATTTTGATTTAAAATGAACCATGCTGCTCCGTCCTTGTGGTGTCCCTGAACAGAAACAGGGTATACTTAAAGAAAGCAAACATGAAAGACGTTGCAGTCAAAGAGGAAGAATACAGGGTTTGATGTTCATTGTTTGCAGTGTTTTGGGGGGGGGGGGGGGGGGGG
>LKNJ01000670.1:100074-141945 GCA_002120245.1 Maccullochella peelii
GGGGGGGCTCGTCGTGTGTAATGACCCCTTTTAATATTGACCTCTGATGTCCTGCTTACTCAGGCTCTGAGCTGGGAGTCTGTGCGTCTGGTCCTGAGCAAACTCTGACCTCGCTTTCTTCTTTTGTTGTCTGTCTTTTTCTCTCATTCTTGTTTCCTTATCATGTTACCATTTTATTATTCCTCTTTTACATCTGTTTCTGGTCATTATCTCTGTTTTAAAACATCCTTGGTATCTGTTTTTTTCAGGCTGTCCAACTATGAGATCTTCTGGTACACACACAACCTCTTCATTGTCTTCTACATCATCCTTATGGTGCACATGGTCGGGTAGGTCTTGGGAATAAGGGCCACTGAGGCCGTTTTTCTGCACTGTCGGTACAATTTGTCTCCATCTCAACCTCTATCTCCAGAAGACAAGATAAGAGTTTGCTTCACATATGAATGTCAGAAAATATTGGAGGCTCCTGCTGACAGCTGGAGACATCTCTAAATTTTTATCAGCAACTTCAGACTCGCTGACAAAACGACAAATGCTTTTCTCAGCTTTTCTCAATTATACATGCACACATTTTCATTTAAGAAACCATGCAATGTTTTACTGACTTCCTTCCTTCAAAAGATGTCAAGTTATTGACTTATTCAATGTTAAATATCACGTTACTTACTCTACACAAAAAGCCATGTCATTTCTCGTTCTGACAAGATGAAAGGGTAAACTTCCCTTTCATCTTGTCATGTGAAATCAGGGTGCAGGAATTACTTTACTTGCCTTCACTGAGAGTTATTCAACTGTAGGACCAGGGTTTGCTTGTACATTCAGTGTTTTGTTGTGCTATATTTAGTGTGGTTGAGTTATGCCTGTCAAATGGCAGTATTTCTATTTTATATTTTCTTCATGGCATATTTTTATTAGGTCACATTTGTGGTCACAGGATGAACACACCAAAACATACAAACACAATCGCTTTTACTTTACAGGCAAGTTTCCGGTGCATATGATCTGCATGCCTTTGCACATTTTGATTGACTGAATGCACAGTGTCATTAAAAACAATAACATAAATATCACTATATTGCCATCCCAACATATGAGGCACTGCAAACTGCATGGGTTTTTTCTGCAGGAGGTGCAAATGTGGCAGTAAAAATATTCCTCTTGGATAATGTAAACATTCTTATGCACTTGTCTTTATGGTCTTTTTCAATAACCACACCTCAGCAATCCTAAAGGTTACACTAAAATAAGCAAACTAACATCACCTTGATTCTTGTCTTTTCCACCAGCGGAGCGCTGAAGTATCAGACCAACATAGAGGCCCACCCTCCTGGCTGCCTCAGAGCCAATCAGAGCAGCACAGAGCAGCAGGGCGAGGATCTGGAGCAGGGTGAGGATGAAGAGAGGAGATGCAGAGAGGAGGCTCAATTCCAGCCACACTACCCCCAGGTCTGTGTGTGTGTGGGCGATGTACATCTATTACGTGTATCATGGCATTTAAATGCATTTGTGTGCATGTTTGAGTTGAAGGACGTGCCTGTAGGTCTGTGCTGTAGTGGGTGTGTAAGTGTTGCACATGTGTGTTTGGGAAGTGTTGGAGGGAGTTGGTCCTGTTTATTAGAGGTGTAGTGCTGTAAGGGAGGGGCACCCATCCTCTTTCTACATCAAGGCCTGTGTTTGTTTCTTCCTGCATGTGTGATTATGTGTTTGCACATGGTCGTTAAGCAACGAGCTGGTTCCATAAAATCCCCCTTAAACCCGCTTGTGCTCTGCAGGCTTTATGGGAGCTGTGAGCAATTAGTCAGCTACAGGTAACTGCCAACAGAAAAAAACAGAAACACCACACACTGTGATAGAAAGGTAGAGAGAGTTCGCATGGATTCTCATGAATAAACTCTCTTTGGCTGACTTTGATTCAAAGCCCTCTTGTGTTTTCCTGAAACAAGTTGGGAGAAATAGAACGCCTGGATAGACAGCAGCTGATACAACGTAAGATTCCCAAAGCTGCCTGGATCAGCGCTTACGCTGCACACTTTTCACATTGCACAGACCACAAATTTAACACTAATGCAATTGATTAAAAATGAGCTATACACTAGTTTATTTGTATCTGTTTTCAAATATGTAACACAATGAAAATAGCTCATTTACGCCTAATTTTCAGTTATCTGGTGTGACTGTAAGGCAAGCAACAGGGGTAAGCGTCTTGGAATAATCCGTGAATGCTTCCAAGTGTGAATAAACAGAAGTTTTCCCGTCCAAAATGACATGAACGTGGCATAATTTCTAGCTAGCTAAAGCATGTTGGCAGAAGCTGATGTGCTGAAATATTTCAGTAACGTGACTTAGAAGTTCATCGTTATCAACTTTCAGTTGCTCAGTAGAAGAAGATGATGAGTCCATCTTTATTTCAGTGGACTGGATATAGTCCACGAAGACTGTGAGCGGAAATTATTAAACCTCACTGCAGGACATTAATGTTATACCCACAATATGTAGAAGTATAAAAGAAAAATGCCACATGAACATCTCTGAATGACACACGTGCATGTTCACATTATGTGCAGACTTCCAGCCTTAAAGGGAAAGTACACTTTGTTTTGTAGCTATGGCCATCAGTTACGGTAACTTTGTACCACAAATCTCACCAAAATAATTGCTGAGTGCTGTGAACGCGGCGACATCACCCAACGGGGCAACAAACATGACATCAAACTGTCCTTTTGAACTGCCCCCATTGCCTTTTTTTGTGACGAACTGTTAACAGAGCGATGCAGAAAGTCTTCGCTGGATAACAACTGTAGTTTTGGTGTCATTCGTGTTTCTCTATGTGCATTTGTAGACATGGCTTTGGGTGTCCGGTCCTCTCTGTCTTTACTGTGCCGAGCGTTTCTACCGCTACATCCGCAGCAGTGACCCTGTTACCATAGTGACAGTCATCAGGCACCCCTGTGATGTCATCGAGTTGCGCATGCTGAAGAAGAACTTCAAAGCTCGTCCTGGACAGGTGAGAACGAATGACGTGTCTTTGTCTCTCGTTACATCTCAGTTGTATTTTATGATGTACTTTACTATTTATTTAATCGTATAATGTTTTTGATGTACTATGGTTTGTTTAAGTTAAAAGGTTCATCTGATGAGTTCTTTCTTCTGTGCTTCCACCTTTTGTTTCTCTCCCCCTTTGTTTCTCTCCCCTGCCCCCTCTCTAATCCTCTCCTTCTTCCCCTTTCTCCCTCTGTCACCCTGCTGTCGCTCCATCTCTCTCTCAGTATATTGTTCTTAACTGTCCAGGTGTCTCTTCATTTGAGAACCATCCCTTCACGCTAACAACGGTAAGACTTTACGCAACACATTCCTCACTCGTGACACAATGCAAACACACACACACACACACACACACACACACACATCTATATACACTCACACATATGTTTCTTAAACCTTCTCCCCCCCGGCAAAGAACATGCAGTTCTTTGTCTCTCTCAACATCACGCCCCCTCTACTGCTGGCTGGCACTTGAGTGACAGCTGGGTTGTCCAGTAATATTCTGTTTCACATTTTTTATTGATGTTTTCAGATTTAGTCCAGATTGTATGAGACAGAAGCAGAAGACAAAGAAACAACTTTCTGCTTAGACAGCATACGGGGATGGACACACAGTCATTCACACACACACACACACACACACACACACACACCCACACACACACACACACACACACACACACACACACTACGGTATGTGCATGCCTATGCCTGGTGTGTTAGGGAGCTTTGAGGAGTAGGGCAGAGAATCACACTGACAGAGAGCAGACAGACCCCTGAGGCTAGTAATGCCGTCTGCCAACAGGAAGGACGTGTTTGTGTGTGTGTGTGTGCGCGCATGTGTGTGTGTGTGTGTGTGTGTGACTCACTGTCTGCTCTCTGACTCCTCGCAGTGTCCCACAGAGAATAAGGAAACTTTTGGCATCCATCTCCGAGTCGTGGGAGACTGGACTGGTGGGTGCGCACACACACACACACACACACATAGACATGACATATACACACACAAGGGTACCTACACAGGCTTACATGTGCAGAAATACACAAATAAAAGGACACACACACACGCACATCATTTCTGTTCCCTATCGGAGCTGACAGGACGGAAGTCATTTTGTCTTTTGTCCTCCTCTTCATTCTCTCTCCTCTCTGGGGAGGATGCATTTCCGAAAAACCCACTTTTTACATGTGTGTCCCTCTCTGTCTCTGTCTCACTATTTGTGTATGTTTGTATTCTCTTCTTGTGTATGTTTGTGTGCGTGTGACTTCTTCTTTACTTTGAGGCTAGCATGGTTCCCACAGTTTTATTGTCCGACACAATACACCGTTTATTAACATTTACAGAGCTTGTAGGATTTCAGTTAAACAAAAATGCTGGAAAACTGGAGTCAGTAGATGTTTTTTGGATGTTTTTGACTGAAAAACCTGATGTATTAAAGGCACAAACACACACACACACTTTACATGCACATATAGTATTTATTCCACTGGCAAAGACGCTATCCTTTGTCCTGCCCTTTTTTTTGTATTTGACTGCATCGGTTGCATTGGTATGCAGCAATAAAGGGACTCACTTGTAGGGAAAGCCTTTAGGAGCCTGCGACATGCAAGAGCTTGTACACTCATTTCCACTTGCTACTGTACATATCCACACAAACACGCTTTCAGAACACAGGAAGGGAAGTCAGTTTGTTTGTGTTGGCCCATTAATATGCCATGACGACATGTTGTATGGAAAACGTTGGGAAACATTGGATTGGAAGGTATAGACACCTCTAAATATGGCAATGTATGTACAGATGTTTGCATTCAAATCTTTTTGACACTGTGTAATTGCAAAGCCTCTCCTCTCCTCTCCTCAGAGCGGTTCACACAGCTGTTACTTCCTGAACCAACGATAGACTTGGAGATCCTTCCCATGATGCAACAGAGGAGATACCCCAAGTACGTTTGTGTGTGTGTGTGTGTGTGTGTGATGTGGCTGACATGATTTCTCATGAAAGCTCAGAATCACAGAGGGGTCAGAGGTTTTGACCTCCTGACCTCTGACCCTGTGCTCTTCCTGCTCTGTGTTTGAGAGAGAGATAGGCGAGAGATAGAGAGGGAGATGTGGGGTGAGGTGTACAACAATGCCCACTTACGGTTCAAAGGATTAGGGGTTAATTTTCATTTACTGGTATAGTGCAACTTGTGTACATGCATATTTTGTTTATTAAATTTGGATAAAGGGCCGCTAACACTAAATTGCACAAATTCATTCATTTAAATTTCTTTCAAAATGAGGATTTTTATAACAGAATAATCAGTGAAAGTGCTGACTGTTTAAGACACCACATGTTTGTTTTTTCAAATGTTACCAATAAAGTGGTTGGTAAAATTAATACAAGTGGTATAACTCAACACTTAGCTACCCCAAACTGCTTTTATCTTGTTTCCAAGGGAAAACAGTCAGACATTTTGGAAATATGGCAAAATGCAGTATCTGCAATATTGTTTCATCTCTGTGTGTCCAGTAAGAAAATAGGTTCAAAACATGTTTAGCCTAGCTTAGCACAAAGAGTGGAAACAGGGGCAAACTGCTAGCCAGGCTACATCAAAAGTGAAAAATAATGACTTTCCAATAACTGCAAAGCGGTCAAACCGACATTTTACAAATTTACACAACTGTTCTGGCCGTGAATGAAAAGTTCTCACAAGTGTTACTGAGATCACAGTGCCTGTGATTATGTGACAGTAATACTGAGCCAAGCCTCTCTTGGCCCTGTGGAGGGGCACATTTATGTGAGTTCCACACATAAAACTCATATTATGAAATTTTGAGTTTTCTGAGTGGTACTGCCTGAGTATATTTGGATAAACTTCCTTAATGCAGAGAAATGTTTGAGTTTGACTATGCTTGGTGATTGTGCATCTGTGTGTGTGTGTGTGTGTGTGTCTTTTCTCAATGACACAAGTGTTTGAGCAGCTGTTGTAGAGATGACGGGTGTGTGTGTGTGTGTGTGTGTGTGTTCGGGGCATAGCTGTCTGTCTGTACACACACACACACACACACACACACATACACACAAGCTGCACCCAGACTGTGGGATTTCAAATGCAGGAGGTTTATCTGCTTATGTGTGTTTCACCTTGAGGAGAAAGTATAAATATATGTGCGTATATTTGTCCAGTTTCTTGGCTAATTGTCTTTTGTGTTTTTGCCAACGTTGTATGTTCAGGCTTTACGTGGATGGTCCCTTTGGAAGTCCATCAGAGGAAGTGTTTAACTACGACGTCAGTCTTTGTGTTGCGGGTGGAATCGGAGTCACGCCGTTCGCCTGCGTGCTGCATGCGCTGCTGTGAGTTCTAAAAAAAAGAAATCACATACTTAAAAATGATATACAATTTGAGCATTGAGTATTTGTACGTTTCTTTCTTCCTTCCTTCCTCCCTCCCTGCTGTGCACCCAGTGACGGCTGGACGGGTTTCAGGTTGCAGAGGTTGTATTTTGTGTGGGTCTGCAGGGAGCTCCAGTCCTTCTACTGGTTTGCTGAGCTGCTGTGTGCCGTGCATCACAAGGTCAGCACAAAGTCTGCACGCTCTAGTCTACATGTTATATTAATTAAAACGTGGGAATTCAGCTGTGGTTCACTTCCTGAAAGATTCACTTTCTGAAAGGACGTCAATAGTTATTTGGCATTTTTGAACTGAGCCACTGCCCCTCAAAATGTCTGTGCATGCCCCCGCTTTTACGGTTTACCAGCTCAGATAATCCACTTGCCACTGGCTGTTGGGGCTAGAAACTTTCCATTCCTGTGTGTGTGTGTGTGTGTGTGTTTGCTCTCAGTCAGGTCAAAGAAAGTTTTCTGGGTGAGCCGGGGAGTCGTTACTGTGGCACCTGTGCTTTTAAAGTCTCATTACAGTAAAGCAAAGTTTGTGTAGAAATATGTATTGATTCAATAAAAGCACTCATTAGGTCATGGTGTTCACCTGTGTGTAACTCCAACTTTACTGGCATTGATTTCTTTTTGTGTGTGTGTATTTTTGCAAAGAATATCTTTATAGGCATACTGAGACAGTCAGCAGAGCAGAGAATACGTGTCCAAGGGAGCAAACTGAACAATTTTAGGTTTTTACAGTGATATGAGAAGAATGAGAACAGTGAAATGTGAAGGCCCTAAACTATTATAAACAGATTTTAATCAGTTTCAGGTTTATTGTATTTAACACCATCTTGTGGCTGTTAGTAATTCAGTTCAGATCATTTTAGTTTATTCACAAAACAGTTAAAATACAAGTGCAGTCATGTAAGACATAATAAGGATATGTCAAATATCTGCAGCCTGAGAATAGGGGCCCAGACACGAAGCTGATAGTATTTCAAATATATAAAATATGTTTAACACATTGTCTAAGTGTAATTTTACCTCTCCTATTTCAAAGAAATTTACTGTACAGAATAGATGTTGCATTTTATCCTTTAGCACCACTAAACACTGAAATTTCCATGTCTGTGTTTGTCATTTAGCTTTGGCAGGAAAACAGACCAGACTACTTTAATTTGAAACTGTACGTCAGTCAGACAGACAATCTGCAGGTAGGTGTGACACACACACACACACACACAAAGTCTAACCTTTTATGTTCATCTTTTCATTTCATTTTGTGTTCTCCCGTTTATCTCTTCATTGATCCATTGTTTGTCAGTCTTTAAAGACTCACTAGAGGGCAGTATATGACAGAGAGAGCAACACTAAAGTCTCCTCTTGAGTTGTCTGTCTGTCTGTCTCTCTGTAACTATACAGTATTTATTGTGTCAAATTGTTTCAGTGTGTGCACGTCTATAGTAATCCACCTGTTTCAAACTCAGACTCTCTTCATCTTTTCTTGCTGTGGCAAACTGCTGTTGGAGACCATGAATGAAACCTTTTATAGTAGTTATTATTTCTACTGTCGTTCTAACATTTTATCCGTACAAAGATGACCATCATTCAAGACAGATCAGGAATCAAGATATTTACCTCATGTTGACAGAAATGCTTACTTTGATCACACTGTAAATAGCTGCTAATATTTCCTACATTGTTTATAAAATGATTAATGTCCTTGAGATCAAGCCAAAGTCTTGATAATATATTTAAAATTTCAGGCTGTGGATCAAATAGAAAAATCAACCCAGGTCTTTTCTATTCAAACAATTTGGTACAGTCTTGTGTTGCAATTTTTTTTTTGTCAAGTGATTTTTTTGCATCAGCTCCTCGTTAGTATAGTGGTGAGTGTCCCCGCCTGTCACGCGGGAGACCGGGGTTTGATTCCCCGACGGGGAGAGTTACAATTTTCAAAGCACATTGTTGGTTCACTGAGGTGTACAAGAAGCTATAAAACCAGTCTGACGTGATTCAGAGGCCTGTCAAAGGAAGCGCAACCACTAGTAGTGAACTACCCTGAGCACCCCATGGAGTGTTTCTATTTTAGTACCTGTTTATGTTTCATGTTCCTGATTTGGGAGCATTCCATCTTTTCTCTGCACAGACATCAGCTTTATTGATCTTGGTTTGTAAGACAGGCCCTGGTAAAGGCAGGAAATCAGATAACATTATTGGGTGTTGCCTTTCCCTGTACAGAAAGATCCTGACCCGTATCAAAGTTGCTCTGTGAAAAAGCATTGACGCAGGACTCCTGATTGATGACCACAAAAAGACAGTGACATGACGCTTTTCCTGACCTTTGTCTCACACCCATGTCCTTTGGAAATGACCAGATATATATTGGGATCATTATTGGGTTGTCAGTCTCTAACACACAAACTAAATCAGCAGGCTAAAAAGTGTTTGAAAATGTAAAATATTCTTTTCGTTTCTGTAAAAATCTCCTCTTTACATGCAATCTGCATTAAATATTAACATAATTGCGTATTTTGGCCAGGGGATTCCTAATGAAAATCTTGACTAAATAAGTAACTGTAGAATCATATAACATATGCTATAAATGATCAAATATATACTATAAAGGGTAAAATGATATTGGACCCAGTGTTTCCTGTGGGATTACTATGCAGGAGCTCAGGTAAATGTAATTTACGTGGTTGCTGATGGATCATTAAGGCAAATTGAAATTCTTTTGATCTGAAATAGCTCGATTTTAAACTGTGACATGGTTCAATATATCAGTAGCTTACTTGGCTGAAATCCAATGCAGTGCATTATTTTTACTTCGTTCCACTTCGTCGGTCCATGAATTTGCTTTGCTTTGCTGGTAACTGCCCACAGCTGTTTGCACTACAGATAACATTTAATGGCCCTTAAACTAGAGAGCACAGGCTGCTACAGTATGTAGCAGGAGAAAGCAAGAGAAGTGGAGGAACTGCAGGCAGAGGAAGATGGAGAAACGGTTGTCACAACAGCCTGGGAGCTTTTAACTTATAGATGTTTCTGGTAAAAAGTGTAATGTCTTTTGTACATTGACCACTCAGATGCAGCTCCCCTCAGCTTTCCAGAGATTTAATGCGAGTTTCAGCTCATTGTTTAGCTGTCCAACTTTACTGTTTTGGTTCACTCTCACTGCTCTCATAGCGTCATTTTCAGCCACAGCAAGCTGCTGTTTTCAGAGAAAAACCTCTAAAAGCCCACTGTACACCACCTGCTCAGCACCGACCATCAGACAGACACAGTTAGCGACAAGCTGGTGAACATAGTAGAGCATTTAGCAGCTAAAGAGCCAGATATTTCCCTCAGGTGTTAATGGAGACCAAAAACAGAGCTAAAAGAGAGTCAATACTGGATAATAGTAATATAATAGTCAATACTATTCACCAGGTGGACACGAACACAATTCAAAATGACTGATAATGTTGATCTGTAACTGCTGGATCCTGTTTGCTGACAAGTTGCCACATCAACTTAAAAAGTGATAATGTATCAGTGTTGTGTTCACAGCTTGTTTCCGTTATTGCAGGTTTAATAAAAACTGGGATGTTCTTATGATCTACCCTCTTTTCCAGAGCATGTCTGAGGAGAAGTACCGCCCACTCGCCTCGAGGCTGCTGGTTGGTCGACCCAGGTGGAAGTTACTGTTTGATGAGATTGGGAAGACCAATAAGCAGTGAGTAGAGTGGGAATGTCCAGGTGGGCGGAGTAAGAATCCAGTGTTGTTGCATTTATTAACTCTTGTTACTCTCTCTCTCTCTCTCTCTGTGGTTTCAGTAAGCGAGTTGGGGTTTTCTGCTGTGGACCAAAGGGCATCTCCAGGACGCTCCACAGACTGTGCAACTCTGCCAGATCCTCTGGAACAACCTTTGAATTCAACAAGGAGTCCTTCAGCTGATCGAACATCAGACCTGGCTCTACGCTTCAACCTCAGTGAAAAAAAACAGCAACTTTGGGATGAATTTCATACATTTTGGGGCAAATGTTCTTTATTTGAAGTACATTTCTGAATATCTTGGGCCGATCTTGGCTACTTGAAATTTTGTACACGTCTATGAATCTGCAAGCAAACAACTGAAACAGGCAAAAAACTCTTGAATATTCACAGACTATATTATTATTTCATATGCATCCCTGCCCATGGTCACAAAAGGCCCAGCAGGAAAAGACCTTAACATGCAGGACAAGGCCTGTTCCTCTCTACAGACCAGCCTGACCCCCAAACTGACAGATCTAGGAGCTTCAGCTTCAGCATCCGATCCAATCAACCTCTGAGAAAAACCAAAGAGGCCAGCTCACTGCTCGGATTCTCCTCTCACGATGCTCTGTTTTTCTACAGTTGCTGTTGGATTTCATCTTTTCTCTGCCACAGCCCTCTGTGGAGCAAATTAGTTTTCTCACGTTGGAGTCCAATGTGAGGAAAAAAGGTCAGGCGCAACCTGCAGTTCCACGACCGCAAACACAACAAGATAGTGATTTTACACGAGGGAATTCAGTCTGTTTTTTATCCAAAGATTTAAGACACAGTTGACTTAAATAAACCCTCTGTGGGAAAAATACTTCATCTGACAAGTCAATTGGAACAAACACTAGCGCTGGGTCTGTATGTTCCACTCATGGAAGCAGGATTTGTAGATATCCTGAAGGGAAATGCTTTAGAGTCTCACCTCAGAGAAAAAACACTTCCTGTGTCTGAGCAGACTAAACTAAGTATTTGATTGGTCTATGAGACTGTCACTCATCAGAATCTGAGTGCAACTAAAACGGACACTTGATGCAGTCTCTGTTTAACTATCTGTCCCCTGTTCATGTATGTGTATCAAAGATCTGTTTTTATACAAAGCAAACCTACACTACACCTCAAGCCAGTATTTTTAGTTAGTTGTTTTTTTTCCAATTTATTTATATTGTTTAAAGTTATTTTATATTATGTGAAAACTTCTGCAGGGCTTTGGCAATTTCTCCACAAAGAAACTGTCTATCATTTCTCTTCTTTTTACATATCTCCAGAAATTAAAGTTACTGATAAAAAGAAATGAGCTTATGGGTGGAATTGCAATGGATAAGAATAAATGTATACGTTTGACACTACATTTATAGTAGAGTCAGCTATTATTTTTAAAAATGCCAAAACTGGAAACACCAGGTTTCTCTGCAGATAATCAACATCTTGATTTTTCTGATTTTGTGACTGAATCAACTGTATTCTCTCAAATTAGCTACCATTTATTTAGCATTTGAAATTTAAATATATTTAAATGTCAAATTGTATGTCCATTTTCAAGATTGTTCTTTTTTTCTAAGAACAAGGCAAAGTCTGAAATAAAAGAGATTTTCTATTTATTATATGTTGATTACTTGCACGTAGTAAGGGGGAATATATTTACTATTTCTGATCCTGGCACAATTTACATTCATATATTACAAATATATGATTCATAGTCACAAGCATATACTTAAGAAACAATGTTATTTTGAGAAACAACATGGCGTGTTTAGTGGCATTAACTAGAGCTACTTTAGTACTGTAATCTGCTAACTAAGCTATCTCTAAGAAAAGTTGGTTCAAATCAGCCATAAAACTGACTATGTCACTGATAATGTGACAAACTGACAGCACAAACCTATTATAAATGCAGGCAGTGTAGACTGTGGCTAACAAAAGATAAAACCTACCTTCCGCCATTTTATTTGGATTTCAGCTACCACACACGTAAAATGCATTATTTCCTGGTTAGTTTAAAATACGTGATTGTTTCAGGGAAAAGGCGTTTAGTCAGCTTTCCAGCATAAGCAACAGATAAAAAAAAAAAATCAGAGAAAAATTGGATCAAGTCTGATTTTAATGCAGCATGTACAAACTCATGATTCACCTTTGTTATCATGATACATTTTCTACATTTTCTTTGCTTGCGAAAGATCGCAGGCATTATAGCACACTGTGGTCCTTTAGCACCAGTGCCAACAGACAAGAGAGTGTGTTGGAGATTTAGTGATTTAAAACAGTGCACAGTTTGTAATATGTAACCTGTTTAAAATGAGGGAAATCTGTGAATGTCGTACTTGGCCATATACTCTGTAGTTTTTCAAAGATGCTTTTTCTGGGGAATCTTGATGTTTAAATTTCATCTAGAAAAGCAGTTTAGTTCTCAGGTACTCCAGAAATTCTGAAATAATGCACTTTTACTAATGAAGAAAAAGAAAGGACGAAAGCAACGACTTTAATTTTGTTCTGACACTGATTTATTCAGTATGAGGGGGTAAATAATGTGACTTTTACAGTCTGAGCAGTCACTACAGCTACAGTACAGCCAAACTGGTCTGACTTTAAATGATCTAAAATACTTCCTGTCCGCCTAACTCTGCCTTGAGCTTTAGTCAATTCAGTTGAATTTTATTTAACTCTGCCTGCTTTAGTAAACAGTATTTACATGCAGTTTGTGTCTTGTAAACAGAATCAGAGTTACATAGAGTACCATACAATGAAATAATAAATTATGTAATATGCATCTGTGTTTCAGGTCAGTGAGGAAAGTCAAGAAAAAGTTGCCACGTTTGTTGCTGATCCAAACACAGTTGCTGTCATTGACTGCTGAGTAGCTCATATAGACGGTAAATGCGAGCGCTTTCACCTGACGCGAGTCACAGTTCAATTAATCCCATAATTAAATACTGTGTAGTGTGTGTATAAATCTTTACATTTTCATTTGAACACAGACACGTGTTGCATTGTAATAATGAACACTTAATGGCTCTGAAAGTCTGTCAGTTTGTGTCACACAAAAATATTTCCTAAAAGTATGTAGTGAATGTATAAAATACAGTATTAGGGACCTGATGTTGGGTTCCTGCTCTTTGTCCATAATCTCCATTTCACTTGTCTCAAACCTCAAATGGCCAGTTCACCCAAATCCCACTTACTGCTAGTGATAAGTTTTATTTGCTGAGATATCCACCACTGTGTCTTCCATCACTACCCAAATTCACACATTTTGCTTTTTTCTTGCTTAAAAAATATTGCAAAATGTGTTTTGAAACAGGTGAAAGTGTTTCTGTAAAGAAATGTTGTTGACACTTTTCAATGGTATGACCAACACAAATTAACCTCCAAAAGTCTCAGCAGTAAATATCTTAAAGGCAAAGACAACACACACAACTGTCTGCTAGTTACCATGAGGGAGAAATATGTTTTTTGTGGTTTGGGTGAACTGACTTTTTAAAGATGCTTCACTAACTCATCTGTACCGTCATCTATTAGTTTAAACTTTAAATAGATTTATTGCAGAAAATCAATCCTCTCATTCATTTGCTTCATGCAAAGTGTCTCTGATAGTTTGTACATTCATCTACAGCTGTGTGTACAGTGTCTGTGTGTGTTACAGAGTAGTCTGATATGAGGATGAGCCTTCCTCTGAGCTGCTTTGCAGTAGCGGCTGTCTCTCTCCGTAGCTTGACGCCCTCTTCCTCCTCTGGTTACGCTTCCACTTCCTTCTTGCAACAACGAGCAGTGCAGCAACGATTGCGGCGATCAGCGCCCCGAGAATCCCGGCTCCCAGGAGCCACTGCCAGATCTGCTGGGCCTGCTGAAGGTAGGGCGTCAGGAACTCCTGAACAAACCTCTGGCCTGTAGTGGAGATACACAAGATGAGTCAGTTTGACATAAAGGTTGTAAAACACTCATTTCCTGAACATGTTTGTTGTTGTGTACTGACCAGGGTCCAACAGGTAGGCATAGTCAAATCCTAGGGCCTTGTTGGACAGGAAGTAATCTCCGTTTCTATAGAGAGGCAGGAAGGGCACCATGTAGTAACCATCATTGTGGCCAATGGGGGCATTGGCACGTGGGTAGCTGGTCCGGAGAGGCTGGTGGGTCCTGAGCCAGCGCTCAAAGATGCTGGAGAAGACAAGGAAGGATCGGAGAGATAGAGGGAGGAGGGGAAGGATGGATAAAGATGGATATGAAAAAGATAGAAAAGGAATGGTGAAATCATATAAAAGTAGTACCAAGGAGGTATAGACAAAGAAATAAGAAAGGTGGAAAACTCCTCCAATAAATATCCTCAAAAGGGGCTGTTGCTTTCAGTCATAAGGGAAACACAAACATGCAACAGAGAAGTGTTCAGATGTACATATTAAAAAGCTATTAAAAATAATGTTTATGTTTCACACTCTTAAACTGTGGCATCATTAATCATTAATTATACATGGGTAGGAGTGTCTTGTCTTCCTGTAAAAACATCTGAAAAACATTTCATTTCAGATATTTCTAAACCCCCAACGATTCAGAAAAGCATTCTAGGTAGGTGTCTTTATTAACTTTATAAGAGGAATAACTCTGACATTTATACATAAACTTACCAGGATATGTGCAAGACACCATTACAGGCAATTATCTCACTATTCTTACGCTTTCTTTGTAACTGTAACCTTTTATTTCTTGTCTTTTTTTTCTCTATTTATTACCCACTCCTCTATAACCTCCCTCTTTCTCATCCCGAACACATGTATTTTTGTTCACCATAACAAAAAAATATGGTTATTTTTCTGCAGAAAAAATAAATAATCGACCAGATGAATACGTGATTGTCAGCATGTTGTATGCTGATGCTCTTTTAGTAGACAAGTTTGTGTGTATCATCATACCTGTCAATGAAAGCATGGTGCAGCAGGAATATGGGGTCGTTGGCCGAACCCTGCACTGAGGACATGGAGCCATTCATGAAGACATGCAGGGCGTTGTGCATGGTGCTCTGGCCTGGTATTGCCATGCCTGTCTCTGGATTGGCAAAACCTGCAGGTGGGAAGAAAAGTGCAAACACGTACGTGAGAGAAGAGAGAGGGATAGAAGTTTACATGAGGGAGGGAGCTGAGTAGAAAGATAAGAAGGAAGAGATATTTGTGATACTGCGTTAAAAGGGAATTCTGTTAACTACATGTGATGTTTTAACAGAGTTGAATAGGTTGGATGTACTCACTTCTAGTGTTTCAAGTGCTCTTGTTCATATCTTTGAGATGCTTTTGATATAACTGAGACTGATGATGTCTAACACACTGCCAAGCAAGGGACTTATTGAGCTTACGACCAGCTGAAGGCCCCTGACTGTGGAAGCAGTCATTTACAGTAGAAGTGTCTCTTTTTGAGTGATGCTCATGGAAAATGCTTCAAGGTAACTATGAGTGAGACACTAATGTGGACAAAAAATATCAGACTCAAGCAACAAGATATTGCTAAAGTAAAACAGTTTCTTACACACCAATAAAACTGAATTACTCAGTCCCATATGAAAGATTTAAGCTGGCATGTTTAGTAGGACTGTTTAGTTTCATGGGTGCATGTGTTTCTTTCTGCTTGTGTTTCTCACTTTTAATAGGTTTACATTAAGTGTGTATGTCTGTATGTGTGCTTGCTTCTCTTTGAATGTGTCCACACAGACAGACACACACACACGTAATTGTATTTCTGCCCTTGTGTGAACCAAATGGGCCAAAACTCATCACTAGATTAGACATATTAGACATATTAGTCCAAGGATTAGATTCATTAGTTAAGCATGGAAGTATTACAATAATACAAATGTGTGTGTGTGTGTTTCCACTCTTACCCTCTATGGCGTTTCTAAAGCTCATGTTGGAGAATCGGTCCATGGGTCCAGTCTCATACTCGGGGAGGCCCACAATGGATTCCACATCAGCTGTTGTGGGGAGTCGTGGCACGCGGTTCGGATCATGGTTGCCAGGGTTACGCAACAGTGGACCCTCCCCGGTAGCGTTGCACAATGCCTCTCGGTTGTTGTACTCCTCCAGCTGGGTGCAGATCACCTACACACACGCACACACACACACACACACACACACACACACATTTAGTGAGCTACCATGACTAAAGCGCCTATAGACCTTTATAAAGTGTGAGCATGGGTAAATATTAGTGAAGACGAATGGAATTAAACCCAGTGATCACTGGTCGAAGTAGAAGATACAAACTACAAGATTTCTGACGGATTTCTCGGAATAACTCAGAATAAAGTTGCTGTCTTAGATACATTTTCTTGGAATGTGGATACAAAGCCTCTGAAGTAGGATTTTCACTTGGCTGGATCACTTTAGGGTGAATTCTTAAATAATTGTGTGTTTCCAACCAAATCTTTCATTTCTTTGGATTAAGAGACTAAACCAGCTTTAGAACAACAGACCTGCGGAGTGAAGTGGAAATAAAACAAGCTTTTGTTTGTTTGTCGGGGAAAGGAATTTTCAGTCTCTTAATAATGGGTAAGAATGATTTGCTCACACATCTACATGAACTCAAACATGCATGTTTTCACTCATAGACACACACACACTCAGTCAGGGGGAGACATTCACATTTTCTTACCTTCCATGAGGAGAAGACTGAAGCAGGGCTGATGAGGTTAGGATTGAAGGAGCTGCGTCCGCCCATCAGAGCATCGGTGCACACCTCACAGGACTGGGCATCCCTCCAGTCCCAGTATGGGATGGTGAAGTTGAAATCTCCCGTCAGCTTCCTTATCTCATTCTCCCAGTGAAGCAGGTAGATTCGGTGCCATGGCAGAAATGCTGCAGATTCATGGGCAAAGTCGATGTTCCTCCATACGTTCCCTGGGCCTCCCAGGAAGGCGTCCCGGGACACATAGTAGTGCATCCAAACAAACAGGTCGTAGGTGTTGATGTCAGAGAACATGGGGTTCTCACCATTTCCACCCATCTCTGCTCTTGTTGCTGTGGAGATCACATAGTCACGGCTGATGGTGTTCTTGGCCAGGTTCAGATACGAGATAAACTTCTGTTGCTCAGCAACTGACAGGGTCATGATGTTTCTGCGCACTGATTCCCTGTACTCAGCACAGTTTGAACCCCAGTAACCAAACCTGCATTCACCACAGTTAAAACCTCCATAATTTCCAGCACAGCGACATGTCCGGTTGAAGAAAGCTAAAGGCCAGAGCTCTCTGTCATCAATCCCTCTGTGTGGGTACTGGGGCCCATGGGGCTCATCTGAGACCTCCACCTCAGTGCAAAAACCACGGCCTGACAGGGCACCGCAGGCTGAGCCGTCACCATCCCACACCGGGCAACACTCTTTGGTCCGTAGTCCCTCTGAGTTGGCACATGGGCGAGGGAATTGGCACAAACTAGTCCCAATGAGCTGCAGCAGAACTACAGATACACACAGGTGCCTCATGATGAAAAGTCAGAGCAACTCCAGTCTTGTGGGAATGTAAACTCCTGCTGAAAAGACGGACACAACAGAACCAGATGCCAAGGTTAGACTCAGTGAAAGCAGCACAGAGGAGTAACTTCACTGCCGAAAAGTTACTTCTAGTTAGTAGGCTACATGCAGAGAAATACAGGATTGCACATTCAACCAGATTTGATCTAGAGATGGCTTCTGCGGCAGACTTAAAGAGTAAATGATAACCTACACACTCTTCAGTTACCTGTATTTACACAAGCAACCAATTACTAACTTATTTTTTTTTAAAAATAGCAGCTTCCAGATTCCTGAAACTTGCTACCCCTCTATGCTACTCTAACCCTCGACCAAACCTCCTTCCACCTCTCTCTTACACCCAGCCAAGAGCCGTTTTAGGGGCCGTCCCCCTGTCTGTGATCTCATTGTGATCTCACGGTCTCAGTAAGGCACACTTACTGCACACACCCACACACACACACACGTGCACTCACACGCTGTCACATGCTCAGGATAATATTCCTGATAGCTCTTTCATTTTGTCTTGAGACCAGCTGACTTCTACTAGACCTCAGGCAGAAATGTGTGTGTGTGTGTGTGTGTGTGTGTGTTTGTGCGCACCAAACTTGGCAGAGGAAATGTGTGCATGATCAAGTGTACAGTTGGTGTGCTGTTTGAGACAGAAACAGTGAGAGATGGAAAAGAAACAGAAGATACAGAGGTGGAAAATTGATATTACACAGTATATTAATGAGAATCAGGTCAGAGATAATATTGTTATGTATACGGTGTATAAAAGAGGACCAAAAATAGACCCTTGTGGTTGTGGGACACCTATACTAAACTTAAGAGCACACTTTGAGAATAAACAGTGAAAATATCTCTTATTTCATCATTGGCTTTTTCTGGTACAGTTATGTTTTTATTACTTCATATAAAGGATTGGAAATTGAGCTGAGAAGCAGTTTATGTTGCAGGCAGCATTTACAGTAACTGAATAGGAAAAGCTAAACCAATAATGTTTTGTTATTTTGTCAACATTACATAACATTTACAGTGCAAAAGTTTAATTCTCTTTGATAAAAAGGATACGTGCCATAATTGCGTTTTACTTGAACAGAAGGCACACCTCTTCCTCCTCCCAGTTCACTGTTAAGACCGCATATGTCCATATGTAGACTTGATTTATGAATAGGCAGTGGCAGCTTCCCTTTTATTCTATTACAGAAAAATAGACATAGATCATTGAAAATAAATAAAAACAGAAAGTCATGCAGACGGCTCCATCAAACAAACAATGTCATTGGTGTTTTACAGTGTTGAGCATGAAATTCTAACCTTTAATTTTCACACTGTAGTACACCATTGAGTGCTTTTTTTGGGTAATTTTTCTGTGATGAAATGTTTTTATCTCTGTGCTGCTGCACTTTTGACTTTCCAGTGCTGTTGCCCTTGTGCACAGAATACAGGCCTTTATTTCCTTTGTGTATCTGTGTCTGTATAAACACACAAACACAAAGTAGATGATCACAGAGTTCATAATCAAGGCTGCCATGGTTTTATGCAAAGATAACTATGTTATTAATCAGTTTATTGCATTATGGTTAAAATATCATGGTGATTATCAGTGGTCGAAAGAGTACTTAAAAGTAAAAGTAGCATTACCACGATGTAAAAATACTGATACAAATAAAAATCCTGTGTTCAAAGTCTAAATAGAAGTACATACATATTGATAGTAAAATGTATTTAAAGTACAAGAAGTCAAACTACGCATTATGCAGCAGAATACCCTGTCAGTGTGACTTTATTATATATATTATATTATTGGATTATCTCTGATGCATTACTCTGTATGCAACATTTACATGCTGTAACTGGTGGAGGCAAAGCTACTAATAACTACTTTATAAACTGTCTAAAACGTTTTTTTAAATACATGTAGCGGAGTGAAAAGTACAATAATTATCTCTGAAATTAAATGTAGTGAAGTAGAAGAATAAAGTAATATAAAATGGAACTACTGAAGTACAAGTACCTCAAATTTGTGTAAATGCAATTAGTTACATTCCACCTCTGAATTCTGTTGGGTACAATGAGTGTTTATATGAATAAATTGTTATATTGTGTTGCCATGGTGGGGCTAAGATGTCTAAAAAGTAAAAAGTTAAAGTAAAGTACAAGCACCCTAATATTATACTTAAGTAGCCTAGTACTTGAGTAACATGTGAAATATGAATGCAACACAGGTATAACAAAGTTCCAAAATGCTTTAAGAAACATTTTATTAGGCTGCACATTACAAACTAACGGCCTACAGTATGTCTTTGACAGTGCCCTCATCATCTGTACCACATGGCACAGCGTGACGATCATCTGCACAATACAAGAATGCACAATATGTGGAAACTGCGCGGAGGGGAGAGAATAAGAAAGAACCCTCCACATCCCACCCCCACATCCCACCCCACTCTGCAGACTGCTAGGCTAGTTGGGCTCAGGACAGAAAGTCATCTGCGCAAACCTCTGGATCACAAGCCGGTCACATGCTGCCGTAGCCAGGCACGGGGTGCAGCTTATCCCGCTGAACGCAGCGGAGCGCACAGGAATGACCATCACAGGATGAACTTGTCCGCAGGGCTCCTCTGAGAGAGAGAGACAGGCAGTAGGCTATGTGTGTGTGTGTGTGTGTGTGTGAGAGAGAGAGAGAGAGAGAGGGAGAGACAGGCAGTATGTGTGTGTGTGAGAGAGAGAGAGAGGGAGAGAGAGGGAGAGAGAGAGCCTTTTCTTTGAACTTACTGAGAATTTCACCTTCTGTCAAGCTCTCAATTTACAACAGTTCACACGATTAACTCCTGAATAGTTCAACAACCACGTGAGTAGGCTAAAGACTTCGGAATGACGCCTGATTGAGACTTTTCTCACAAATCTCTTCTTCTTCTTTTTGTCGCAACCGGACACAAGAGGGCAGCATGGCCCATGTATTGCCTGAAACTAAAGAACACCACAGGGCGACTGCCTCTCACAACATTATTGCACACAGTTAAACTTTTCTCCTCATCAGTCGTAATGAGACAGGAGAGGAGGGAGAATACTGATGATATGACCAGCTGGTGGTGTTTTTTTAATGGTTATTTGACTTGTTTTTTAATTTCAGAAAGCTTATTCATATTAAAATCCACCCCGCTGCCCTGCACAGATGAAACATTTCTTCCTGATTTCTACTACAGGGGAGAGACATAATTTGCACGTTGTTGCCCGAGGAGATAATTTGGCTCTTAGCTAGAAAATCTGAAAATGTGCTTGAAAATTAGAACATTGCTTTTCAGTCCAATCTTGAAAACAGGTGGAGCTGTACCTAACTGGTTGAATCACAGGAGTCACCAGAGCGATGGAGGGAGAAAAGTGTTGGTGTAACTCATTGTAAGTGTTGATCATGAGTGTAAGTGTACTGGAGGAAGTAAAATGTGCTTCAGATGTGAGTGTGTGTTTGTGGCTCAGAGTCAGAGATGGTTGGAGAGTATGACCTCCTTTGACCCTGTGGCTCCTCATCTGCATCTAAGAGAGCGAGGCAGAGAGATAGATCAATTCATTGATTAGTTGATGGATAGAAAATCTATCTGCAACTATTTTTGATGAGCAATTAAAAAAATTTTTTTTAAGCAAAAATGGCAAAAAGTTTCCAGCTTCTCAAAATGTGGATATTTCCTGGTTTTCTTAGTCTTCTATGACAGTAAACTGAAAATCTTTGGGTTTTCAACTTTTAATCAGACAACACAAGACACTCACTTAAGACATCACCATGGGCTCTGGAAATATTGTAATAATAAAAATAAAAATAATAACTTGCATTTTTATAGCACGTTTCAGGGGACCCAAGGACGCTGTACACATAAGGAGGCAGACAAAACAAATAACAGTGTGATGGGCATTTTTGCTGATATTCTATAGACCAAACTATTAATAAATATATAAAGAATCATTAGTCACAGCCCTAAGATGAATAGATATTTTTATGATTGTCCCCCTTTTCACCGGGACTTTGAAAATTTTGTTATTTCATTTCTGCAGAGTAAAATTCACATACTGCTGCAGCATCCCCAGTTTGTCTGTTGTCCCTGTTGTCAGGGCGTCCTGGTAGTCAGAGACACTATGACAGCTTGTCAACCTGTGCTGACAGTTAACATCGACACTGAGGCTACCTTTAGTTTGTATGCACCCCGACTCTGGAACACCCTGCTGGAGGATCTGAGGACATACTCTCTTTTTAAAGTGTGTTGAATTTACATTTCTCTGCTTAAAATGTGATAAATAAACACAGTGTTATGTTATATTACATAATAAACCCACATCTGTTCCACTGGGCTTCTCTTTTGAGGGAGATTCGTGTCATTTTTTCTCGCAATCATTTTATAATTAGGTATAAATCTGCCAATGAGGTAAGGCTTTTTCACTTGATTACAGTGCGTTTCAACTAGTTTCAACATTGTTGCAGAGTCGAGTTGCATAATGCTGAAGTAGGTGGACAGATCTGCCTTTTGAGTCAAAATGTCACATGAAAATTGTTGTTTTTATGGTAGTGACATTATTTTACCCAACTGGTAAAGATTTTCAAAATGTATTTGTGACATGTTAGGTCTTTTAAGATAAACATACTGCCTAAATGGCTTAAATGTAAATCAGGAAAATATTTATTAAGTGTAAAACCTGGTGATGACATGAGCAAAACAATCAAGACGATTAGGCTTATTAGGAATTAAATACCACAAGGTGAATGTTTGCCACATGTCACAGTCTTGTTGTTTAGTTCACTTAAAACAGATAAGTGACATTAAAGCCCAAATCTTCACGTGTACAATGAAGCAGAAATCCCATTACATGAGAGTGAATGTTTCATAACTGACGTTCTCGTTTCTGTGTTGGCATTATGCGGTTGTAGTTTTTTTTCTCTATTTGTCCTACTTAGAGTGGGAATATCACAGTCAAGTGACAACCCTGGAAATCAGCTATGTGTCTATGGCAACCACGGGTATCCACTGTTATTTTGAAATGCCATTGAATAATTGATTTGCCGACTGTGACACTGACTCTGTTGTGCTTGTGATTTGCGGAGGAGTGTGGTAAAAAGAGATTTTTACCCTATAGATGTTTATATACGTGTGCTACACACTTGTACATAGTTACACACCAGTTATGCACAAACACACACACACAGAGTGCAGGTATGTTTTAGATGGTGTCCTTGTAGCGGTTGCTTTGTCACTGCAATCTTATTTTCTTCCAACCAGGGGACCTGTCACCATGTGGTGCGCTCCACTGTAGCCCACACACTCTGCTTAACAGTGTCAGATCACACACATAGTGTGGTAACTGGATGATTTTTATCTATTATACCTTTCAATTCAATTCTCCATGATTCGATACACCCTGCTCTATCACATGTTTCAATATTCATTCACTTATTGATTCAAATTTCCTTCAATCAATGTGTGTGTGTGTGTGTGTGTGTGTGTGTTTGAGAGAGAGAGATTTGACTAGCATCAAATGAGAGAAATTGAGCTGATCCATTGGCTGCTTGTTGATTTTCTGTTTCACTACAATGGTGAAGGGTTGCCGTGGAAATGTGACCCCAGATCATATTGGCATTTCATCTGTCTTAAACGGCTCTATTTAGAAAATCAAGGACATGATGTGATGTGACAGCAGACAGAAACTTCCCATGTGTTGGAGTCTGTATGTGTTGTTGATGTCTGCGTGAGTGATCGAGGAAATTCTCAAAAATGTGTGGCCATGGGTGTATTTATATGTTTACCAGGAACATATATCTATTGTTAGATAAAGATCTTTATGGTCTGATCTAACCTCTAAGATTATAACACATGGTTATTTAGGTTTAAATCTTAATTTATGAGCAGATGAAGGATTATGCTGCATCTAAATTCAGAGGCTGGATCCTCCAAAGTGTGCATTTTAACATCAATGGTGTCATAATGCATCAACAAAGCTGTCCCATCCAAGAAATGCCAACTTCTTTTTCCTGAATCTGCAGCACACATCCGGTGAATCATTGCAACCATCAGTATCCCATAATCCATTGCGGGCCATCAATTGTTTTATGGTGCATTCAAGTGATCATCGACCATGTTGTCATGGTCGTCAGTCAATGGTAAAAACATGACATCATCTGGATCAATGAAAAAGTCACTGCAAGATGTAGATATTTGAAATCAGTCATAAATTGCAGTGTTCTTGTTAGCAGCCTGATTATGATGTTAATGCAATAACTTTACAGACAAGTGGAAGTTATATGGATGGAAGCTATGAATATATTTATATGGATACATTTACCAATGTCAGTGGAATGAGATGCACAGTTTCAACATATCCCAAACCAGCTTGATTTTCCTCATAACGAAAATATACCTGATCATACGTCTGCTGTAACTATAGGCTTTTTGCTTTTGGCATTTTCAGGACCGGATTAACCCACTAGTGGGTCCTGGGGCAAAAAGTGAGCTGTGGGCCCCTACTGAGTCCCTCATGTTCTCCAACTTAGTTTGATTATAAGTTGATTAAATGCCAATTTATTTAAGAATATACAACAGGCAAGAATAATATCAACTAGAATATTAAAGGTATTAAAACTAGATTTTGACACATGGCCACTTTACAAGACCTCAAGGTAAAAAAAAAAGAGGTAAAAATGCAGTAATTGCCTCAAGGCCCTTGACCAGTTCATCAAATCACCAACAGCTAATTGGCAGAAAGTCAACCGAGGGTCTTCTTTGCCTGGTTGGTAATTCAGCTTTGGGGATTTTTACTGTCAGAAAAGTGAAACAGAGAGAGAGAGAGAGAGAGGTCAGGGTTAGTAAGGCTATCACTGCATCAGCTAAAGCCGCATGTGTGTGTGAATTTGTGTAGTTGTGTGTGTGTGTGTGTGTGTGTGTGTGTGTATGTGTGTGTGTGTGTATGTGTGCTTGTGTATGTCTATACTCCTTTAATGGTCTACTAATCCCAATGCATTTGGCTGGCAAATTAATCCAAGCCTTGTCATAGCCAAGCTCTAAAACCCCCTTCTATCCCTGGCCTACTCCCCTCTCCCTGTCTCTCCCTCGATCTCTCTTTCTTCCTCTGGGGTTGCTCTCTATCAGTAGCTATCTCCAGATGGTATCTTGGAGGTGTGATACAGAGAGAGAGAGAGAGAGGGTGGATGACCTGTGACGCGGACAGAGCCTCCTCATTGGAGCGCGTGGCGAGGCGGAGAGAGGACAGGGGGTTTATTTGTTGCCATAGTGAAAAAGTAGATTACCCACCGCCAGCATGATGCTCTGATGGACGCGTGAGGGATGCTGTATTTCTCCAGGATCATTCACCTGTCCTGCAAGCAAAGGTATCTCAACTTCTCTTGTTTTCCATTCATGGAGGGAAATAGATGTAGTGGTAAAGACAATTTCTCATGCATTATTTTTCCTAAACCAACCAAGTTCATGTATGGGAATGCACCTCCAAAGTGACTAAAACAGGGGGGCGCTTCCTGAGATAGCCCCCTTTATGTATTATATGCCTATGTAGAAGTAAACACATTACAAACAATCACTTTAATATTCCCGAGAGACACTGTGTCTTAGGTAGGCTGCTCACGGAGAGCTGATGGCGACCTAATAGCACATATGATATCCTTGATGTCCTATAATTCCTTCGACTGCAAGATTTATGTAACGTTAGTGACATGGTATTGTATCACTAAAGGAAGGAAATACTGTTTAAGCCATTTGCTGTCATACGGTGAGTCACATTTCCAAACAAATTGCCCAGAGTTGAAGAAAGCACAAAAAAGGGGAAAAGAGGTTTCCATCATCCTTCCCATAATAGCATGTCATTTTTGTATTGTATTGCTGTATATCTTGGCAGGCGTCTGTAGCCTATTGATAAAATAATAATAATAAAATACAACAAAATTATTATTTTTCATTAATGATTAAAAATAAGAGCAAAATAAAATGTCTTATTATATAACTTTAATTTAATTAAAAGTTGCTATGCCATTACAAATACACAAACAAGTCTATTTTCGTACAAAACCTAAAATAGCACTCCGTTGTTGGCAGTGGCAGTCAGTGTCAGCGTTATATGGCTCGAGACGTTTGCAGGGGGAGCAGGATGTTTCCATTAGATTTGTATAGATTTTTTAAAAATCTTTAATTATTTGATCTCTGTGGGTCGTTAAATTGGACGTCAGGCGAAGCTGTATAGGTTAATGGCTCTTTACTCCTGTGACCGCTACGAAACTTCAAATGTTATCGATCTCCTCCACCTCATCGTTATCCCAGCCCACAGCGTCACCTCTGATGTCTATTTGATCAGAGAGGGGAGAGAGATACAGACAGTCCACTTTCACGCTACACGTTAGGCTATAACTCACGCTCAGGCAATAACTCAGGCTACAGTAGCCTATATTTGCAGTTTATAGGCTTTGCGTGCATTTTTCTGATCTATCAGTTTTTTAATTGTAAATTAAAGGCGTTTGTGAGTGCAGGATAATGCAGAAGTAAAAGGCAGCGGGACCAACAGAGAACAACCGAGAGGGATGGACACGAGGGAAATTGGAAATATAAACATGTGTAGAGAGACAGACAGAGACAGATAGACACGAGTCACACAAATCAATAAGCTCTGTACACTGCTCTGTGTAATAAGCACACTGCACAGTCTTCGCTGTGTTTCTCTGTATGTCTCTAGCTGCCTGTTCCCTCTGCTGGCGTGATATAGCCTACCCTTCTGACACTGTGAACCTTGCACGGCACGCTTTGTAAATACCTACTTAATGTAATTATGGTCATGGCAATAAATCACATTTCAGTTAGAGAGAACGGGAGAGAAAATCTAGTGTCTCGCGTACCTACGGTAGTGTTAGCGTAGCTCTGCCCTCCGCGGTGTTGAGGTAGGCAAGATTGGGTTGAGGTTAAGCATCGCAGAAGACGACTGGTTGGGGTCTAGAGGGGAGAAAAGTTGAGTTCTGGAGAAGGGGAACCACACTTTGGCAAAACACCTGTGCCGCACTTTGCGCTGTGCGTCGCTTAGCAATGTAGGTTAAATTTGCGTAGTTGAGCCGCCGTTCAGCTAGGCTAACGTCTGCCGAATAATTTAGTTGCCAAGTGTGCATATCGTAAACTATAGTAGCTTAAATTGATTTGCTTAGTTTTACATTAAAACACCTAACATTAATAGGTTTACAGATAAACTTCGATGCTCCATGGTTTGATATTAAGTTGAGAAATAGCCTAGCTAACGTTAGACACACCGCAGCCCTGTTGTTGGAGAACTGTTTTTGAAAAATTAGTCTGCAGACCAGCTGCTAGCTTGTCTACTCTTTCAAGTAAGGGTTTTCTAGTTTGTCCTCACGTCTCACCACATCCCCGGGTAGGAGGATGTAAGAGGAAGGACAGGAGGATAAATCAAGATAGGAGAGGTCAAAGAAATGTCCAGAAAACAAATTGAGTGACCCATAGGCACATTCTAGCGTAACTCAACAGGCAAATACAAGGGAAGATAAAAGAGGAGAAGAAAAGAGTGTAGGTTAAATTTATAAAGATGGAGAGTTGGAGAGGGGTGGATGAGAGAGGAAATAAGACTAGGGTGGTGGTGTGTGGAGAAAGAGATGAGCGGGGAGAGGGACTGAGCAGAGGAGAGGAAAGAGGGTGGGATGAAGGAGAGGTGTTTGGAGAGAAGCTCAGGTGTGCGTGACTAGAAAACGGAGGAAGCTCGGAAGCTGCACAGCAATCAGAGGCAGCTCCGGCGTGTTTGACATTGGACTACACATAATCGGCAGTATCTTTTCTCTGTGATTGTAACTTGCAACCTAATTATTAAGCGGGACCGTGCCGGCTACGCCAGAGAGACATATATTCATATAAGGTAAGACTTACTGTTACATTTTGCAAATTTAATGAAAGATCAAGATTAATTCAATATGTCTACACAGACTTATGCTGTCTACCCTACTCTATATTCTGCTCAGAGTGATTTTGTCGCACTTTGTTATTACCTACTGTTCTTGCAATGCTCCTAAAGGGACTTGTAGTTACATCTGGACTAGTTAGGATCTCCTTGAATTATATGATAAGGTTATATCCCGTAACGGTGTAACCTAGTTAACGTGAGCAGCCAGTTGCACTACCTATAGGAGATACAGTCATACCAATAAGACAGAGAGGGATCAGAAACCCGGTTTTCATCGGTGCATGCTGTAGCCATGTTAATTTCAGACGTTGTCTCTGTCATGCTTTGCACCATTCGCTCGTAATAAAATCGTGTACGTAGTGTGTGTTTTGATTCGGTGCAAATGATGGGACTCTGACCTCCCATCGCGGCTGACTGATGCAGCGCTGCGCCAGTCGTCGTTGTTGTCTCTGGATTCTATTTCTCCTTGGAGGGAGGCAGTTTGACCAGGCGCTGTACGTGTATGTCAGAGATTAATTAAGGTTATACAAAACATCACGCGTCAAAACATCACGAGTCAATGAATTCCTTTATTGGGACCCTATAGGAACATCAACGAAACCACAATAGATACAAAAAAGCAAAGTACAACGAGGTTGTTGAAAACCAACGATTGAAGATTGTAGGCTGCAAGTCCCTGTTGAAACATTGCAGAATGTAGTGTTTTAAGGTCAGAGCCTGTTTGGGGGAGTTATGCAGGCGCAGCTCTGTCATACCTTTGCTGATGTGCCGCTGCAGCAGGTAAAGTCGTTACTGTGTTGGCACTCCCTGACGACAATGATTATCCGTGCATTATTGAGACCCCATAGTGAGGTAGCCTATAGCCAGCAGTACTCAACAGCACGTTTACAGAGACATACTTGTTGGATGTCTGATCTGATGTAGTCATTGGCTTTCACTGTAGTGAAATGGGTTCAGATACATTCTGATGGTGTGCCCTTTATAGTCCTATAAGGTCATTCACTATCCTATCTAATTTGTTTGTTTATTTATTTGTTGAGATTTGTATAACTAGATAGACTGACAAAAGCAAATTGGCTGTAGCAGTTAGGGAAGATGTCAGGAGATGCTCACTATGGAAAACTATGCAAGTAAAAATCTGAATGTTGTGAGTGTTGGCGTCTCCTATCCTTAGTGATGTCCGTCTGAGCACAAGGAACAGCTCCTAGTGGCACTTAGATGAATCTAGAAACAGGGCAGCAATTAGTGATGATGAAAATAAACCTTGTTGTCAAACATGTTGTTTCCTGGGGCTCAGGTGCAAAAAAAATAGTACCTCTGCACATTCGGGAACAAGAGGCACATGGAGACACATTGTCACATGCCCACTCAGCAAAAGCCTTCCCTGAACAACTGAAGCTTCCCAAAATATTGCTGCTTCCTTAAATTGTGTACACAATAGAAAAAGCAGCATGACCCATTTTAGTAGCCAGCAAATAATTTGAGAAACACTATGGTATCGGTTGATGTTGCCTATTTGCTCTGTGTTTCTGTTGAACATTCATGCCCCTGAGTTTTGGTATGTCTTATATTCAAAGAAAGACATGGAGATACTCTTATTACGTAAAGATGTGTGTAGCCTAATATATATGTCAAAACGCCTATGTTGGTACTCCATTTATCCTTACATTTTATATTTTAAATAAACTGTAATTGTTGCAGTAAATTAAATGCTTTCTCAACACATTAAACAGGGTGTCAGCAGCCCTAATGAAACTCATTGAATTTAAGCAAGGCAGAGAGGGAGGGAGAATGGTTTAAGTCTCTGTCTATGTTGTGTGTTTATGTCTGTGTAAAAGTTGATCTGGAAGGTTTTATAATGCCCTTGTGTGTAGTTTGGATGGAACTAGAGATATAAACGCCTAATGGCATGTGTGAGATGTTTGTTTAGGGAATGAGGATTTGATTTTCCTTTCCTTTTAGCAACAGTTAGGCCTACGCAACAAGAGGGAGACACAGAGGGGGAGCGTGACAGAGAGACACAGCAGGTATGTGACTGAGTGTGTGAGAGAGACATACTGGAGGATTGCTAATGAAACAGCGGCCTGTTTTGGGGAGAGAGAAGTGTGTGGTGAAATGGTTTTTGGTGAGTGGGAATGTGTGTATGAATATAGTTAGCAGAGACATTGTAAGTGAGGAGAGTTTGAAAATTATATTTGTAACTTATTACATTAATATACCAGTAGAGAAGACAGAATGGGAGACAAGAGACACAATTGCGTCATTACTGGAGACAGTGTGTGAGCAAGAGCTGAGTTTTGCTTGATTTGTTCATTATTGGAGCAGCAGTTAGCCCTGTTGCCATCCTGACACTGTCATGTTAATTATGTTCAGTGAGACTCTCTGTCCCTTGATGCCTCTTTTCATCACTCTGTCCTTCTTCGTCTGTGTCCTTTCTTATCTCCTTCTCTGTCTCCATCTCTCCTTCTCTACCTCTTTCTCCATACACTTTCTTTCTTCCCCTACCCTTCCCTCATTCTTCTTCTCTCTCCATCTTCCCTCCTTCTGTCTTTTCATCTAACATGCTCTGTTTCCTTCCCTTCTTCCATGTCCCTCTCATCCTCTCTTTCTATATTTCACTACACTCCACCTTCATTCCCCCCCCATTCTCTCTCCCCCCCTATTCTCTCTCCCCCCCTTCCCCCACTCAGCTAACCACCAACATCCCTGTCATGACCTTGATCCTGTTTTGCATAAGCAGTGGATGCCATCCTCTGCTGTCTAAACTGTCCCAGCTTCCCTGCTGTTTACGGTCAATTAAATTGCTCCATTGCGTTTTTTTGCAAAGTATTTGTGTAGCTCTGAGGTTAAGCAAATTATAAGACTTGTCCATTAATGCAGAGGGACGCTACTTTAAAGTTTACTTGGGGGAGGAAACGGATGTCCCCCGTATTTGGCTGACTGTTAAACACTGTATGCTTGGTGTATTTCTTGTAGCTAGATATGTCCTGTATGTCCGTTTGAATCATCTACTTAGTGGGTGACTTGCCCACATTTTGCAAAATGTTTGCACTTCATTAAATGGATGCATTCTATAATTTATATAACAAGGCACGTGCAATAGTCTACTTTCTTTCCTAGAACAAAAGGAATACAAAGTACCCCTGAATGCACAGTTTTTGCCAAAGGTTGTCTTTCAGTCTCAAAAACAATTTGAACTGTAACAAGAACGATGCAAGAGGGCTCAATTTGGAGAGAACACCCAAAAGCCAGTATTAAAGTAATACCACTGAAGCAGCAGGAGAAAAGGGGATAACATACCAAGTTTGATTTGGTTAGAGTCGAGGGGCAGACACTGACGGCATGACATACGGTATGCTGATGGATTTTTTTTGGTACTCATGATGGCTTTTCAACAGTGGACTTAATCTTCAAGGACCAAAACAAAAAGGAATTAAAGAGAAGAATGGGACTGCCAGTGGTTTTATGTGAACTTGTTGGTGTTAAGTGAGTGCTGTATAAGACTTCAGACAACCAAAGATTCCTCGCAGCAGCTGGGAGGTGTGATATGATGTTGTGGTTGTGTTATTGATATTATGTTGGTGACTCTGCTCAGTCTCAGTGATTTGATTGGTACACCAGGCAGAACAGGGACGAGGCCGTAAAGCTGGGCCAGTGTTTGTAAAGCCATACATATTTCAAGAGTATTGGTTTAGAGCCAGTTCTCAAGTCACAATGTCATTATGTTGCTCACTTTATGGCCGATGCAAAAGTAAAATTGGTGTGCTGATCTGCCAACATGTTTACCTGTTCCTCTGAGGTTTTATGAATGGACATTAGAATCCCAAATTATAGTTGTTACTGTATTTCCCCATTTTGCCATGCAGTGAACAATATAATAAACTAAACTTATCTTAATACATTATGAAAAAGTAGAATCTTATTTAATCAAAGATTATAAATGCATATGTGTAAACAATATGATGGTGAAGGTCTGTCAAGCTTAAGTAAAGATCGGAGATTGTGTCTACACACCGTGATTATATAGAAGCACATAGATCAAACTATTAAACCACAGACAAGCCTGTGTGGCAAGCATGCTTGTGAAATCCAGCACCAACTAAGATGTTCAAATTTTAACAAGGTATTTTCTGCTCACAGGTTTATGTGAACATGTCTGTCTGTCACCTGTTACTGTGGAGACCAACTCTACCTTATAACTGGGGGAGCCTGAAGTTATTTCAGCCAATGAGACTTAGCCCACATTTTCTTTTGAATTTCCCAGGTTGCACTGCTGCACCTGTCTCAGCTATTGCAGTGATGGTCCCACCTTGAAATCTGAAGGAAAGGAAGACCAGCTAGAAGAAAGGAATATAGTGAAATCATCCAGTTTCAAAAACCCCTCTGTGCCACAAGCTCTTGCCATGGCCAGGAAAAGTGTTTCTCGGACAAATAGTTTCCTGTGACAGCTCTACACAACACATTTGTGATCTGCTTCTCCTTTTTTACTTTAACGGACCAAGATGATGCTTTGGCTGCTGCTTATTCTGTCCATTCGGATGGAGTCCGATCAGGCTGACTCTGCCCAGTCCAACGAACGACGAGTTGTAGCACACATACCTGGTGACATCATCATTGGAGCTTTGTTCTCTGTCCATCATCAGCCTCCTGCTGACAAGGTAATGTTGTGCTTATGTGTCTGTGTGTGTCTGCATGACGGTTCATGTGTCATAGGAATTCAGTTTTTGTGACTGTAAATTTTCACATTCCTCTCGCACTGACCTCTATGTGTAATCCTGCCTGGATTTGAAAGAAGCACTTTAAAAATGTTACAGAAGTTAAGACAGAAAATGTATACAATGATGGTCAGAAAAATTATTGGAGATAATTTTGGCCAAATTTCTGATTTATTGTACAGCGAGTCGTAATGATGCTCTGCTTATTAAGAGCCAAAGAACACATTCAATTTGTAGAATGGGTACCTCTATTAGTCCATGAACCTTCAACCTCCATTAGCTGCCCCAGGAACCTGTAGTTACCCACTGACATTCAAGCTTTTCCCATCTCATTATGGATAATTGCAAACAGGAAAAAGTGAATGTGGCAGCCATTTGAATATAAAACAAATATTAGTCTAACAGTGAAGCACTTTTTTAGTAGACTGTTCATCCAGTTTACTAAAAAATGAAAATGTTTCTGAATAATTAATGCCATCATCAGTAATCACAACATTTAGACATAGTCTAAGGATAACATTTATCTAAATGTCAGTTCAGTTTGACTAGATTTGATTTCACCTTCCTCCCTGTACACCCTGCGCAGGTACATGAGCGCAAGTGTGGCGCGGTGCGAGAACAGTATGGCATCCAGAGGGTGGAGGCCATGATGCACACACTGGACCGCATCAACACTGACCCGAACATCCTTCCCAACATCAGCCTGGGCTGTGAGATCCGGGACTCCTGTTGGCACTCAGCTGTGGCTCTGGAGCAGAGCATCGAGTTCATACGAGATTCGCTTGTCTCCTCTGATGAGGCCGAGGAGTGGGGTGGAGGAGGTTCCTGGGGAGGGGGTGGAGGTGGAGGTGCGACGATGAAGTGTGCAGACCCCTCTGCCACTCCAATGCGGGGGAAGAAACCCATTGTGGGTTTAATTGGACCGGGGTCAAGCTCAGTGGCCATCCAGGTCCAGAACCTTCTACAGCTGTTCAACATACCACAGATTGCCTACTCTGCCACCAGTATGGACCTCAGTGATAAGGTGAGACCATGTACCTGTAGACAAGTTTCTATGTTATTGAAGTACAGATGTAGGCTCATAAATATTAGAGGGTATCATTAAGGGAGAGAATGTGTTACTGCTACTTTAATGTAACTTTAATTTAACTATATACAATTACCCATTACTTACCTGAATGTTCTAGATGCTCCTGGATAACTCTGCTTGTCACTGATTTTCATTTCCATTGTTTCAGAGCCTTTATAAGTACTTTATGCGGGTGGTGCCTTCAGATGCCCAGCAGGCAAGAGCTATGGTGGACATTGTCAAGAGATACAACTGGAGCTACGTGTCTGCTATACACACTGAAGGTACATACACCCACACACGCACTCTGACTTTTAAACTCCTCTTCCAAGCTCAGACCTGCACACAGACTCTTGTCTTTTCTTTTTTCTTGTTCTTTCTTCCTCTCTCTGTCTCTGCCTCATTATACTGCATTCTTTGCTCCTCATTACATTTATTTACCGGAATCTTATCCAGAGTGACTTAAGATAAATGGAACAGTAGTCCAAGTGGAAAGTCCTTGATCACTCTCAGATGTCCAACTGTGAAGACATTTATGGTGCTTCACAAAAAGGAGCTTTTTGAGAAATTAGAGCCAAGGAGAAAAAACAGAAAAGTGTTCTTTCAAACAAGATAGGAGTATTTTCAGTGCAAGGACAAGAAGAAGACAAGGGGGAGAGGAATGCAATTGATAAATCGGTCGTAGCAACAGTGCTGCAGAGAGGGAGGGGGACGTGTTTTTTAAAGAGATGAGTTTTCAGCTTACTAACCTAAATGTGATAAAAATTGAATTATTGTAGCTGGGTTGAGGCTAGCTAGAAGCCAAGAAGTTGATAAAGCAGTAGTGTCCAAAATCAGCAGTGTAGGTCAGTAGGTAGTTGCTGGAGGATAGGGGAACGAATAGGGTCACAAGAACAGGTGGTTGCCACACTACCAGAAATAAGCATCTGGGGATAGCGGAGACAGACATTCTGCCAGAGAGCATAGTCAAAACAAGATGGAGTGCAGGTGCCATTGACCTCAAAGTATAAAGTATCTTCACAGAATATATGCTCAACCTAGAACAACAAGGGAGAAACACATGGAGACCTGGAGGAGGATTGCATACTATAGACAGAGAAAATAGTTTCAAGATAATTTAATTTTCAAATTATAAGTGTGTGTATATATAATAGAGCCATATAGATTTACTGTACAAACTCACATACTCACTCACTCTGAAGGTGGTAGTGAGTTGAGTCAGGTGGTTTACTGGTGGGAGATAGTGTGACAGCTACAGGAACTGGAGGACAATGCAGTAACTGTGCATGTGTCCACCGAGAGAAGGCTTGTTGAACCTGCGAGTGTGATGAAGAGCGATAAGCGCACACACGCACATCCACCCACCCACACCCATCATACCTCAATTCAAATGCTGTTGTAATGCCCTCTGGCCAGGCGCTAGAGTCTTTGTATGTGAATGTACACTACATCTGCATTCTGAGTATGCATGCATGTGTGTGTCTGTGGGTGTGAGAGATGTTTGTTTGTTATTGTGTGTTGGGATTGCATTGGAGGAGAGTGTATAGAGTTTAGAGGCAAAACTGTTATGTGATGCAGAAGCTGATGTCAAACTAAATGTCTAAAACATATTGCACAAATATGGACTGATTTGCATGTATCAACTGAAATAGTAAACGAACTTGTAAAGTAGTAAAAAACTATAAATTACAGATTTTATATTATAATAATATGATTCATTTATCAGTATGATTTTTATACATTTTATACATTTTTCTGTTTAAGTCATGTAAGCGTAGAATATTTAGTGTTATCATTCTCAAATTAAAGGGAAATTATTTGCCAACTGTGGTCTACATACATATAGAGTATACTGTATGACTACTGGTCATGATAACACTTGTGTACTTGCCACCTCCTTGCAGATGTTTTGCAGCCTGCCATAGTACATTAGTCTTAAATAACCAAATGTAGGGGGTTCTGTGTTTATTTAACAAATCAATGAGAGATATTGGGAACATAACACACTAAACCCTAGTAACAACATTGATTCATGTTAACGCACATTTGCAAATCTGTCTCCATTTGTTTATTTAAATGATGGATTATAAACAAATCACCCTGCATATTTGTAACAATATGGTGTCAGAAATAACATTTGTCTTGAGTGTGGCATTTATTTTTGCCTTCTCATGAGACTGACCTCCATATGAGTGTGTGTGTGTGTGTGTGTGTGTGGGTGAGCTAGCTGGTGTGCTGCTACTAATCTTAGCGGCAAGACGGGTAGCATGTATGTTATAGGCATTTGTGTTTGAGAGAGTGCTTGTGGTTGTGTGTGCAAATGTGTGTGTTTGTCAGGAAAGTATTGGTCTATTTCCTCAGACAGGCGGGTTTGACCTTGGAACTGGTGTTCAAGGTTGGCCGCTGATTTCTCAAATACAATCACTCTCAAACACAGAGAGCCAGAGAGGGAGGGTAGCAGAGAGAAGACAGAAGGGATAGGAAAGCGAGAGAGATAAGGAAGAGAGGCAAGGGATAGGGAAGGCATTGGAGGAATGAAGGGAGACGACAAGGAGAGGGGTGTGAGAGAGAGAGAGAGAGGAAATAGAGTGAGGGAGGAAATGAAGGGTTTATTAAGGAAAAAGGGAAGAAGAAAAATGGGGGATGTGGGACATGGGAGGAAGAGAGAATCGGGAAAGCAATGATAATAGTACCAGAAAACCGCAGAAGACAGAGTGGAGTAGAGTACAAGGGGTGTGTGTGTGTGTGTGTGTGTGTGTGTGGCTGTGTGTGTGGCTGTGGAGTGCTTGGGATAGATAAGAGAGCATACAGGAGCTGCAGATTCAGAGAAAGATGGGGGGGTGAAGTTTATAGAGACTCATTAATTCTCTGCATTTTGCATCTGGAGGCAAGAGGCAATGGAAACTGATAGGCAAGAAACTGAATAATACATGTAATATCAGCATAGCAATTACACTGAAGTAATATTTTTGAGGGGGGAACACAGAGTATTACTTTCTGGGTGGGAGATTATACAGTATATATCGCACATGCCCTAATATATATAATGCGTGTATAATGTGTGGATTTTACAACTGCTTCCATTGGCCGTGGAATGCAAGACAAATAGTGGAAAGTATTTATACATCTGTATCCATCTGTACCAATGCTAATTTAAATTCCTAAATTACGCCATTAGAGTATAAACACAGACGTCGTTTAAGATTAAGCACAAGTAGGATAATTCTGTCATCATCATCATCATCATCATCATCATCATCAGTCCCTTTTGTCATTTCCGCATCATTTTGTGTCCAAGCTAAAGGGTCAATCAGCACAGAAATTAGAGGGGAGACAGAAAGAAATCAGACACAAAAGATAGATGGACTCCTCATCAGTCATAGGTTGAACAGCAGCAGAAACACTGTCGTTCCAACACCCTGACGTCTTTGCTTTAACAGACAGAGGAGATGTTGTAAAGTTCCTGGAATAAAGTCTCTGTAGAGCACCTTGGGGAGACCAGCCTGTAGCTGAAGGTGTTCATCTGCTTCACTAGGTGCTGTGAAGGGGAAGGGAGGTGTTGTCCATTCTTTGGCTTTGTCACGTCAACATTCTTCAATTTACCATCATCCACTTCCATTATTGCTCGTATGTATATGCACTGTACTGAAATACAATGTGTGCATATTCTATACAATATCTCACTTTTTGATCACAGTCTGTTATTAGTCTGATCGTAAAACAAACGAATAATAATTCACACATGGCTCCAATTATTGGGTTTCAGTGTTCCGTATGCATTTCACAGAAGAGAATCAACATTATCATTCTCCACTACACTGACTAGTATTCCTTTGTTTCACTCTTTCTCTGCCTCCCTCTCTCATTCCTCTCTGTGTCGCTCTGTTCAGTTCAATTTAGCTAAATGGGTTTTATTGACACGAAATTTGTCATGTGTCACCCAAGCACACTCCAACAGAAATTGATCAATCTCTCAATAAATCAAGATGTCAACCTCCTCTCCACCTCTTCCTCTTAACTCTCACTCCGATTTCGTCTTTCTCACTTTCTCTCATTTCTTTCTCCTATTTGTTATTGGCTGTTTTGATCCTGACACCACTGATTCCCTCTCCCCTCCACCTTCTCTGTTTTCTATCCCTTTCTTTTTTCCATCATCCCTCTCTGTCTGTCTGTCTCTGGAGCATGACATGCCCTGTGTCGATTTAACCGTGATGTCCTTTGCAGGATTGAGGAAAATGAAAGTGGAATGGGTTGGGGAGGGCAGTGTAGAGAAAGGCATAATGAATGGGGAAGAGGAGAATGACGGAATCCACTCACATTTTTACGGTCGCCTCTGCCTAAGGGTGAAGATTTAAAGTGGGTCATGGGCCGGTTTCTGGTGGGTCCCCATATAACAAGAGCTTGCCTGTGTTTTAATGAGCCTGGGTTACAGGACTGCATCTATTGAAATTGACTCAGGGCTTAGATTTTAGAACTCATGTTCTGGGAATCCATGGCTTCTAATGGCTTCTGTTAAGATAGATAGATGGTTTCCCAGCCCTCCTGCTGCCCAGGCTCTATCCATGATATCTACGAGGAGGTGTTGAATAGAGATTTCCTATTGGCACAGATGTTGGGGTCATTCAGGGAGAAAAATGTCTGAGCTGTTGCCATGGTAAAATGGGTTAAAAGCATTTAGGATATATGTACTGGGCAATTGTTTATTATACCAGGTACCTTATAACCTGTACAGATATGTGACCAGATGCAAATAGTGTGCACTAATGCAAGTGTACATGTTTGTGTGTTAGTTTCTCTGTATGTTTGTTCTTGTAAATGCATGTATTTACATGACGATTAACAGCCTTTCTTTGTTATAGTACTGATGTTTTAAAACTTAAAACAAAGTATGCAGTTGAGTTTTGGGAAAATGCAAAACAAAAACCAGGGAGGTGATCTTTAGGGATATAACTTCATCAGTTTAAACTGAAGCTTATGCTAACCTCGATTTGCAAAATACTGATACAGACACAAATACGTTAGTTTGTGAGTCTGTGCATGTCTGTATGCTAATGCATGCTGTGTTGTTTATTTTATGTGTGTGCTCTATTAGCCATGTCATTCGTTTGACACAGTATGAGTGTCAGTGAGCATCTGCCACAGGGTATTACATTTAGACTCACATTGTTGTAGCACTCCAGATGTGACATGGGGCAGTGGTGGCATTGGTGACGATCGAGGGGGGACTGGGAGAGAACAAGTAAAGGGGAGGGATCTTGAGGATCAGGCATCAGGATGCCCTTTACTTAATAATGTTTATATTTTTACTGTTTTTCTGTGGGTGAAGCTGTGACTGTAGGGAATTGGGGTTGCAAAGAGGAAACAGACAAGCAGAGGGAGACAGGGGAAAGGGCGGGAACATGTAATTGCATGTAATAGACCTGATAAGAGTGACAAGGGGATGAGGATGGTAATTGAGAGGGATGGAGGAAGGGTGAGGGGTAGAGGGGACAGATGGAAAATGAGGGGAAAGACACAGAACCTCCTGTCTCTGTATCTTAAATTTTACTGCCTGATTTGCTGCTCTGAGAAAGGGGGGTTAGGAGAACCAAGTGGCGTGAGGGGGGGGAGAAGAGGCTCCACCAAAGGCAAGCAGAAGACCCTTCAGCTTTGCATTCGATTGGATGTTGTAATTTATTGCAATAGAGGATAGATCAAAGAAGAGGGTAGAGGGGCATAAATGTGAGGAGCACACGTTGTTCATAATTAAAAGTATTGATTTGAATATAGGGATTAAAGAGATGCACAGCTTTGTAGAGGAGACCAGCACGAGGGGAAAGGGACGGGTAAAGGGGTATAAAGAAAATGGAGAGATGCTGTGACTGTGTGATCTCTGTGCTGGAGGTCCCAGTTGTTTTATTTCAGTGGGAGGTGATGAAACAAACGCCACATGTGAGAAGGAAGTCTGAGGTAAATAGAGAGAAGATAGGCAAAGTGAATTGAAGCAAGCAGGGGCTGCAAGTATCAAGTGCATAACTGAACTTGGAGAACATTGAAGGGCATTTTCTGTGGTTTGGCTTCGAATGCAGTAATAACTAGCTATTAATTCTGAGTGTAAGCAGTTTTGTTCATTTTCACTCTACTTTGTATTTGATCACAGCCCATGTTGATGAATGTTTGATGATTTCCCTTATACCTCAAAACAGTATTTATGACAACGTAGTGACATGCTTGAGATATGAGGTCAATATTCTAAATTAGTGTGTGTGTGAAAGACTGACTCCTATTCTGTTGGGTTGTAGCCTACAAACTGGTGTGGGTAGGTTTTTGTTTCGGAGGGATGGGAAGTGTATTTGTGTGAGTGTGGTAGTAATGAGAAAAAAGAGAGAGAGAGAGAGAGGTCTCGCACATAAATCCCTGTTGAGACCAGATTGAAGTAGGTTACAAGCTTTATCGATTTTGATGATGGTAACAGTATGAATGTGTGCGTGTGTGCACAAGTCTCTGTGGGTGTGTGTGTGTCAATGTGTGCAGGGGAAGAACGGCCTGTACCATCTGTCTCCCACTCGTCTCACTGAGACACTAATTACAGGACTTTACACTTCGCTCCACCACACTCATCCTTGGCCTGACTATACATACACACACATACACACACACACACACACACACACACACACACACACACACACACACACACACACACACACTGAGATGTATCAGTGGTCAGGGATTGTGGGACCTCTTCTACTTTCAGTGTACATTTCTGCTCCCTCTTTCTCCTTTTCTCTCTGTGCATGCTCCTTTCTCGCCACCTCTCTCCTCTTTTCCCTTCTCTCTATCCTTTTTTCCCTCTTTTATCACTTTTTCTCCTCTGACCTCTTCTTTTCCTCATCAGTTTAAGCAGAGCACAGATCAATGATACCTAATTAGACTGCATTCTATTGTTGATAACATGCTTAGTAAAAAGGAGAAAACATTAGAAGATGTTACAACCTCAGAAGAGAGAAACACTGATAATAAGGTTGAGAAAGAGAGATTTTTGATCTTTTCTTCAATCAACACAGAGGGGAACAAGATAAAAGGGAGAGGAAGAGAACTCAAAGAGGGGAATCCTATCATATTCTTTGCCAGTGTGTACAACCCTTCATTAGCATAAATTCCAGGTCACCCACTTTCTCTGGTGCCACAGTGGGGAGACGCTTTCTCTGACATAAATTTGAGCTTTATGAGTAGTGCAGTAGCAGGCGAGTTACTGCAGTGGGCATGCTTTTGAAAATCAGAAGGGACTATATCTTTAACTGTCATCTTTTCCACCAAAAATGATTGTCTTTTAGGGAGAATTGGATTATTCATGATAGCACATTTCCTCTTTCAGTTTGCACAAGTCAGTCGTGACTTGACTTGAAACAATAATGTTCAGTGTCATTATGTGCATCTTCCTATGTATATACATGCATGTATATATGTTTCTATCTATCTTTACACACATCCAAACATTTCTTCTGCTTTTCAAACAGCTGTTTGAGTAATTTTTAAACAAAACTGAATTAATTAAATACCCCTCCATCTGTACCCTTTCTGTGATTTTTTCCAGGCAACTATGGTGAAAGTGGGATGGAAGCGTTCAAGGACATGGCAGCCAAGGAGGGCATCTGTATCGCCCACTCTGGTAAGATACTCAGGTCAAGACAACTACAGTAAACTAAGCAATATTAATCCCAAACATTACAGAAATGTGTAGTCAAGTAAGAAATTACATTGAATTGTAGTGGGTGTATAGTTTGTGTATGGGTTTGTTTGCATTTTCACAAATGCAGCACTTAACATCTAATTACCTTTTACATTCTGTTAAAAGACACACCATGGTGTCAGCACATAAAATGAATTTAACTGCTGTCTCAGCTTACCATCCACTAAACAAGAAGGCATACACCGATCAGCCATAACATTATGACCACCTGCCTAATATTGTGTAGGTCCCCTTTTTGCCACCAAAACAGTTGTCGTGTTCCTCAAACCATTCCTGAACCATTCCTGCAGTGTGGCAGGGCGCATTATCCTGCTGAAAGAGGCCTCTGCCATTAGGGAATACCGTTTCCATGAAGGGGTGTACTTGGTCTGCAACAATGTTTAGGTAGGTGGTACGTGTCAAAGTAACGTCCACATGAATGGCAGGACCCAAGGTTCCCCAGCAGAACATTGCCCAAAGCATCACACTGCCCCCACCGGCTTGCCTTCTTCCCATAGTGCATCCTGGTGCCATGTCTCCCCAAGGTTAGCGATGCACACGCACCCGGCCATCCACATGATGTAAAAGAAAACGTGATTCATCAGACCAGGCCACCTTCTTTCATTTCTCTGTGGTCCAGTTCTGATGCGCACATGCCCATTGTAGGTGTTTTCGGCTGCGGGCAGGGGTCAGCATGGGCACCCTGACCGGTCTGCGGCCACGCAGCCCCATATGCAACAAACTGCGATGCACTGTGTGTT
>LKNJ01000670.1:142006-181100 GCA_002120245.1 Maccullochella peelii
GGGCCAGCCTTCGCTCCCCACGCGCATCAATGAGCCTTGGCCGCCCACGACCATCGCCGGTTCACTGGTTTTCCTTCCTTGGACCACTTTTGGTAGGTACTGACCAGTGCAGACCGGGAACACCCCACAAGAGCTGCAGTTTTGGAGATGCTCTGACCCAGTCGTCTAGCCATCACAATTTGGGCCTTGTCAAAGTCGCTCACATCCTTATGCTTGCCCATTTTTCCTGCTTCCAACAAATCAACTTCGAAGACAAAATGTTCACTTGCTGCCTAATATATCCCACCCACTGACAGGTGCCATTGTAACAAGATAATCAATGTTCTTCACTTCACCTGTCAGTGGTCATAATGGATGGTCAGTGTATATATTTTACAATAAAGGCCAGCCTGTTGTTTTATTACCTTGTGAAAACTTATATTTCACACTCTGGATGTTAGGTGGTTGACACTTGAGCACAATGAAATTTATAAAATGAAGAAACTGTGACACAAAACCCCCCAAAAGAAACTCAACACCTTACTACAACAACACATAAAGCAGCAGAGATCCAAACCTATCACAACTGTCACAGACCATGTTTTCATTCGTCTGACACGTTTTCTCCAGGCAAAATCTGGAGCAATGCTGGAGAGCAGAGCTTTGACCGGCTGCTGGAGAGACTGAGGGCCCACCTGCCCAAGGCCAGGGTGGTGGCATGTTTCTGTGAAGGCATGACTGTCCGCAACATCCTTATGGCCATGAGACGCCAGGGACTGGTAGGAGAGTTCCTACTCATCGGCAGGTCAGTAGAGCTACAAAGTTCAGTTCTGCTGTATATTTGAATATGATTCAATCAGTAACAGTAAAAATCATTTTTTTTAACTAATGCGTTCCACGTTACATATCCAGGTAGCTATATTCAAACTGTGTAATCCATTGGGGATTTCAGCCACTGGATGGTTTGGAGGGCAACTGGAAAGGCAAAGCTGTGGCTCTGCGCTCTTCTCTAAAATAACCCTCTTACGAGAGCCATTTTTGATTAGAAACACAGAGCTATTAACATTATAATAGCCCAGTTGGTAAATATCTACTTCAAACTAATTTCAACCAAGTTCTTTGCATACAATGTTCGTCTAGCTGTTGATTATCAAACTTCAAAGTAACTTTAGCCTGGTCTTTGACCAGCAGTGTTGCTCCCACATTATTGAGTTATTCCGCACACATCCCCAGATGATGACTGACTGAGCCATTTGCCTCAAACATTTCCTAACTGCAAAAACTGGCAAGTGATATTTCCTGATCAGGAAACCCTGGTATATACAGTAGTAGCCAGGGCTTGACATTACCACTGAGCAACAAATAACGTTTATTCTCTGGCTGGTAAGCCAGATTGTTTCCAACTCTGCTTTGTTTTAAAAACACCTTTTTAAAGACATTGATTTGACCAGTTACTTTTGAACTTAGAAACCTCTGTGACTTGTTAGTGGGAAAGCTGTAGATCTTTGCCATGCCTCTGTAAAATGGTGGAGCGGTAGTCTTTGTATCACAAACACAGAGAAGCCTACTGAATGGTGTTTAAATACTCAAATAGACTGTACATCCAAACTGTACAGCAAGAGACATTGTGGCCCTTTATACATTCACAAAAGCACACATGCACACACATGCTGTTTTGAATTTTGGAGGTGGTTTTCACATTAAGCTTTATTCGCACTTTGATGAATTCCTCCTACAATTCACTTGTAAAAATAACCTTCCAAATGGACTGTTTTTATCTACATCTGTGCATGTCTATGTGTGTGTGTGTGCATGGATATGAATATGTTGCTTCTAAGCCTCTTGAGTTTTGGTTGCCATGCCAACTGTGTAATAAACATAAGATGAATAATGATTTTTTTCACCTATGCCAGCCAATATACAGAGAACAAAACAGACTTTGAATAGACTGGAACCATTCTCATGTGATTACCATTAAAATGCCACAAATATAATTCTATTCAATTCTATTCTACTCTTCCCCCAGTGATCTGCACTGTGTAACTAAATCGTAGACAGCATCAGTTTTGTTGTCATCGCCACCATGATGCTCATTATCATCATGCTCATCTTACCCATCATCATCTTCATCTACATCATCATCATCATCATCCTGCTGAGAGTGAGGTAAAGTCTTATACCATACTTAAAATGCTGTACATCCTGTTAATTGGGTTTGCTTTGCTATTAGAGATGAAAGTGGAAGGAGAGAGAAAGATCCTGTCATCATAGAGTTAAAGGGGTGGATCAGCTAAAGTCATAACTTTGATATCCTGTCATGGGTTAAGTTGTTTTTAAGTTAAACTATATGTAATATATAACTATGACTATTTATAATACAGAGGGTTTCATGAATAGTGTCAGTTCAAATTATATTACACAGCAACGCATTCATATTGAGTGCTGCCCCAAAGGTACAAAACGGAGGAAAAACCCACAACAGTGCTCTCCCCTCCTCTAACAATTACTGGGAGAATGTGCCTTTGAGCAAAATACTTAACCTCCAACTGCTCCATTGGAGCTGCTCAATGGTTTGCAGTAGAAATATATAGAAGCTCCCAAATGTGAATATATGGAAGTGGATAAAAGTTAGACTGGAAAGAAAAAAAAAATGTGTGGTGCAAAATTCAATGCTGCAGAAACCTGGGGTTTGTTTCTTAGCAGAGGTAGCCGTAAGTCTAAGAGAGACTCCAATAAACCCAATTTGTGGTTTTGGTGGTTCGGAAGCTGCGGAGGGTTCTCATCCTTGTCGCTGGTTTGTCATTGACATGGAGGGGAGTGGGATCAGGGGTATAGCGGAAACCTCCCTCACAGTACGCTCTTCTGGTGAAGCTCATTGCTGTCAGGTAAAAAAGAAGCAGCTGGTGTAACACATGGCCATCTTAACTCCTCCCCAGGACAACAGTAAAATTAGCAGGTCATAGGGAATTGGACATTCCTAATTAGGAAGAAAAAAGGGAAAACATTCATGGATAAATAATAAATACTAATGAAAGAGAGATGAAAAGACCACTCATGGCTTTGAAATTCGGCAAAGGAATTTGCTATTTGTTTTTAACAACAACAACCATATAAAGTCGTTGCCAAAAGGAATAAGTTGATTTCATTTGGCAACAGCTTCTTTAAATTATGCAACACCATTTTGAGACCAGTAGAACAGAGTCCCTCATTTCATACTGTATGGTCTCTTGTCACATTAAGATTTCTTGAAGTGAAATGCATTTAAATCAACTAAAGCTTTCACATCATTTAACTTTCCACTTGTGTGAAGATAAGAATGCTGAATATAGAACTTAATGGCTTGTTAAAATTGATGTGTTATGCTGTACATCTTGAAGTCCTCTGTCTCCGGCCAGTCTGTTTTGATTAGCTTGGTCAATTGAATATCAGCCTTCGTTAGTGTCAGTATCATAAACAGACTGTAGCTGTAAATTGGAGATGGTCACGGGTGGGTGCCCCGCTCACTGGAGGTCTGTGGAAGGAACTTCTGCTTAGTCCAGTTGGGCAGACACTCGTTAACACCAGGATAATTACATTACCACAAGAGCACACAGATGATTATTCAGTTACCTAGGGCAGATGACTGTGGTCATTAATGAAGTAGAATACCACAAGATCTCCAGATTGCATTTTCACTGTTTGAGGATGGGCTATGTGCCGGATGCTGTACAATAATTTAAGATGATAATTATCGCCTCTAACATTGTCTGTGTCTTGAAATTGATCTTGTGGCTTCTCATTCTGCTATTAGTCTGAGCATGACTTTACTACCCTAAACATAACGCCGACATTACACTTTTAATGAACTGATCAATTCAGTTTGTTTAGTAAATATATTTTTACAAGGTATTGTGCAGTTTTGTCATTTGTAAGTAATTTATATGAAAACGACAGTTGATAATAGGGATAACAACATTAACATAAGACTACATTAACATAATATATAAACATGATTATTTAGTGCAGTGAAGGCTTTAGAGTGACATCAGGAGTACTGCCAGTGCCAGTTATTTACATGAAATTGCCCTTTACATTTTCTCGATTTTTAAAAAGCCTCAGCAGGCGCTCAGTGTATTTCTGGATTTAGATGTTCTTCTTCTAGAAATAATCCTAAAAACCCACATCAGGTCCTGGGGCTAACTACCACATCACAAGAAAACTGTGTCTGTCTGTCTCTCACTCACTCACTCACTCACTCTCACACACACACACACACACACACACACACGCACACACACACACACACACACGGTCTGGATTTGGAGCCTGAGTGTATTGATTGCTTCTTTCCTATAATTCCTCATGGTGCCAGCAGGCTACAGACCCATTAATGAAGGGCTGAGATAAATATCTAGAGCCACAAGGGACACACACACTTACACAACTACACATACACATGCATTTAGCAACACAAATTCACATGCTCTCATGTCATTAGTTTTTCCCTAAATCAACTTAATAACCTCTTTTATCTGTCTTCAAGTGAAACCGCCTCTCCTTTCTCAAATTCAGATGAGGTCTTATCAAATAAATCTGTTTCAGCCACGACTTGTAAAATGTTATATTCCCTCATAAGAACCCCCCCCGAAATGCATATTGTGTAAGTCCAAACACACCGTTGTTTGATAACGGTCTTTGGCATGGCCCTGTAGAAAATGGACAAATGTCTAACTCGTTCTAAAGTCTAAAAAAGCTTCACAAATCCTAAACCCTCTAAATGACATATTACAGAAAGATTACAGTTTGTGTGTGAGTCTATGTGCACGTGTGTTTATACACTGTACCAGACAAATCTACAGTATGAGTTAGTTTGTGGAGTGAATGTATGGCTGATTGCGGCAGGAGCTTGAGTTGGTATTTACCTTCTTGTATACATACGCACATGCTCGCACAAATTGCACTGATGCAAAGTCCATCCTCGCTATAAATTTGCATCCACACCATGCAGGGCAGCCAGTGATATGGCTTATCATATGGACTTCACAGCAACAACATCCCTGTATTTTATGGTCATACTGTTTAAAATGTGTTTCCCTCACAAGCAGTGTCTGCTTTTTACTTGTGATTGTATGTCCACTCCATGAGTGTTTTAAAAAAAAATTTTTTTTAATTATAAATGGCTGCATTTTCTAATTTGCAGCTGTTTTGCAACATATTTCAGGGAAACATTCTCCATGCTGTGCATGCCCTTGGTGAGGAGTTGTTAAAAAAAACAGCTAAAACATTGGTTAGAAAGTACAAATACAAATTGTACAGCTACATAATAGATTAACACCAGTGTATGCAAGTTTTGCAACCTTACAGTTCAAGCAGTGTAGTTGCATTTCCATGGCAGCCAATATGTAATCAAGGCTGGATTCTCTGTGTTCTTGTAAGAGGCAGCTATTTTAACTGTGCTGAAGAAATAACTATTCTGTTGAATGAATTGAAAGAGAATAGTTTGAATCAAAAGTCAAAAAGCAGACTCTCTCTGGAGATCATCTAGCACAAGTCTGCACCCCTTCTGCCTGCTGTTGCCATGGAAATATCCCCTACCATATTTGGATGAATCCAGCATAGCAGCTGGGGTTATATGTGGCGCATGCGCATGTGTTTATGTTAATGGCTATGTGCATGCGTGGGTGCATCTACGTGTGTGTATGTGACTGTCAGGAAATGTGTATTGTGTGTGTGTGTGTGTGTGTGTGTGTGTGTGTGTGTGTGTGTGTATATATATATTTTTCTGTCATATTGAGTGCCATTAACTACATTCAGCACTGTTCGAAGAAGGGCTTATTGATAATGCTAATGGACATTTCAGTGAAATTCAGCACTGTTATGTCCCATAACTCTCTTGTTTTGTCACATTTTTCATCTTTGGCAGACTCTCCCTCATTCTTAATACTACTTTTTCCTTCCTTATCAGTCTGTACCCTTACCCCCCTATCCTGTCTGATTCGCGACTTCATCTCATCATCACTCTCTATCACTGTGTCCCTCTCTGAATCCAGCTGCTTGCATTTTGTCAGCATGTAAGAGTGTGATGTATGAGAACTGAGACCCTGAACTGATCGTTTAACAGAGGTCAGACCCCTGCAGTGTCCCACTTCACACTGCAGCTGTCTGTTAAGGCTGCACTTCCGTGTGGTTTTAAATTGAGAGACATTTGAAAGAGAAGGGGTTAAATGGCATCTAGTGGCTAAACAGCTGAGCGGCTCAAGATGTCTCAAAGCGTCACATCTTTAAAATTGATTTTTAGTGGCTTGTACACCTGCATGGTAGTGAGAGGAGATCAAAGACTTGATGAGGGCAGAGTAGGGAAATGGAGCGAGGAGGGGGAAGGAAAGATGCAGAAAGGCGAGGAATGGGAAAGAAGGGAGAAGATTATTGAAGAGAGGATAGATTAGCAGTTGAGGGCAGAGCAGAGAGCAGAGGGGACAGGTATTGTGTGTGTGTGTGTGTGTGTGTGTGTGTGTCTGTGTGGCATTCAGATATCATGGTAATAAAAGATTTCTAGTCAAACATGAAAAGCAAATCCCACGCAGTAGGAGAGTAATTTACGCATCACTGCTGGGTTTGGGATGTATCTGCACTTGCAGACACACACATTTACATGGGCACACATGAACACACAGAGGTGTTGTACACATACTGTACATGTACACACACTATTTCAGTCTGTGAGCTGACATGGAGCTGTGTAATGTTTGCTGGGATCATGTTAATTTACCCTTGATTAAAACAAAAGCTGCCTCATGTGATTTAATTGGTGAAACGATGGAAATTAATTCTGCTCTTTCTTTTCATAGCTTTGCAATAAAAGACTGCTGGTAATTAAACACAGGGGAATATGCAGGAAAGAATGATGGATGGATAAAAAGGGAGGGAGCGAGGGAGACAGAGGAGATTAAGAGACATTTGTTTTTCATGTGTGATTATACATCATCAGTGTTTATTTGCCTACATATGAATTTGTGCATCTTAGTTTATACAAACAGACATTGTGTGTGTGTGTGTGTGCTTATTTAAGTGTTCCTAGTTCCCAGTAGTCTGAACAGGGGCATCTAGCTTTGGGACTGAATTAATCTCGGTGTTTTCAGGGAGTGTTTGGATTTTTGGAAACCTAATCACTAATCTACCCCACGCTTACATTTTCCAAAGAAGATTTCTATTCCTTGGGGCAGGGAATGAGCCTATGTCCATCTGTTTTTCAAATGTGATATTTTTGGATTCTCAGATTCCACTGGTCTGATTTTACAGAAAACACCGATGGCTGATAATAGAGAGCCAAAGTCATGCCTAATGTCACATCTGGGCTAACCTCTATTTCACTCAATGCAATCCCTCATATGATTACTTTGTTAGCAAACAAAAAACTACAGCTCACCTAAAATTTACCAGCACAGCAGTGTGGGTATTTACATCATCATAACATTTTTTTTTTCAAACTTTGTAGTTGTCCAAAACTTCTACACTGTTTGGTCTTCTCTGTCCTGCTGTTTTTACAGACATATCGGAACTAGCCGCAACCCTTGACTCGCACATAGACCCATCTCTTCTGTTGAGCTGTGGCGTTTAACCTGCGATGGTCTGTGATTAAGGGAAATGGTGTTTGTTGAGGAAATATTAGATGCAGTAATATTGGATTGTTTGTTTACCACCCATACCATCCTAATCTAAACATATGGAGTTAACCACAGACCTACTGTTGAGTATAGCTGTTTTCCAAGGCTGGATTTTTATTGTATTTATTAAAATGTTGCATTGATTGACCCGTTGGGGGTGCTTTATGGTCAAAATTTTAAGTTTTAATAGTGGATTCCACTGGTCTGATTCAGACCAAAGTTGGAGGGATGATTCTCCTTGGCTCTTTGTTACAAATCGAACAGTAAATTTATGCCCATTTGAAGTTGTGATGCATCTTGTCACTGTTTTGGCATGTGTTTGTAAATCAAATTTAATTTGAACCTCTGACTCCAGACCTTGGTCTTCTTCTTCACTTTTTGTCTTCTTTTTGTTGAGTCTGTCGGCAGAAACTTGCGACCAGAACCCTTTCCTGAACTTAGCAATAAGATCTTATATTATATTATTATTATACAAAACACTCAAAACGATGTAGATGTTTGACAAATGTGCAAATTGTTAGTAATGTGTCAGAAAAGGGCCCATCACCTTTCATTAGATTTGATGTTTTTAACATTGTTTTTTACTTTTTTGTTGTATGCCATCAAACCCTTTTTCTGTGAATTTGACAAAGGGAGGAATTCATGAAGCTAAGTGCCTTGGATCTCTTTCTTCCTTGGTGTCAAAAGTGTCAACAACTTGTCAAAGAACTCTGTCAGCAGATTTATGTCTTCACATTTTAAACCGCAATGAAACGCTACCTTGACTTTCATTTTCTGTTGTCAGTTTGGGTGAAGTCCTCTAAGACAGCCGATCAAAAGGCTGCTGAACTGAAACTACCCAGTATCAAAGAATTCTTTATTCAACTCACAGGTCTTTCCCTCTCTTTGTCTGTCTTTCTGTCAGGATAGTTTCTGCCTTTTGTCCCTCTGTCTCTTTCTCCTCCTGCTCTGGTCTTTTTGACATTTTACTTCTCTCTCTTCCCGCCTCTACTTTTTATTGTTTCCTTTCTGGTCTCTGTGTTTAACTTGAGAGGAAGGGTGATCATGAATGTTTGTTAGAGTTAAGTGGAAAGAATACAGCTATCAAAGACAGGAAAAGCTTCTGAAAGACTGTGCTCCTGAATAATTTTGGAATAAGACTAGCTTTGAGTTCAGGCATCTTTACAGAAGACAGCTTCTTTTTTTTCAACTTTAGGGCATCATCACCAGAGCTGCTCAAATACACAGGTATAAATAATTCTTTCATGTGCGTTGTATACAACCAAATGCTGTACTCATGTATTCACTAAATACATGAATAGAATACAAATGACAATGACACTAAAACAACAAAAACTTGAGTAAGGGCTTTTTCTAGTCTATTCATCGTCCTTATTTTCTTCTCATCCTTCTCACAATCCAGAAATCTCAGTCTGTCAAGTCTTACCTACTTTAAAAGGTGTATTAGAAGAGTCCATTGTGGGCCCTTTGACAGCAGTGCCTCATAGTAGCATCATCTGGGTATTTTATACTAAAGTTGGTAAGTGTCCATATGGTTATACTGGGGATTAACAAAATAACAGGAGCACATGTTGTTATTATATACAGTATTTTCCAATCTCGTACAAAAGAAATTGTCTATGTGAAAGTTATATTTATTTTTAATGACACTCTTCGAGAGATATTGGTGTTGTATACGGTTCTGCTGTTGTGTTTTGTTTCTTCTAGTTCAGTACATGCAGTAGGATTTTCGCTGTGAATTCTTTTTAATGGGATGTTTAGGCCACTGAAATGGCAATACATCATACAGCACCAAACACTTGCGGTAAATCTAACACTGCATTGACCTTGTACCAATGGTACATGGCAAATTGGGTGTAAGTTGTTTTTAGTAACATAATTTATACTCTACCAACACTGAGGTACAACAGGTGAAACGACAAATAATGGTTCAATGTACAGTGTTTCAGGTTGAAATGGCTTATTTAAGGAATAAGGTCTGTGAATTAAAATTTCCGTCAATCATACGACCTTCAAAAGAGTGATGATTGCTATTCCTTCTGGTTCCATACTGGTCATCCTTTGAGTTCGTCAACACATGAGTGGCTGCTTTCAAAAGTGTTCCAAAAATCAAATCATTAGTCAGTTCTGCTGCTGCACATCCCCTTCTTTTTTTCTCTCTGTTCCCACTGTAAGAAATGGTTAATGACTGCCAGTGATCGCGCTGCAGTTAGAGAGGAGGAGAACATCGAGAGATTCAAGAACAAAAGAAGAATACACAGGAATTTCTAATGGTATTCCAACTCTGAGTCTGAGGTTTTCCATATGTAGGGCAGACCTGTGGGCACACATACACACACGCACATGCTCAGCCAACATCGTGTAGACACACAAATGCACTTTCACACACAAACACTCACATATACACGACCATACAACTATATACACCTGTATTCTGTTGCACATTGGCTTATCAACATGTGCAACATACAAAATATTCACGTGTATACATATACACACACACTTGGGCATGGGCTGACACACAAACACATATTCATCCTCTTATTGCTGTCTCAGGGAATGGCCTTATCCTCTTACAACACTCCAATGGGAAAAGTGCTTGGAATTAGAGAGGATAGGAGGGGGAGACGGACAGACAGATGAGACAGAGAGACAGTGACAGTAGGAAAGGGAGATAGAAAGGTTATCCACAGTAAAAATATCTGTCTATCCATCCATCCATCCTTGTGTGAATTTGTGTGTCTATGAATCTGTGTTGGTACAACATACTGTGTTGTTTGCGCGGTTACTCTGTTGTGAGTTCTCAGTTCGGCATTCTACTGCTCATTTTTCTGAGATTTACACTGTGGGATTAAACCTGTCTGTCACGTCAGACTAGTGGCTCAGCATACACAAATACACACGCGCACACACACACACACACACACACACACACAGATGCACACAAAAATAATCCTTTTTATAGTCGTTGTCATAGTAATCCTCACAGGAATCTAAAGGGTTTCCCCTTTGTTTTTCTGTTTCATTTTTGATATGCTAATGTCCTGAGCATTCATTTAACTGTACTTTTTCTTATGCTGGTATCAAGTTGAGATAGATTAATGACAACAAAGATCTCATCAGGACACAAATAACCTCTGATGTTTGTACTCTTCATTCACTTCAGACACTTACTTTAGCTCTCTTATTTCCATAATCGGCAGCACCTTTTCAGCCTCTTTCTTTTTAAAATGCACTTGCTTTTCATCCATCACCCATTTGAAAGGCTATCTGTAAAGAATTGCCCTGCTGCCTCCTGAAGTGCCTGGACAGGAAATGAATTGGCCCTTAATTTAGCTCAGACTCTAAACCAGGCAAAGGTAATTAAGAGAAATATGAACTGTGATGCCTCTGAGAAATGGCAGACCCCTAGTGAAACAAAAAGATGTGAATACGGAAAAAATTTAAGCTGCTGGGTGTTTTGTCAGATACCATATTTTGAAATTGTTTTTCTGCTTTTGTATGACCAGCAAACTTAATTTCAGACCCTGGATGAACCACAAGTCATTCATACAGAGAAAATCTTTTTTGGCAGAACAATATGTGTAGGCATTCAGGAAGCTCGGTCATCATAGTCTTTGCCCATTCAAAAAACATACAGTATTATGTTTTACCAATTACCCATTATGCTTGTACCAATTATATAGGGATGTGTGAAATTTGCTGTAATCATGTAAACCGAAAACTAAGCATAGAATTGTACCAATTGCAACAGATATGTTTTTTTTTGCATAGGCTCCTAAATGATCATGTCATGGCTTGCCCTCCTTCTCAAGTCTTTTTTTTGTAGTTTGAGCATGGTGATGGTCTTTACAGCCAAACGCTTCTTGTCCTTTTGGGTCATATTTCTTTTAAAAATAAGCAAGCAATGATCTCCACTATACTGTAATGTCTATGGTGTCTGCCGAGGAGGTCGCTCACAGAAGAGTGGAGAGTTGTCTAGGGCCATTTTGCAAAATTGTACGCACCCTCTTGTGTTCTGATGAGCCACAGATTCTCCTTCAGTCATCATTCAATGTTCCCAAGTAATCGACTGAACAGTTGGGGTGCAATTTGCTATAAATGAACATGGTGGTTTCTTTTGTTTATAGCTCAACTCTCGATATTTACAAGTATGTCAGTCTGCAGTATCTACTTATCTTTCTATTTAGAAAATCAACAAGTACTGACAGCTTACAGTCTTTTGTAAAGACTGTGATTAAGATAAGGTTAATCAAGGTAACCTACCATAATCAGACAATATTTAACATGGAACACTGACTCATGAGCTATTACTCTGTAATCAACAATTAAGCCTGTGTTGGGTGACTTTACTGTATGAAGCTGTCAGATGATGTGATTGGCTTTGATATGTAATTATTTGTAACACCAGCAAGCTTTTGACAGACGGCGATCTGCAGGTGGTGGCCAGGTTTAGCAACAGCCCAAGCACCAGATTACATCGCAGTGAAAATTCACTTTTAATTAGCTTTGCAACCGTTTCAAACTGATAACAGAGATACTTAGGTTGCAACAACATGTCCTCTCAATTGCCTGCAGGCTATTAAATCTATAACAGCTATTTAACATCAAAATGTTTGTTTTAACTTGTATAAATTTCCTTAACTGGATTTCAAATGACACCTAAAGTTGGCAGTTAAGGATGTCCTCCCCTGACTCCAGCAAACACATAAACCATACCCAGTCACCCATTTGTCTCTGTCTCTCTCACTTTCCCTCTCTTCCGGTGAGCTCAGCGAGACGGGTGTGATGTGTGCCGCATCACAGCCCCCGCACAGCCTGTTACCATAGCAACACAGGAGACAGAGCAAGAAAATTATAGAAAGACAGAGTGAGAGAGCGTGTGAGAGAGAAAGTTTGCGAGCGAGAGATCAGGATATTTACTGTACTATATACATGCCTCCATCTGTGTCCCCTTACTATAATGAGGACAGTTTCCAAGTTCTTCACTCAGATCCTTTACTGGAGCAGATTATTTCCCTTCAGATAGACATTTACATACATAGCAACACATATATGTACCCAGGGATAGATGCTAATATTTTCAAGCACTGGCCCCACGGGCCACCAAACCCCTAAATTTGGTGGCCAAAGTACATTTTTGGTGGCCGAAACGTAAAGTTATGTAAAAACAAAAAGGCAATTTAATGCAACTTTACACAGCCTTCCTCAACTGTGACACTTCAATAAATGAGTAGATATTAACAGAATAAAAATATATTTTTATAATGATTCATTTCAATTGAAAACTCAAGTTCTTTGTTAACATATAGTACATATATTTTCTCAGTCTCTTAGTTCAGTCTGTCTTTTTCGAACCCCCCCCATGCCAGTGCCTCATACACGCTCTCTCTCACAAGTCATTTAACTGTGTTAATGTCTGAATATATACTCCAAATGGCCACGTTATAACATTGATGATCTACAGCTTCCTCCTCCCCAAAGAGCACAGACTAATCCTAATCCTACTGCCACAATAAGTGAGTTTCAAAACACTCCGAGAGACCATGTCATGTGTCATCAAAGGGAAAAATACCAAGGAATAACGAGCCATTGATTTTGAAAATTATTTGGCACAAAAGTCTGTTCTTAAAATTGCTTCAAGCAAGTGTCAGGGGAATCTAAACCAATCCTATGTTAAACCTGATAATACGCTTTTTCAACCAGAGCTGATGGTGAGAAAAGAATATAGTGCGTGCCACACATTATTCAACATTTACTGTATATCAGTAAATCATCTGTATCACCTTGGCTCGCAGGGAGCTAATAAATAAAATGCCCTCTCACACTATATTTATACTATCTCAACAGCACAAGGACTGCAGCAAAATCTGACCTTGCTGAAGAACTACTGCAAGGCTGGGGGATTATCAATGAATACAAACAAAATGAAAGTAATGGTGTTTCAGAAAATCGAAACATTGCCTCCAGAGAAGGACTAGAAATACTTGCTGAGTGCCATCAAATTCTCTAGCCATTTGTCCTAAAGTAATCCAGACTTTACCAATATAGCATCAAACTTTTATATGGGAACTACAGACTAAATTGACAGACTTAGCAGTTTCATGATATGCCCTGGCAAAATAATATTAAAACAAATAACAAATGAAACTGTACAATAAATGTGACCAATTATAGAGATATACATATAATCACCTAAACGTTTCACTGACATTGATGAGTTTAAGCAAAATAAATCCTTAAGCATGCACAAACTCCAGGGACACAGTCTGGCTGTAGAGATCGGATGCCACAGCAAAACCATGTGTTAACATTGTTAATTGGGATACACAGACGACAAGCATTTTTTAATGTCCTGCTCTAATTATAAACATATCAGAGAAATATATTTACCAATGTTGGCTGAAAAAAAAATACCAAAATGATATGAGTTAAGCTGCAAAGAGCAGATCAGTGCTCTGTGAAAATGCAGATAAAACCAAATATCTGCAGATTACATCGTCACCTGCCATCAGAGTGAAAGCATCTGTCCAATGATATCCTTGTTTATGCGTATGTGTAGGCTCACTGTATAGTATATGCGTTTATACAGTATGTAAATTATCATGTACATACATGCAACAGTATGCATGCTTTCAGCTACGTATGTTATATTTTCTATTTGACTTATTACTGTTATTTATTATTCATCAGGTTAAGCCAGGGCTCTATGCTAACTTTTTTCCCCAAGGAGTACATGTGTTATCATTTAGGAGCACACAAAGAAATTTCGGAGAACAGCGAGAAATGTTCAAGTAACAGAGTTTAACAAACAATGTATTGCATACATGTTTATACTGCATGTGCGTTTGTGCATGCTCCTTCTCCTTGTGTGCACTAATGATGTGAAAACCAGTGAAGAACAATGGAAGTGGAAGCCCCTAGTCTCTAGTGAAAGAGTGAAAACACTCATCACAGAAAACTCTACTGTGACTGGCACATTGCAGCTTGTTGAATGTAGGACTTTGAACCAGGGACGGATACACGATACACCAGCACTACCCACACCACACTTAGGGGGATGTGTTGCTCTTAGGAGGTGGCTGGCTAGAAGGAGCACAAATTGGCCCAGTGGCAGTGTCTAAATCTACATCTGTCCACTGCAGCTGCATTATCCACATCCTGGATGAGTAACTAGTATAAATTTGTATATTAGTATAATATTATAACATCAAATAAAAAGTATTATGGAATAAAATAGTATCATGTTAGTATAATAATTATGTCAGGTTAGTATATTCATTATAATTTTATAAAATAGTATGCTATAGGCCTATAACCAACCACTAGTATAATATTATTTCCAGTTGGACAATACAGCAGTTAAAGAAATACATAACCAATATTTATAATTTTTGTAGGTTTTGTTCCTTCATTAAATCCTTGTGAAAGAAAAATGGTCTACATTGTGCTAAGTAATGCAAAGTACTAACTTGTCAATAATCAGAACCATTCATGCATAACAATGAGTTCAACATTTCGAAAGTTTGCTGTAGCATGTCAGCCTTTTTTTAATGTCCTGCCCCATCCAAGCTGTGATTGGTCGGTTCACAAAAAGTGACATAGAACGAGCACATCGACTTTATGAAAAGTTGATGCGCTGAAGTGGAACAACGGTTTGTTGTCGACTTTAATTGCACACTGTGCTCGTAAATTATTTTTCCAATTCGCACATATCTATGTGAAATACTTGCACTGTAGAGCCCTGGGTTAAACAGTATTTTCATGTTGATTTATATGTTGTGTCATATTTGCAACAATGGCTAACACCCATTCAAGCATATAAAGCACATTTAAATTCAAATTTGAGAAACACAGAGAAAGAACGGAAAGTCATTAAAGTCCAAAATAACATGCAGCTAATTTACTGTAGATCCGTCTAGTACTCTCTCTCGTCCTCTAATATATATACACACACACACACACACACACACACACACACACACACACGATTCTGTGGGCGATAAGCTGGATGGCTCGTTACTGGGCATTAGCTGCACCTCTCCTTGCTAATCCCTGCTGTCAAACAGACAGGCTGGTGGTGTGTGTGTGTGTGTGTGCGCGCGCGCGTGTGTGTGTGTGTCTCTGCAGCCCGACCAGTATAATTATTGCATCGTGTAAAGTAGGGAATAGCTCTGACTGCTGCTTCTAAGCCACTGGCCCATCATTAGGTTACACAAGATTGTCCATTAATGACTGCGTTTGCATGTGTGTAGAGAAGAGTGTGTACATATACCGACTGGTGACTTGGTTTTAGAGATTATGTTGATTTGGCCTGTGAATCGAATTCAACTGAATTTAATGTTAGTGTCATCAGCACAATATAAGGATAGTCTTTTTTTAATTTTTAATTTAATTTAATTTTTTTAAATATACTCGCATGCCATATGTATATTGAAGGAGTGATGGGTCGCTGTTATCATTTCTTGTGTCCTGTCTAGGGACCAATAACTCTGTCAATGTACATTTGGCATGTGGAGTATTGTATTAAGGTAGGCTTGATCCTAACCTCTCCTTTAACTGTTGATTCGTTTGGCTAGTTTGAAATGGAAATGGCTTTGCCGAATAATGACGCTACTTCAAACTCACCTTGCCGTCTGGTCCCAGGCTGGGACATTGCCTTTGAAAGTCCGTTAAACGACTTGGCTTTGGCACAGTGGTCTTTGAAATGTAGAAACTGAGAAAGTGAGGGAGTGCTGAGAGAAAAAGAAAATGATAGAGAGGGGGTTGGAAAAGCAGAGACGGAGAGAGGATCAGGGAGCGAGAGACCGAAAGGCCACCATGGTGATAAAGATAAAGCAGAAATAAGAGAGATGGGGAGAGAGAGAGTAATGTTACATTGGTGGTGTATTACCTCAGCAGGTGATATTACAATGTCCGCTGTGCTGAATATGAGAGATGACACTTTTATGTGTGAAGCAATAAAAAGTGATGAGGCCAGACCAGGAGGAAAAGGCAGAATATACAGCCTCTGTCTCTCTCGAACTCTTTCCTCCCTGACATCATTCCTCCATCTCTCTCGCTCTCTCTTTGTGTTTCTTTTTCCGCTGCTCAACTCACTTCTTCAGCTCGAACATTATTGCTCTTCTTCTTTCTCGACCTCACCAAGAACAGTTATCCAACCTTATAAAACACTGCCATCTCCTTTTGATCCTCCCGTCTCTCCCTCTCTGTCACTCTATCTCTCCCCCAGAGATCATATCTGTGTCACTTTATCCTGCCTCTCCCTGTCTCTCTCAGTTCTGCCTTATCTCGGTGGATTTAGTTGTCTTTAACCTCACCACTTCTTCTGGTGTTTCTTACTTGTTACTGGTGTTACTTGCTGTTTTGCTCCTTTTCCTATCACCCTTGCTGCTCAGTTTCCCTTTCTTTGTTGACCTGCATTTGTTGCTCCACTGTAGTTTAGTTTTTTCTGTTTTTCTTCCTCCTCTGTAGCCATTGAAGGTTTGTGTGGCAATGCCCAGCTTAAAATCAGCCAAGTAGAAAGTCCATCTAATTTGAGATATAAAAGTCAAAAGTCACAGTAGACAAAATGGAGTTTGCTCCAGTCTTTTTCACACACATCCACACACATCTAACCAAAAATGAGATTTTTTGGCAAACCAATGTATGTGTATATGTTTGTGTGTGTGTGTTACTCTCACAGCTGACTGCGTCCAGACTAAGACCCCAGCTAGAGGGGAATAATGTCTGTTATCTACACTCATCCATCTTTCTTCCCTTGAACCCTCTATCTATTGCATTCTCCACCCATGCCATCCCTCCATCTGAAGTTATTTCCACTCTTCATCTCCCTCTTTACTCCACCTAATTTTAGTGCATCCTCTGCTTTCTCTTTTATTTGTATTTCCTCAGTGCCTCTGTGGGTAGAGTGAAGAGGGGTGACTTGGCTGTAATTCAAATGAAAATACAAATGAACAGTTGTTTGTTCTCATTCAGCATGCACAAAAGTCAATTTAAACTTAAATTCAAGCTGCATTTAAAGCTCCCAGTAAGTATGAAGACTGTCTGCCAATATTAAAATGGAAATGCAAGTTCCACTTCACAGTAAGTGTTCATGCCCTCTATAACACAATCCTATTATACTGTAACATACAGTGAATGAAACTGAAAATACTGTTTTTGTGGCAGAGGGGTGTTAGCAATGGCATTATTGTGTGTATGAATAATAATGCCACTAACTACGTTGCCAAAATATAAATGCAAATGTGAGCTTTCTGTGGGATTTCTGTTTTCATTGTCAACAAAGTCATTCATTTACAAACTCAAAGTCAGCAAGAAAGTGCAAATGTTGTATTTGAATGGGAGTTCAATGCCATGCTTTTTGAGCACAATGAGAGACACAAAATATTTCCAGTTATGCTTTAGTAGGTGAAGCATGGGAGGTTTGTGCTTCAGTTTCCACTGGGGACACACTGATCAAAATATATACACTCATAGTACTAGACATTGTAACATGCCTTAGGAAGAAAGTGTCCAGTTATTGGAATATAGTCTTGGAGAAATGGTTGTCTGTTTATTTATCCCTCTATTTTTCTCTTTCCCCTTTCTACTCCCTCTTTACTGTGTCTAAGCCACGGCTAATAACATACATGTCCTAAACCACAGTGGTGTCTCCTATTGAGGTTTTTGCAACAACTTCTGTTACAAAACCATTCGTTCCAATTGCTTTTGACAAATTTTCCAAGAAGCACATTTTCTCGAAGACTAACAGTGATGGAGTGAGTTTAAACAGGCCCTGAAGTTCAATACACATTGCTGAATTTAGCATGCTAAAAATGAAACTCTCATATGAAAAAGAAATATTGCAGTAACATATTTGATTGATAATTTTTCTCCATTAGGACAGAGCTTTTTGTTAGTTTCCATCACTTCTTCGTCTTTCTCCTCCTCCCTCCCTCTCCAAGTTACCCTCTCTGGGCTATAGTTTGCTTCAATGAGTCACTCCAAAGTGAATGAGACTGAATCGAATGGGTTGTCTGAACATCACTTTTTGCTGTGTGTGTATAATAAAAAGGGGGACAACAGTAATCCAGGAGTAAATGTTTTACTATTTCAGCTCTGTGAATGATCTACTTTGTTTGACTTTTTTTGATCTTCTCTTCTCTCTTCTTCCTCCCCTCTCTGCCTGCCTGCTTGTCTCCCTCCACCAGTCTCTCTTGAATATTTTTGTCTCTCTATCTGTAACTTTTTTTGTGTCTACGTGTCTCTCTCTGTCTTCTGTCTTGACAGTTTTGTTTCTGTACCCCTGTCACATATCAAAACAGCGTCTGCTGTCTGAAGCCCAGGGGAAATCAGCAAAGTTGCCAAAATCTGAAATACACTCTGTATGCCTAAACTAGCCTGAACAAAGTGTGTGTGGGTGAGTGCGAGAAGGAGGGAGTGTGCACTTCTCTCTTTGTGACATATCTTTTCAGACAGTTGAGGAAGTGAGGCCATGGCTAAGGTTAGTGCATGTTGTTGATCTTCAGTATGGAAAAAAAGGTCACTATAGGGTTTGACGTTATGGAACATGTTAGCATTGTGGTCAAGAAATTGTACTGTATCGCTGGAAGAAAATGGAGTACTTTCCTAGTAATGCATGGTAATATTGTGACTGTAAAGGGGAAATGCTTAATTTCAATTCTGGTGATTTTATATTTTTTAAGGTGAAGGATTAAATGCTCATTTTGTTGAAACATTCCACATCCCTTATAAGTATGATTAATTTTGTGTGTGTGTGTGTGTGTGTGTTTGTCGGTCTGTGTCAGGCAGTCCTTGATTTATTTTCCTTTTTTCCAGGCAGTTAGGTAACTGATTTTCAGTGATGATCTGCCAATGTATTTATGGTGCTGTGAAAGATTGAGTAATAGTCTGGAAAATAAATAGTAAATGCGAGACGGAAAGAAAGGAATAAAATGGAAGGAGAAGGAAAAAACTAATGGTCAGTCAGAGAGCAATTAAGAAAAGACACAGATGGAACTAAGAGCAAGCGATGGATAGATAGAGAATGCATAGCAACAAGCCCTGAGAGCAGTAAAGGAAATCAGCGTGAGAGAAACGGATAAAGAGAGAGGATCCAGATGTGGGGATTAAAGAGAAACAGGAAAATGACGAGAGGTGAGAGGGTCAGAAAAAATAAAGACAGAGGGTAATGAAGTGTGACATCGATAGATGAGTAAAAGTGAACCTGCTGCCAAAGTAAGCAGGCGTGGGATGTTCTGCGTGTGTGTGCGTGTTATTGAGTGACGGGCGTGTAAAGTGGTCCGATCACTCACATAATTACACAGTTGGGTACACGCATGGACACAGGCCTCACATCCATCTCTCTCTCTCTCTGTCTCTCTGTCTGTCTGTTGGACACACACACACACACACTCAGAGTTTAGTGCCACTGTGTCTGTGTGTGAGACCGTTCGAGACATTTGGCTTAATGAGTTCTGCTGTTGTCATGGTGAACTTTGACCTCCGTTTGGCTGGGCTGTTGATAGATGAGGTGTCGTGGCTCAGGACTGGTTGATACTTTCCATTCAAATAACAATCTGCAAAAAAAATGTCAGAGCTCATACTCTTCCTAAAGCCTCACTCTAAAACTCTCCATGAATTGTTTTTTATGCTTCTCTAGGTCCCTAATATGACTTGTCTGTGCACTAAATAGACAATGAAAAATGTAAAGCATGACACAAGTGGTGTGCCTAGTGCGAAAGTCACAATGTCCAATACCAACATTATGCTTTTTCATCACACTGTGGAGGCCACTCCCCTTTCCAAATATTTAGATATCAGTATATGTAATTTACGTAAGTCTTGCTGTTTACCAAAATGCACATACGCCAGATGTTTAGTTCACTAACGTATAGTATTAGATAGCTGAACTGTATAAACATAATATGAATCGTTCATTAGTACAGGATTTACTCAGATTATACAATAATTTGTCATCTGTGGGATCAGAAGCACTGTAACCTAACATGCTTTATGCTCACTGTTGAATCACTTTCTACCGTACATCTTTGTGTTTTTTTTCTCAGATAAATCATGAATGCTGCAACTCCCATCCTAAACCATAAGTCAGCCACCACTGTCAGACCTGAATGTATATCTGATAGCTTCACACACTGAAACTGTAAACATAGAACAATTAGCTGATGTGCTTATAAAGCCATTAATCATAGAGCCTCATGCAACCTTGGGAGCTGTCTTAGCTTAGATCAAGTGTTAAAACCATCCATTACATCATTAAAATCCAGGGCACTGAACATATCTTTTTCACCATCTCTTATAGTAATATATCCCAACTTGTGAGCTATTTCCCTCACAAATTGTGACTGCATAGGAATAACAAAAAGCACACCCTACCAGTGTTTTGCATGCATTGTCCTGTTTGGTTGAAAAAGCCTGCTGCAGATTACTTATGACGCAAATTGACATGTGTTGCTGTGTTGTGGTGCTTGGGGAACTACCATGACTTAAATGTGGGCTTATGAACAGCAGAATTTTAAACCCACTAAACAACCAAATTCACACTGTCCTTTGGACAACATCTATTGTTTGTTTTCCGGATTAACATTTTGACAGCAGAGCTTGTGCAGCTGTTGGGCTGCCAACACTTAAGTTTTGGATGTTCACAGACATGCAGAGCAACTTACATTCTTTTTTTCTTCTTCAATTTTTTATTTTTCCGCTCTGTCAGATTGTAACCATCTGTTTGTGTGTGCCCTGTGTTCACTTTCCCTACTTGTGTTGTCTGTCCAGCTAATTAATGCTGTCAGGTTTGGTTGGTGGACTGCTTGTGTGTGTGTGTGTGTGTGTGGTATATATGGCTGTAAGCAGCAGATGCTCATCTAGAATCTCTGCCAGGTTGCCATGGCAGCTAGAGAGTGGGTGGGTTGGGGTCGGGTGGCATGTTATTATTGAACTCGGACATTAATTGCTAAAGTGACCTATTGGCAGCACGGCTTCAGATCAGACTCAAATATTTTGCCAATACAAAGTATGTGACCTTATTTTCCCGAGTGTAACCAGTCTTACTACAGTGATTACAGAATAATCCAAAAGTGCACCCAAATATAACACTGAAATTGAAATGGATGCCTCCACTCTCTACTCTCTCATCAAACATTGGCAGGCATTCGTTTGCCAAAGGATGTACAACTGTCTCGTGACAGAGCACAGCATGTCTGAGGTCAAAGGGAAACAATAATACACATGAACATTTACTTTAAGCTGTGGATCCCCAAACACTGTGGTTCATTCACTGATCAAATCTTATCAACTCACTTTAATTCAGATGAAATGTGCCAAACACAGCTAAACAAGGGATGACCTTGTTTAGCTGTAGGGGTGTAATGATACAGTCGGCTGTTATCACTATCTATTTTCTATGATATCTATTGTGGCAAGATTTCTCTAATTAACATCTTTGTTCAGTTGTGATAACAGCTTGGACCTGTTAAAAATCTTAAATAAGAGGTAGACATCAGAAAATATATTGTTGCATCAAAGATGCATTTGTTTAGTGCTTTTAGTATCCCTGTAATCAAACCCACCTGGCAGACCTTTGCTGGAATCCAAAGAGTCAAAAAATACTGGCTTGAATTGGATTTCATAACCAAGAAAGAACCAACTGAAAATTAATAATCACTCGCAAATGTTCTAGTTCCAGTTTCTATTTATACTATGAATTAACAGAATGGAAAGGCAATCGCCCCAGGCCTCAGTATGTAGAATTGGTTTGTAAAAGTTCTGCTTAAGGTAATGCATTGGCCTACAACACTGGCATACTGTACTATTATGCAAATAGAATTTCCAATATTGGTAGAGAGAGAGAGAGAGAGAGAGAGAGAGAGATGTGCATACACTTAAAATCCAGTGTGCTCTAATGAGACACACAGTACAGACAGCAGGTTGAGCGTGGGCTGGAAACCATGGCAACGGCCTTGAGCTCCTAGACATGAGGAAAGAATCAGAGGCAGAGAGAGAGAACCAGGATGTCATTAAGAACACTTTTTTGATCAAGAATAGAGGGAGTGATTGATCAGCCTAATTTATGATGACACATACACACAAAGACAGCCATTGCCCCTCTTACACACATACATAGATGCGCACACACACACACATACTTTGCACTCTCATAAATGTATACATGTACCCTGAAGACTTCTTCTAAAGCCCTCATCTTGTGGCAACATCGCCCACACAGTGACATACTGTAAATGTTGATTGGTAAACATCTGTGTGGATTTTTGTGTATGCATGTTGTATTTGGTTCAGAATCCATACAGCACACAAGACACTATAGGCTGTAGTCTTTTGAATGGAGGGCAAAGAGTGCAAAGCTGCCTCAAATGCACTATATGCAGAGAGCTCACCAGTGCACCTTTGGTATTTTAGTAGTTGGATGCATGTAGCGCAGCTGCAGTGCACTTCAAAAGGGGGTGGGACTGGGAGGAAACAATTATCATACATTATCAGTGGGTGTGTTAGGAGCTACTATCAATAATCGCCAATCACATCAGCTCCTCTCATCCCTTTTTTAAAGCAGTGTTCTTCCCACCATGATGTACTGATATTTTGTAATTAAACAGAGAGTCCAGTCTCCTAAGAGGAGACTGATATTCTTGTTCATGAGGTGCAGAGTTGCGGCTGAATATACTGCTACTTATTAGTAACGGATGACACCACGTGATATGCCGTTAAGGTAAATTAACATTTTTGGAGATACTGAAAGACTACTCACTATGTTTTCCATCCATCATTAGTGGTTTGAGTTTGAAACACGTATTAACCACATGTACAGTTACTGCAAAGGTTTTTGTGGTAAATTATTTTAAAAAAGACCTATTTCGAGCATTGTGTTCAGCCCTGACACCAAAATTGCAGTTTTCTGTTTGAAAGACGGTAACATTCAACCCCTACTGTGCCTCACCGCCTACTTTGATGCAAGGCGAGTCACCAAGATACCAAACAGGCGCAGGTGAAGACAGACCTCACTGTGCATGGTATATGTGAAAACTATCCTCTATCAGTGATCCCTGCTGTCATCCAGCTATTTGAGAAACTTCAGTGATGAGGACTCAACAAACACAATTCCTCCCAAAACAGAAGTCACTACATTATATATTGTTTGAGAACAGTCATTGATTTACATGTAAACAAATGTGAAAAATTTTTCAATTACAAAATAAATATGTGGGATTCAGAAGAAAATGTATTGTTGTTTGCGTTGTTCCAACATGTGTGGGAGTCACTGTGCTAACTGGGAAATTATTAATCACATTTCTTATGCTATTTGTGCAAGACAGAGAACAGAGCAAATCATTTTCTGTGATTGTACCAGAGAGATAATAACATAACATTACTTTCTGAAGGGGCAATTAGAAATTGCATATTTTTTCATCAGCGAAAAGTGTCTTTTATTTTATTCTGGTATTTGATCATAGACAGTATAATACAGCGGGGTTGAAGCTGTAAGGTGAGACAGTGAGAAGATGAACGTGGTGAAGGTCACCGATTGGGTTCAAAATCTCTGCAGCACAAGCAGAGTTGCAATTAAGGAGAACTTTCTAGAAATATTTTTACCTTCAGGTGGGGATTAATGCAAGTGTGGTTGTGAGTGTGTTTGTGTGTATGTTGCCGGTGTTGCTTGTCATTTTGGCCTCTGAGGAGCTGCAGGTGTGACCTGCTGGGAAGCTTGCCAAACAGGTGACAAGTGAAAGAAAGAAAGGAATCGGTGAGAGACAAAAAGAGTGATAGAAATATAACAGTAAAAGTAATTCTTAAAAAAAACAAAACAAAAAAGGCCCCAGAAGGATAAGAAAAAAACAGATGTGGCACGGGAGACACATGACATACCGTGTATGTGTGTGACAGCGATATCATAGATACAAAGTGTGGTTTGTGTGCATAAGAGTTGGAGGATGGGGACGAAGAGGAGGACAGAAAAACGGGGCGAAGGGGCTCCAGGGAAAGCTGAAGGTGTTGATGAGAGAGGGCGAAAGAGACAGATGGAGAGAACTATGTGATAGAAGAAAGAAGAAATCTATTGACAGGATAAGAGTGCTGACTAATGATCATTGATTGTTTACTTCTGAGTCTGTTTTCACTGCCTCTGCCAGTCAATCTCTTTGATTTTGTCTTCATTTTTGCTCTTTGCTCCTTTACTTACATTCTTTCTTTCTCACTCTTCCACCCGCTGTGTCTCATAACGTCAATAACAACAGCGTCCCTCTGCATGACGCCAGACACAAAAGCGGTCAGTGGGTTTGAGCAGCAGTATGGATCTCTGAAAGTCCACAGTCGGCGCTCAAACGATTTCAAGCTCCATTGATTTACTTTTTATCTACAAGACTCATTTTACAGAGAGATGGCTTTAAGTCAAGGCAAAAAATTACATGTAGAACAATATGTGCTTAGAAGACAAAAGTTGAAATTGGGTTTCTATTTTAGAAACAAGTCTTGCTTTTCTTTCAAGGCTAAAAAGAGACTTGTTGATGCCACCTTTATGTCTGTGCTGGACATCTTCACAATGCCTACACATGCTGGATACTGTCTACCATGGAGCACTGAGATTTATCACAAATCTCAAGGTGCGTACTCATCATTGCTCTCTGTATGCTTGGGTTGGATGGTCTGCCTTGTCCATCCGTAGACTTAACCATTGGCATACTTTTATTTATAAGGCTGTTCTTGGACTACTTCCTTCTTACCTATGGGCCTACATCCTACAACAAAATAGGGGAAGTTATTGTCTTTGCTCCCGGGACTTATTTATTTTAACAAAGTGCGTACTGAACTGGGAAAAAGGGCGTTTAAGTATGCGGCTCCCTCGGCTTGGAATCAGCTGCAAATCACCTAAATCTTCAGGAGCTGGTCTCACTGGACGCATTTAAAGTGATTCTAAATGACTAGACGCAGTTACATCAGGCTGTAGATGTTTTGAATGTTGAAGAATAATTTGATATTTTATAATTCTGTAATTTGTTCTTGTTTTATGTCTGCAACCGTGTTATTTCTGCTGCTGCCTGTCTTGGCCAGGACACTCTTGAAAAAGAATTTCTTTTACTCCTGGTTAAATAACGGTTAAATTGTTAAAAAATTAAATCAAATGAACCAGTGTGAAATGTTCAAATTCAATACTCTTATTGAAATAGTCATGAAAGCATCTACAGCCACCTTGGTAGTTTATTTCTAAGCAACAGTACATATGTGGAATACGTTTGTGACTTATTATCAAATTGTGATTTGTGACTTGCATTCAACACATTCACACACCTGATATAAACTCAGGTATTCGATCAACCAGTGGTTCCTAGCTTGTGAGCCCTTAAAATGAAGTCATGTCTATGGGTTATCACCATGTCAACCGATAAGTGATAAAGTCTTTTTAAATACCCAAAGAAGTAAAAAATAGCCAATAATTCATAACAAAGACAGAACAAATGAAAAAATAAATATAAATTTAGGCAGCAAATGTTTTTCCTGTTTATTGTCCCCTCCGGTTTATCTAGTGACCCCTTTTGGGAAGTTGGGAGCCACTAACATAGACCGTAACTGGTTAGCTTTGTTTGGAGTTGGATTAATTGTTTCATGCAAACACATTTAATGTCCTGATAACCAAAAGAAATCCATAAAAAATATTTTGCTGTAAAACACATTTCTTCATCAGTTTGCGTCCACTGAGGTAGCGTTTCTTGACTCATCTATGATAACAAGCCAAACAAGCACTGGTGACAGAACCGCCGCTCACCCACCATAACAAATATGACACCATACATTCACCATACATCACACACATTCATTTGGATGGTTACAGGCATTGTCTATCATGTAATGGATAACCATCTAGAAATGCTTCCACTGTGATTTATGACCACAGCCCGGTAGAGGGTGACAAGAAGAACAACAGAAAGAGGAAAAACAGGGACAGTTAAAGAGGCACAAATGGTGGCAGACAGAGACGGCAGTTTGCACACACTCGCACACAAACACTTTGGGTCTCCAATCAGATTGAGGCTGGATGGACTGCTGTAGGAGAAAATGAGTTTTGTTCTCTGGAGGCTCAGAGAGAAAGAGAGAGTGAAGAAGAAGAGAGATAAAGAAAGAAACGAGAATTTCCACTGGAAGAGCTGAGGATCATTGTCTTGCTTTAGGCCATGTTGGCAGCAGTTGTGAAAGAAGGAGAGAAGATTTGTCATTTGCATTCACTTCTCTCTCTTTCCTTTCCTCTCTTTATCTCTCTCTCACTCACACACACACACACACACACACACACACACTGTGCCATCTGTGCTTCCTTGAGGAGCAGTAAACCCAAATGTTTCCCCCCAAAAGCCAGACTACAGCGATATGCCTCCACAGTTTGTGTGTGTGTGTGTATTGTAAGGTAGTTATATTTGTCTTGCTGGTGTCTGATGGGGCATGGCTGCTGAGCTGCAGCCAAAATACTCCATTTGACCTAGATCATCTCAGCACCCGGCTGGTGTGTGTGTGTGTGTTTGTGTGTGTGCATAGTGTTTGTGCCTATTTGTCAGCAATATGATGAATTTTGGACATTGCCCATAATGATGTAAGAGCTCCCTCCCACGTGTCCTCTGACTCTCTGCTAATCATTCTGTTTGTGCCTTTCACTGTGTGTCTCCCTGATTTGCTATTTCTGCTTCTCCGTCTCTCGCTCTTCCTCCCTGTCTTTCTGTTTCTCATTCTCTTTGTTTGTCCCTTCCTCTGAGGAAAGTGGCGCACCCACCAAATAAATGTCTTTGTGTGTGTTTGTGCATGTGTGATACAGGTGTGTGAGTGTGTGAGAAATAGGGTTTATTTGTTATGGTGACATATTGGTGCCCCTGCGCTTCACCTCTCAACCCGAACATTTAATTTCATCCAGTAACAGGCATGTCAGCTGTTCACTGCACACATGCATACACACACACACACACAACACCCATAATTGCGTATTGTAATTCCAGCTCTGTGACGGAAGCTTAGCATTCTAATGGGCTGTAAAGGCTGCCCCACTCACCTTTGCATCTCGGCACATTATAATTTGCATGTCCTGTACATGCTCAGCTAATCAGGTTGATTATTACAACTACCAGTATTACTGTAAATCCCACAGAGACAGGCCCTATAAAAGGTCCACAGCCCCACATGGCTGATTTAAAGTCTTGCCGTAAGCAGACAGCACACCCGCAAAAGGGTTCCATTTAGACATAGAAACAGAGACTCTGAAAACAGTAATAGATAAGGTGATTAATGATCATTGATTGGTGATTGGTAAGAGTTGGCTACTTGGAGGCTTATTCGAACAGTACAAACTGTCATTGAGTCAGCCCCATTATTTCAACCTTCATTATTTCCCACATAGTTCCACCTCAGTCTTCTCCCAAAATATTGACGTCTGAAAAGCATAAAATGTCCACTTAAGTTCTCTAAATAACCTGTGCAGCATAATCTGCACAAGTAATTGGGAATGATCAAATGATTCCACCACATATTCAGCAGGTATTTTCTTTCTCACAGATAAATTGATGGGGTCTTGCAGTTTGCTTAACTTTTTCTACTTGCCTTTCCTTGTGTTTCTTTCTAGTGATGGATGGGCGGACCGGTATGATGTAACAGATGGCTATGTTAGGGAAGCGGCCGGTGGTATTACCATCAAGCTCCAGTCGGCTGATGTGAAGTGGTTTGATGAGTACTACCTTAAACTTAATCCTGAAAACAACCTCAGGAACCCCTGGTTTCCAGAGTTCTGGCAGCATCGTTTCCACTGTCGACTTAAAGGCCACCCACAGGAGAGCAACAAATACAACCGCACCTGTAGCAGTGAGTATAGACACAAACATATGAGGACAGCTAAAATAAAATATTCTGTAGTAGCAATTTCACATCATTTTCTTTAATGACAGAGATTATTAGCTACATCTTTCAGTTTAATTGTTGTTGATTGTGAAGTAATTTGAAACATATTAATATAAGACCTGAATTTTACTTCTTGAACACCTGTAGCAATGAGTATGGACATAGACAACACAGGTTCTCTGAGTTACAGCTGTACTGTACTTCTGTTTTGACCACGACCATCTGGGGTACAGAGAAAGAAAGAGGCTGCATTGTTTTGGGTCAACACAACAGGCTACGGTACCAATCTGCATTTTTATTGACAGGCTTTCATAATGGCCAGTATTAATGCAAATACAAAGCATACAGACAGACTGGCTGAACACACACCTACACACATACCATATGGATACACACAGCTTTCCGGTTCATCTGGAGATATCCCTTGTGGCTGTGAGTGCACCCTCCCTTTATTTCTTTGTATTCATCTCCCCCCGTCTTTCTCTCTCTGTCATTCTCTCCATTCATACGCAAAACGGTGTGCGAGAGCTGCATCAAAGGGAGTCATGTGTCGTGTATTCTAATAAAATGGGTCATGAAATACAAATGAACAGGACACAGAAAGAGACAGAAAGAAATGAAATGTGGAGGTAGGAAGTGGCCGATGAGAAGAAGTGAGAGGAAGGAGAGTGGTCTTTGATGTTAGGGAAAAAAAGCACACATTGCGTTTTATAATACTAGAAGGGAAATGAAGAGTTTCTCTGATATACCTACCTTTCTCTTTCCATCCTTCCTCACCCACCCAATCCCCCCATCCCCACCCCGACTCTACCCACCCACCACTGCAGAGCGAGACTCGCTTCGGCAGCAGTATGCTCAGGACACTAAGATGGGGTTTGTCATTAATGCCATCTACTCAATGGCATATGGCCTGCATAACATGCAACGGGCACTCTGCCCAGGCTATCAGGTAGGCACTTCTCTGATGGATGAATGGAGGGACATAGGACAAACCAAGGAGATAAAGGAGGGAGATGAAGGGGTGGAGAGTGGGAATGGTGGGACAAAAAGAGGGTACTAGCTGGGTATTGCTGCCATATTGCACTCTTGTTTCCATGGTGGCCATTTTTGACTTATTGCCACACTATGGAAAAGTGCAAGATGGGAACCTGGATAATTGCATATACTATATAGACATTACTTATGTGCCAATTTAGGAATTTAGATAGAAAGATTAAACAATTTTAGTTAAGAAAGAAATAAAAAAAACATAGAAGAAAATACATCAGTGCTGCTTTTACAGACTTTGGCTCATATTAATAGTAACTTTGTGTCATTGCATTCAATTCTTGAATTTTTATCCACGGATGACTATTGACCACCATTTCCAAAGTGACCTACGTGAAACAATGTTTCTTAAGCTGTTGGTCAGGACATTTTTGTTGGCTATGTCATGACTGTTCGTGTATTTTAAGGGCCTGTGTGATGCCATGCGACCTATAGATGGTGCTACACTGCTGGACTTCCTGATGAAAACCAACTTCACAGGCGTGTCAGGAGAGGGAATCTTATTTGATGTGAATGGAGACTCGCCTGGCAGGTATGCGCTGTAACTGAACAAAGTTGGCATGGATTTCTTTTTGTTGTGGCCTTTTGGGTTGCATGGTCATGACATGGCTATGCATGCGTTAATGTGTTGGATGTATACTGTATGTGTACCTTTCATCCACAGGTATGAAATAATGAACTTCAAAAAGATGGGGAAGGACTACTATGACTACATTAATGTTGGCAGTTGGGACAACAGAGGCTTGAAAATAGATGATGATGAAATCTGGCCCAACAAAGACGCTATGATCAAGTCAGTCTGCAGTGAACCCTGTGACAAAGGACAGATTAAGGTAAGATGACTGTTGCAGATAAAATGTCTGGTTACATGAGGCATTTTTCAAGTATTTACATGCTACATAAAATACATAAAGTAGCAAATAAGGTCGGGTTTATGTAACTGCAGTAAGTAATCGTTAAAAAGGTCATTTGAGGCAATATTGTGAATCCAGCACCCTACCGTGTGTTTACTGTATATGACAAATTTTCAAATGTGGAATAGATTATAAATCATTTTTGCTACCTGATTTAAATGAATTAAAATGTCTTGGGCCAGTTAAATTCTGAGCTAGATGGCTGCATGAGATATTGTCATTCTAATTATTAGTGAACTAAAAAGCTCCATATAATACAGTCCCTGGTGCACGTGAGTTGGCATGTATAATACGTCACTGCAAGCATGTACTAGACAAAGGTATAGGTACACACAGACATTGTGCACTCTGTCCCTTCCAGGTGATCCGTAAAGGTGAGGTGAGCTGCTGCTGGACGTGCACTCCCTGTAAAGAAAATGAGTTTGTATTCGATGAGTACACCTGCCGAGCCTGTGAACTGGGCTCCTGGCCTACTGATGACCTCACAGGTCAGTCTCTGTATGTTTGTGTAATGTGCCTGCATGTTAATTTATAACATTTCCACTTTGCCAAAAAAATACTTGACTAGAAACCACAGTATCTGTCCATGGTGCTGCAAAAAAATCCTGTAATATCAATGCAGTAGTAGTGATGCTACTCGAAGGAAACCATACAATAACCACAGATATGCATGTGTGCATGTATGTGTATAGGGTCATAGGATAAAGGATGTTTAGTAAAATGAGATATACAGTGTGCCATTACAGCATATTATTATACAGTAAGTCCTGCACCTGATACATTCGAGAGAGAAACTGAAGGACGATCTCTCCGTTTCACCCTCCCCTCCTCTTTCCCTACCCTCCACTCCCTCTCTCTCATCCCTTTAATTTGTTACCAACATGGTCACCAATATTTTAATTATTCTGCATCAAGAGCAGCTTTCAATGCAAATACATTTCAGTTGCAATGAAAATTTATTTCTCCTCCATTGCTTTCGAAGCGGTTGGGTATTGCCTTGTTATGCTTTCAGCTGCTCATTATACTGCTTGCTAGCTCCTCACCAAGCTCAATGATTAAAACATGAATCGAGCCCTGCTGAAAATTCAGATTGAGCTCCACTGCCAGAGAGAGAAGCATCCTTAAACTAAAACAGGGAGCAAACCAGTGAGAAAGTTGACAGTGAAAAAAGAGGGAGATAAAGAATTGAAGGCGTGATTGGGGTTACCCATGTATTACTTTGTGTGTGTTCGTCCGTGCATGTTCATGTGTGTGAGTACGTGTATGTGACTCATTTCATCAACAGTAAGTGCTGCGTGTCCCCCAGCGGGGCTATATGGAACAGTAATAATGAGGTGTAAACAAACTGCTTGCCCTGTTCCTCCAGCAGACAATTTGATCTCTCTCCCCCAGGCCAAAAAAAAGGAGAGAGAGTTTGAGAGATGAATAGAGGGAGGGTTAAAGAGGCAGAGGGAATAGAAGAGAGAGAGCAAGGTCTCAGCAGGCAGGGATACAGGTACAGTGGGAGCAAAAACGATAGAAAGCAATAGGAGAGTTTTGGAGACAGCAACAGAGCAGAAACGAGAACAAGAGAGTGAGAGAAAAGTGACTTAGAAACATAAACAGAAGAAAAAAGAGTGAGTGTGAAAGAGAGAGGGAGAGAGATGGAGATGAATAGAGGCTCTGACAGAAGCGGCAGCCAGGGAGAGTGAAAGGAGCAGAAAAAGGGAGGATTAGCTTTGGGATTTGAGCCTCTCCACTGATCGGTAAAGTTCCACAGTCTGAGTCTGAGAGTGTCTGAAGGAGTTTGCCTCAAAACTTTATATTGACTGAACCCTCCAAACGTCCCCCCTCCCCTTAATGCACCAGTTTTGCTTAGGGTTAAACACGACACGATTTCCTGCAGGTTATGTGAACTAATTAAGTATTAAAATGCAGACGTAGCCAATGGTTTTTGACTGCTCTGAGAAAACCCATGAGAAAAACACTGATATGGGATTTTCGGCCCCAGCTTCTAGATGCATCTGGGCAGGATTAATTGGAGATGCATTCTCAGCTAGTGCCTTAGTTTCCTCCCACCTTACATTTTCACGGGTGGGTGGTCCTCACCCCTCATGGCTAGGCAGGACAGTTACTGTAGTCCTTGTCTCTTAAAAAGGGGCTATGCTAAAGTAAAAAAACACTACCTCAGTGATGTTGAACAGTTATATTTACATACAATAAAAAAAGATGAGGGGAAAAAAAATTCGGATCTGTGATTTTGTTGTGAAGCTGCCCCATTGTGACTCATTTATGTATGGGTTATTTTCTGTCTTTAAATAAAATGATTGGACTGATTATTCAGTTTTACACACACTGCATGATGTTCAATACCTAAAACTGCTTTAGGTTATGATTTACATAGATCTGATCTAATTTGAACTGAAATGGCACTTGAATGGATGTGGCTCACCTGCAAGTGAGCATTGTCTTTAACACAGTCAATAAAGTTTAAGTTTCTTTAATGTGTGTGTGTCTGTGAGAGAGAGAGAGAGTGAGAAAAGCAAGAGAAAGATGGAGAAAGGGAGAAGGGTAGAAAAAAAACAAGAAAGTGAAGATGTATAGGGACAGAAAGTTTGAGAAAGAGTCTACGTGCGTCCCTGCTGCTACAGCATGTCTAGACCAACCAGCCGGATAATTTCAGCAAGCGTTAAGACGGATCGTAATTAGAACTGTCCCTTTAATTAATGACACTTTATCTCCTTTCCTGACAGAGATGGAAGGAGGAAGGGAGAGAATTAGGGATGAGGATGAAGAGAGATAGGGGAGACATTAGGGGGAAAAGAGAGGAACAGAGTAATGGATGGGGCATTACAAAGACAAAGAGTGACAGGAATCAGATACTAGGATTGAATGACGGGAGAAATACAAGAGACACAGATGGAGGGAAAGAAAGTGTGGACAACAGATAAGTATTTAGTATTGCAAGGTCAAAAGGCCTGCAGTCTCACTCATCAGTAAGTGGTATAGTAGTGAAGAAGCATACACTAATTGCCCTTTACGCAAAGAAACCCCGTTTTAACCAATGTTTGCTAATCATGTGTTCTACACCAACCATGACCCATAACATTCCCATGGCAAGCTATACAGAAGCTTACAGAAGATGCAGGCTTTGGCTGTAGGCAACGCTGCTCAGTCAGTTAATTGTTGAAACTTTCTCATCTGGACACATGTGGCTCCAACATGCTCGGCTGCAACCCAGACTTCTGCAGGTTGTTGGTCACCGGAACAAGTGTTGTACAGTGAGATTCAGATGTGGATCAAAGCTTGATGTAAAAGGGTAGAAGAGAAACAAAAGGAAAATGAAAGACAGAGAGAGAACGCAAGGAATAAAGATAAACATACAGTTATACGTTTGGCAAAAGTATGAAAGTCTTACCTAAAGTTCACTCTATATTATCCAGTTGCTGGGCCTCACTCTCATCAAATAAATGTCCATGATTCATTTTGTATCAAAAGGCTGTGACTCAATCCCAGTGGAGTACCTGCGGTGGGGAGACCCTGAACCCATTGCTGCTGTGGTCTTTGCCTGCCTTGGTCAAATGGCCACATTTTTTGTCACCGCAGTCTTCATCAGGTAATGAATGTCTCATCTGTCTAAGAAAATATATGAACTGAGGAGAACAATGCAAGCAGCGTTAGACTAGACAGAGATATGCACCATACATACACACTTTGCACATTCCTACTCTTTTCTTAAACATTGTTTTTATGAATGTGTTTTTAAATTCTTGTATATATGCTGTGTGTGTGTGTGTGTGTATGTCTTCACTTATCAGTTTCTGCACATAATTGTTTGTCTGACTGTGTTCAGGTTCCGGGACACCCCAGTAGTGAAATCTTCCAGTAGGGAGCTGTGCTACATAATACTGGCAGGGATCTGCTTGGGGTACCTGTGTACCTTCAGCCTCATAGCCAAACCCCATGTCATTCACTGCTACCTCCAACGACTGGGAATAGGCCTGTCACCTGCCATGAGCTACTCTGCGCTTGTCACCAAGGTAAGGACTGAGTTAAGGGTTTGAAATGTAGCGTGCAGCAGTTGTGAAAAGTGTAGGGCTAAAGGAGTTGCCTCCAAAGACTTGGAATACCCCTGTCATTAGATCTATACTAACCTGCCTTGGTCAACAATGGTCGGTGGGGAGTAGCCAGAGAAAAGCTTCAGATACTGGAGAGTCAGCAGCAGGGATACATCTGTGGGTAGAAGCAAAACTGTAGACTTAATCAGAAAGAAACAGGGAAAAAACAGGTGCCGTAGTCCTTTTTGATACTGCAGATTGTTATCCCTTCCATTCCTTAATGGTTGGAGTGAGGGGATCTGGGCACCATAACATCAGGCATAGGTCTATCTCACCCCTGTCCTGTGGGGTTTTGGGTATGAGGGCTGAGGGAACAGTGGTGTAGGATTAAACAATGGCAGGGAACAAACCTTGAGTTCCTTAAATATAATAATGCAAGATTTGTGTTTTTCACTAAGATGTCTGCATAAGAAAAGTGGCAGCAGTGTAGAAATACAGAAAGCAGATGGCCAGTATATAGATACAGTATGTTCAGTATATAGTTTATTAAAAGGTCTTGATGGTGTTTTCCATCTGACCCCAGACAAACCGCATCGCACGGATCTTGGCAGGCAGCAAGAAGAAGATCTGTACAAAGAAACCTCGCTTCATGTCTGCCTGTGCTCAGCTTATCATTGCCTTCCTCCTCATATTGCTGCAGCTGGGCATCATCGTGGCTCTCTTCCTCATGGAGCCACCTGAGGTATGTATAGGTGAACACTGTTAGAAGCTCTACTAATGCACTTGTCTGTTTTCTTTATCAAAAGAATGAAACAATCCTGCAATTCTTTGCCAGCAGACTTAAAATATTGTGTGTCTCAAGTTGGCAATGTTTGTTTGTTAAATTGTACTGCTTCCCCAATCTCTTTTAATGCCATTGTTTTTACATATTTGCATCATTCCCAGTTTTCTGGGTGAAAAAAAAAATGCTTGTAGCAACTTTCCCAAGTTTTTTTTATCATTGGCATGCCCTGTTTCCTCCTCTGTCTTTATAGGTGATCCATGACTACCCCAGCATCCGCCAGGTCAACCTCATTTGCAACACCACTAACCTGGCTGTGGTTGCCCCGCTGGGATACAATTGCCTGCTCATCCTCAGCTGCACCTTCTATGCCTTCAAGGTATGAGCACAAGTGTTTGTAACTATTGTACATTACCACCTAAAAATCAAAAGGTTTGTGATAACTTGGTGTTTTTTTTCTGTGACATAGTATTGAATGTGATTTTAAATGATAATGATGTCAATTAGTGAGTGCTTAAAATCCAAAGCTCCAAGGACACATGTTGTTGGAGCCATAGGTTCTTATGTGTAGGAACATGTGTACTCATGAACAGTACATGTCTGTCAAGCTGCTATATTACATTACATTTCATTTATATAGCTGATGCTTTTATCCACTTACAATAAGTACATTTTAACCAAGTGGATACAATATGTGAGAAAAGTCACAGACATAATGTGAAAAGCAATGATTGAAAATGAAATTCTATTACACCAAGCACGTTATAAAGTCAATGTTTGATTATCAGTGGCCTGCAGCCATCCATTTTCTGTAGAGTGTGAGAGTAGAATGGTAAAAGGAGACAAAAGCTGAAATACACTGCAAGTCAAGCAAACAAATTATGCGTTTATGAACATAGCAGCAGAGAAAACCAATACAACTCTGGTGGTGAATGGTTATGACCCCGTGTTTCACTTAATTCACTTGCACATAATAGTGAGGTTAGCATCAGAATTATAATGGTATTGCAAAGGCAGTGGGTTAACAATGTCTTTCTTTGTTTTATTTTCCTAATTTGAGGCAGAATCCACAGAATGATTCAACAACAATAAAGAAATGTATACATATTTGCTTACACTTTCTCTCTGACTCTCTCTCTCTCCAAGACCCGCAACGTTCCAGCTAATTTCAATGAGGCTAAGTACATTGCCTTTACCATGTACACCACCTGTATTATCTGGCTGGCCTTTGTACCCATCTACTTTGGTTCCAACTACAAAATTATCACCATGTGCTTCAGTGTCAGCCTCAGTGCCACTGTCGCTCTGTGCTGCATGTTCGTACCCAAGGTAAGGCTGAGGCGAAAATCCACAGTTCCTACTTCTCACTCATTCACCTCTTTGATCTATAAATTTCTCCACATTTTTCAGTCTCCTTAAACATTAAGCTTCTCCTTTAAGCCTCCTAAAGCACCCTTTTCTGATTGCGTGTCAGGTGTATATTAATAGTGTATATTAGAAAACTTCAAACTTACTGTGGTTGTAATCATTCTAAATCAGTGCCCAAGGTACATTAAACAGTATTAATACTTCACATTGCTACATTATCAGTTAAATCGCACTGTTGAAACAGACTGAATCATGTGTTAAACTCAATACAATCTTTTGTAAGTGGTAGGTGTAAGTGGTAGTTCTGACCTCAGTAATACACCCAGAGGTGTTCTGATGTAGAAGTTCTTGGACTCTGGAGAGGAATCGCCATGATGGGTTTATTTTCATATGTCACGACACCTCTGTATTATTTGTAGCAGAGAGAGATAAGAGCGGTCCGGTCCCTATATGTGAATATTTACATCATCCCAGAACCAAGAAAGAAGAACTTGTTTTTTTTGTTGTTTTTTTCACTTGTTGTGCATGCAACATACATATACAATTTGGTTTGGTGTGTGAACACTTAAATGTGATGATCCCAAAACATTTGTTACCTACGACCATATCGACAGTCTGACAGTAAGTTATTAGAGTGGTAATGCAGAGGCAGCACTCCCAGTAAACACCATGTAATTGAAAGCGAGTGCTCAAGTTAGGTTTTTGAATAAATAATTAGGAACTTGAAATTTAATTTTCACCAAATGCCTGCACTGAAGTGCAAAAGCTCATTTAAAATATTATCACGTATCATGTTTTCTCCCACTTGTAATAGCTAGACATTCTTGTGGAGCTTCAAGGAGAAAGTTTGTGCTCAAATAACAGCTGAAATGCAATAAATAAGAATTAGCTGCTGCTTCTTTTGAGAATTGTCTTATTAATTTTACATTAAAAAGGTGAGTCATGACAGCCTTCTTTACTAATCTCAAAAGAACGTTTTATTAAAAAACAACTTGATGCTGTCTGTCTATACAAAACTACTTCCAAAAACACACATAGTGATGTAGGTCTTTGCTCTTTCTGTACAGTATTAAATTGAGTGCTCTTCTTTCTTTTTTTTTAAAGAACTGTTTTGCTGAATTTAAATAACATGTATCATGTTTTATTTCATATCAGGTGTACATTATTCTAGCCAAACCAGAGCGTAACGTGCGCAGTGCCTTTACCACTAGCACAGTGGTGCGCATGCACGTGGGCGATGGCAAATCGTCCTCGGCCGCCAGCCGTTCTTCTAGTCTGGTTAACCTGTGGAAACGCAGAGGCTCTACTGGAGAGACACTCAGGTACATCGGGGGGGGTGTGTGTCTGTGTGTGTGTAGAGGCTTGTTGGCCAGGTTAATGCCAGGTTACTCCTCAGTTACAGTCCAAGGCACCATTTCTGTAATGGCCCACTCAGAGACTATTTATGGTGTGTGTGTGTGTGTGTGTGTGTGTGTTCGAGTTCTCTGAGAGATTGATTCTCTGAACTCCTCTGAGTCTGCTTGACTGTTCTTCTGACCCTAACATGAACTGCAGACAATTGCCTAATGGAAACATGGCAAAGAAGGAGAGAGAGGAGTGAACTGAGGAAGGGAGGGTAAGGAGAAATTTGTTAAGAAATCTGAATACAGAGAGAAAGGGATGGAGCGAGTGGACAGAGATGAAAAACAGACGTGATGAAAAGGCTAATGGAATAGTGTGAAAAGGAGAGACATAATAACTTTCACAGCCAGCTTAAGGCCATCCACAAGTCATCTACAGTGACAAGGAACCGATCAAAGGACACAAAGGGAGTGATGCACAGCCACTTGCCTAGAATGAAAAGACAAGAACACATTTTGGTTTGTCAGCAGGTTACTCCAGCTCACCCCGCTTTGCAAGCAAGATTTCAATCACACTCTTATGAGAAATGTCAGGAGTGTTTCCATCTTTGTTCCTTTTAGTCCTCTCTTCCCCTCTCCATCTCTTTTGGCCCTATCTTCTTCTGTGGGTGGTGGTAATTGGCAGGGCTGTCTATCTCCTCAGTGCAGGGCTGGAAGCTGTTGCCTTTGAGATGCTGTCATTGTGTAGTCTGAACAGATGCAGACAGACATGAAACCAGCAGACCAGGGGGGGAAAAGAAGAAATATTTAAAAAGAAAGAAATATTTGACTCATATTTGAAAAATGTTTGAGCTACTGAAGAGTGCATGGTTTACCTTCACCTGAAATTAAAATCAGCCTCAGAACTGGCTACAATATGTGAAGATAAGATCAATCAAGCACTTCTTCAGTATGTGCAACATGTGCCTCAGATAGTAGCAGGTCTGATCTGGTCCTACCTTGGTCCAAACCCTTCTGTAAGCGAGTCATCCTTTGGGATCAAATAAGTAGATCACAGAACTATGTATGTGTAGGTGCAGGTTGATAGTGCAGTATATGTACACTCACC
>LKNJ01000671.1:0-71245 GCA_002120245.1 Maccullochella peelii
ACAAGCTGTGGCAAAAGATTAAAGCAGTCTTGTATGTCTGTGGATGCGCCGAGACCGAGTCCAGCGGTGGGCTGACAAAGTGAAGTGATGCTCAGGTCTCCTCCGGTAGAGATGATGGAAGGAAGCTTCAGTGCCTGAAACGGTGCGGTTTATGGGCAACAGGATCTCTCTCTCTCTCTCTCTCGCTGTCTCGCCCACTCAGTCTCAACCAGTCACCAGGGAGCAGACTATTGCCCTAGTACAGGAATGTAGGCTAATAGGAACATAATAAGAAGGGTAACCCTGGAGCATTTAACTCTACCATCCACGGAATAGTGTTAATTGATGTTTTATATTTATTTATTTATTTATTTCCTTTGCTAATATCCTGAGTGGACTTGCTGTGCGCTCAGAATCTATTTAGTTCATATGCTTACAAAGAGATGAGTGTCCTATAGTTGCACAAATTAAACTACTTCCTATTTAGTTATTAAGATTTTCCTACCCCCACCCCCTCAACCGAGCTGATGTTTTTCCATTATAGTCTGTCTCATCTCAGTTTTGTGAAGCCAACCAAAATGAATGTAAGACTTCCTTTCACGTCTTTCAAAATAAATTCCATATATTAAACCACAACTAAAGCATATTTTGAAAATGAAATAATAAAATTGTCGTTTTCTTCTATTCGCACTGTTAATTGCATATCCATAGGTCTGTTTCTTTTTAATTTCAAAAGCCATTGTGTTCTCAAAATTATTTTGAAAGAAAAATCAATGACATCCGGTTATGTGCAAAGATTTTTGCTGACTTTACTCTGGTTGGGCTGCATTTCTTCACAAAATCAAAATGTGTCTTAACTTACACAGTTAATAGTGATGTTTTTTAAATGAATGTAATTATATCTTATTGGTGCCACTAACAGTAATCCAGAGAGTAGGAGTTGGTTATTTCAACCCTATTATAAGTGTCTCCACTCGAGGGCGCTGTTACATCATCTGATAATGAAATCCAAAACTGCTCCTGGTTGGGGATCTCAAGGCTGCTGTAAACTCTCTCCAGGTACAGATAATTAGGGAATCATTAATTAGTTGATGCCTGAAGACACAAAAATGCAGTGGTCTTTACAGTTGGGAAGAATAGCTGAGGTACATGGATGACTGAACAGGCCCACCGGGCACAAACCAGTGGCCCCTACGCCAGACCTTCTATGTGTTAACAAGCTGCTTCATACAATGGGACTGGCCCCTAAGCCTCTGTAATTGCTTATGATTTAGTTAGTTATGTTTAACCTGCAAATTGTTGCTGAAAAGACAAGAGACATTACATGAAAAAGATTTAAACTACACTGCCATTTGGAACATTTGCCAATATACCAGATTATAGCCTACAGAAACAAAATCATATCTAGATCTTTTTTATGTCTCCAGCAAGAGCAATTACCTTCCTAACACTGACCAGTTCACAGTTTCAAACATAAACCTTCTGAGTCACTCCCCAAACTGTTTCAGTCATTTCGCAAGATAAATTGGCAGGGGGTCACAAGATGATTAATGGGAGAGGAAAAAAATATTTCTGCTGTAAAAAATTAGATTTATTTTTCTGACTTTTTTTTTTTTCATATCTTAGCTTTTTTCTGTGTGAATTACTAGATGGTTTCACATCTTCACAGCTCAAAAAGCTTTTGAAATATACCCATAGTAAGAAAAATCACTCATCACATTGCTTCTCTTAAAGGGGCCACAATTAAGCCAAAAAGTTTGGGAACCAGTGCTGTAGAATACTAATGAAATGGTGATTAACAAGCTTAAATTCCCGAATATCTAACATTACATGCAGCCATAATCTCCAGACAATACATGTAACAAACATTCTCGGGGGTCCCTAACTATATGTGGACTTTCTCCTCTGCGCTGTCCTTATTACAGTAATTCTCAAATTGAGTTGTTCACCATTTCTTACACCTTTTAGAACTATTTCTATAACCTAACCTGTGTAGAAAGTTGGAGGGGAGGAATAATTCTACTCAAAGCCACAAGAGGGCCCCCTTTTCTAAAAGTTGTAATTGGTTTTGCACTCTGGGAAACAAGCACTGCAATTTGAAGCAGCTTGATTCAGACTGTGGATTGTACTGAAGCATCCTAAACGTCTCTTGAGATAAACAAATATTTAGGGTGGATGACTGTCAGAAGTTTGGGGGTTTTATGTGATCATGTGGTGTGTTTATCATCTCAAGTTATACGAATGTTTAACTTGGAGAGAAGAAATGGCATCTGGTGCAGAAAGACATGAAAAAGAGAGACAGGGTTATTTTGTTTGTATTTTATTTATTTCTAATGTGTTTTATTTTTTTTTTTTTTAATCTGTCCACAAAGTCATATTAGTTACTACTATGTTAGATCAGTTTTCCCTCACTGCAATGGCAGTAAACTACACAAGAGCCCAAACCCAGCATGGCCCCCTCACCTCGCAAAGATTTGTCATTTCATAATAAACAACACCTTCAAAATGATCATACATATGGAAACTGTATATGTGGGATCAGCCCTAATTATTAGTGATATCCTTTTGGTGAAGTGATCTGATTCACAACCAGGAGATGATTGTGAGCCACATTGTGTTCAGTTGAAAACACGTGCAAATGTAAAGGGACAGTTTGTTTTGTAGAGACTGCTGCCATTTTCTTAACTGAACTCAGAGTCAGACGAACTCAAGGATGCTTTATTATGTCTTTTTGTGAACTTTGAAGGTAGTTTGAATAAGGAGCTCGCTCCTTGCTTTGCTCAATTAATGGATGTCAGTGGATGACTAAGCAGGAGCTCCTCTCAAAAATGGGGAAATACCATTAAGAATTACTTTAAAATAAAACAAAACAAGTTTTCCTATTCTTCCACTGTGGCTGATGGCACACAAAAACAGAAGTTTGATATAATCTCATTTCTTTAAGTAAAATTGGCAATTCTATAAATACATTTCCTGTAACAGATGGTTTAAATAGACCAAATATCCATCTTTGGAGAAATGTAAAGGTGTTTTTCACCAGTTTTCAGAGAAGCTTCTATTGATCCCATGAGCTAAAATGGACTTAACTTGCTGTTAAACATACTTTCAGACTGTTTATGGACACGTAAAAAGGCACCCATGTGTTTGTCTAACTCTTAGCGAGCAGGCAAAATAGTTAAGTTTCTCTGAAATCAAAATATACCTTCAAAAGAGTGAAAATATTGGCTCGTGTGCTGCTTTAGTCTTTCAGAGAGGATTTTTTTTTTTGCGGAGTGGAGTATGAGTCAAAGGCTGCCTTTTTACAACTCAAATCTCCAGAGAAGAACGCTGCTTAGAAATTTCCTCGGTGATGACAGATTTTCAAAACGAACCCTTTGTCTGTCATTAGACATCTGGATTGATTGGCAGGCTGTTTTATTCCCATCTGCCAGTGGGAGGAGTAGAAGGGACCATCACTCAGGTTTGTGCTCTCTTTAAAAAACACAACATCTCTAGTGCTATCTGTACAACATTCAACAACACATTTCTCGTTTTTTTGTTGTTTTGTTTTTTAACCATAATGCCAAACAATAATAATTATCATTATAAGAAGAGCATTTTTCCATCTCAACGGCATTGAACAAACACCACACAAACGGAAATAAAAATCTAATAAAGGCCTCAATACCAGATAGTACACGTCACCTTCAAGTGGTGCTAGAGATAGTCAGTTTTACGGACGAGAGAGGGGCATGGAGGAAGAGCAAGCATGAGAGAGAGAAAAGGAGGGAGGAGGGGTTAAAGAAAAGTATGAGGAAAGAGAGAAGACAGGTGAATTATTTTGATTTAAGAATTAAGTTGAAAGATGCTTTAGTGTCACCTCGGACATGTTTTGGCACCGTATGAGATTAAATATAATATTCATTAGACTTAGACTTGGGCTTTGGTTTACCAAGGGTTAGTATTAAGACCAAAAGTAGTCTAACCCTACATCTATACTCATTCTTACTTCGTCTAAAGGTTAGGTAGTCCATTCTTTCAAGAGTCTAGCCATGCTAGATTGTAATAAGTAAGGCCTAGTGACCTTGTTTAAGGCCGAACGGGCCTGAACAGTAGGAGAGAAATCTGGGATGAAGACAGCTTTCCCCAGGAGAGAGAGGCCAGGAAGTAAAGACAAGAGAAAAGGATTAGAAAAATGGGCTGAGGTGATGAAGGAGAAGAGGAAGAGAAAAGAGGATAAAAGGAGGGAAGTGGAAGGGCAGAGACAGAGAGGAAGAAAGAGGGAGTGTAGATATAGGCTAAGTGCTTTTGGTGAGTTTTACAAAATACACCAGGAAGTGCTTGAAACAGAAGGCACGATGGCATTGACAGTAGTTGTTAAGGAGACACCACTAAGGGACTTTCACTACAAAACTCATAAGGTGCTCTAAAAAAGAACTTAAACACATTAATGCACATTATGGTGTGGTTGCAATCATAGAATACCCCATCAAAAAGTAGATAAACAGTGGTTGTAAACCAGTGTAAGAGGATATCATTGTCTTTTTTGCTAAATCCACCTTCAAAACACAAGAATTCATATGAGATTGATTGTTTTCAATTTATAGCGTGTTGATGTTCACACAAAAATGATGTACTTTGAATGTGAACTTTCTTTAACAACCAGTTCAATGGTTGGATATTTGATACACTGATCAACTGATTGACCGATTTCACTAATCGATGGGGTAAATCTATTGAAACCACAGCTTTACACATTTTAAAATGACAACAGAAAGTGACAACTTCCATTGAAAAACGTTTGGTCTATCGATAAAGTCAAAATAAAAACAACTACTTTGGGAACTCAAACCTTGCACAGTGCTCTGTATAGACATTCCAACTAGTCTTAGCTCACAAACATTATAATCAATATTACCTATATTGATAACCTTTTTCTGTAAGCATCTTGAAATTAAAATAAACAAAAGTCTGCTTTTTTTTTCTTGTCTTTACAAAAGCTACACATATTCTACTGGGATGTCTATGCATTTGTTAGTGTTTTAATAATTACTCCTACCATTGTCTTTTCTTTTCTTATAAAAAAGAAGAAGAGAGGGAATCTACTCATCTAAAAGACACCATACTCCAAGAGTACAGTTTGTTTCTCAGATTTAGTCCTGTTTGGCAGGGATACTGCTTTCTTTTGCGTTCTCTACCTTGTATCTTCTCTCCTATGGAGAAAAAAAATTAAATTGTTCCTTTTTTGACACAGTTGCTAAGTCTCTGTCTCTTTAAAAAGGCCGTGTCAGTTGATTGTGTTCGGGGGCTTGAGCGACGTCCCTACAGCCCTCAAACAGACTCCCGCTCTGTGTTTTGTTCTTTTCCACGCATCTACGTCGCCTTGGCAACCCAACCTGCATTCGGCACCATTGTAAACACTGAATTTTGAACTGTGACCCCTTTTTATCACTCAGCCTTTGACCTCTTTTATCGCATTATACATTATTTATATCAACTGCTTTTTTTTTTGTTTTCTTATCAAGCTGAACCACAAACAGCTGCCGTCTGTGTCAAGGACATCACGCTACGGTGTAGCATTTCTTTTACAACTTAACTATTCACAACACCCTAGAACCACTTTTAACAAATATACTGTACTTAAATTGATTTAAACTGTATATTCAGATAAAATGAATGACCTAACAGAGCCTCGATGCGAAGGAATACCAGAGACTCTCTTGACAACATACATGAACAGGCACTAACTGAAAAAGAAACAAATGTTACAAACTTTTCTTTCAGTTTCTCTTTAGGACAATCGTGTAGAAACACTTTTCAGACAAACAAGGCAGTGATATATAGTTGAGGGAAAGCACGCAGCCTGCAAGTTACCTCATGTCTTAAACTGATGCCAAATAGCTTAGCTGAGGTTCACAGCTTGAAACTTTTCTAGACTAAACTTTCCCCCATATCTGTGTGGTCTGAGGAGGAACTTGAAGTTTAAGGTTTCAAACTGTTCAGTGGTCAGTCAGGAGAGCATTTCTTCACAGCTGGGTTCAACTTAGTCAGTATAGTAGTCTGGGATATACAGTCCATTATTAGTGTGGAATAAATGCATGTGGAATGATGCAGGATCTGCCCTAGATCTTATACATGTTTCTTTAATTTATGAAACAGGAGGTCATCTTAAAAATCATCCATGTTGGAGGGAAGCTTGGGGAAAAAAATAGAAATAGTGGCCTACAAAATCCTGAAAAGATGCACCTATGCTCTTTTGTACAGGAAGTTTATTTTGTGGACGACCACACTGTCTGAACTGAAGTAAAAGAATAATGTTGGAGGGAACATAACAGCAGTGATTTTCTTCTTTCCGTCCTCTTCAAAACCTCAGGAGTCAATAATCCTCTGTCCAGAAATGAAAGTATAAAGGAGAAAATATTAATTTAACCTTAAACCCCTTTTCTCTCTGCAAAGCTACCCGCCCCTTCTTCAATTCTGTGTCAAATGTAGTTGAAAACATCGAACCCAACTCTCCAATTTAAATGGTGTCATCCAAAATCATTTTAATCTGTTAAGACTCTTTCCTCCTCTCCCACCAAGTGGTTGGAGCTCAGGGCTGGTGAAAGAGCGAGGGACATCCTCAGATCCTGGTCCTGCGAATCCTCCAGACTGCTGCTCTCCAAATTCTCTTCCAATTCCTCCTCTTGCTCTTCCTCATCCCCCTCCATCTTCCCCTTGAGTGCCAGACCATCTCTTACATTGTTGGATACTGAGGCCCCGCTGGAGTATGGGTGGTCGAGAATGTCGTCCAGGTGTTCTGATGTAACCTCAGAGAGCCCGTTCAGGGTCTTGGCCTGAGTTGAGGACCATTCCCCCAGGGGTGCCTGGGACTCTGCCTTACTCACATGCCTCCATATTGTCAGAGGGTCGAGGTCTGAGTGATCCGTCCTGGGCTTGGTGGCCTTTGGGGCTCCATCATCATCCAAGGTAGTCGAAGGGCCTCTTTTGCGCCTGGACTTACTGGTGTGGTTGACCTGGAGGTGCATGGACATCAGCTCTCCTGAGGATGTACGAAAAGGGCAGAACAAACACTGGCTGAGTTTGACCCCTGTTGAACTATCCCCTCCGCCATCCCCACCACCTCCTCCTTCCCCTACGCTCATGCCTCCATCCTCCTCCATCCCTCCAAGGCCAGGTGAGGGGCGACGGGACAGATCCAGGGGTTCAAACCCACCCTCTTGAGTTGAAGGCGCAGGTCCTTCCTTGTCACTCAACAGCTGAACCATTCGGCTAGTAGTAAGGGGCTTACGACGGGACACTTTAGGGGCCTTCGGTGGAGGAGACTCTCTGATCCAGCCTCCTTCTATTCCACCTTGGTAAAGGGCCCCCATCACCCCAGACAGATACCTGTACTGGGTCTCCAAATCGACATCCCTTAGAGCTGCCAAGGCCTTCCGATGCTCCCGCTGGTCTGGAAGCCCCAGGAGCCAGGACTGCTGGCTAGGCCGAGAGGTGGCAGTGTCGGTTGGGCCTCGGTTGACTGGGCAGTGGTTGAGCTGGGATCGGCGCTGTTTGGCCAGCCCAGAGGTTCCAGAGCTCAGACTGTTGATAGTGGAGGTGAGACCAGTGGAGGAGGAATTGGAGGAGGCTGCTAAGGCATTGCGTTGCTCCCTGTGGTGACGCTGGAGGTGGTACTTCAGCGAGCCAGACTGTGTCCCTGCATAGTCACAGTGGGGGCATTTGTAGGGTCTCTCACCTAGAGAAAATAAGATTTTCAAAATAAGATGGGGGAAATGGTATTGGAGTTTCAACAAGTAGTACCTAACAGTGCAAAAAAACCTAGGTGAAGCTTAGAGACCACTGATTCTTCACATTAAAACTCATATACTACAAATCTCATGAACTTTATATTATTGTATATACAGTGTATATACAGTATGTGTATATATGTATATGTGTGTGTGTGTGTGTGTGTGTGTGTGTGTGTGTGTGTATATACACTGTCAACTTTGCCTGTGATGGATTACACATGACAGGCAAGTTTAAAGAGCCTGCTAATTGATTTTTATACCATAATGAAATGAATAGAAGACAATGGCTTCCTGGAAAGTCAGAAAAATATATTAAAAAATCTGAAAAACTACAGAACTTATTAAAAATGGTCAGCAGTAAATTACAAAATAACTAGTATGGTCCTTTTTTAACAGTGGTGAGTGGGAGATGTAGTTCTACAATTTAAAGGGAGATGGCAGTATTCCATCACTGATTAAAATTACACTGCTGGGAAAAAAAGGGGGGGAATTATGCTGGAGGCAAATCAACAGCAGGAAATGTATTACATATGAAAAGCGTAAATGATCGTATTCACAAGAACAAAAAAAAACTGAACACATGAAGAACACAGCTCCACATGCAAAAGTATGAACAATTTGATTTTGTTGCTGAAGCAAAAAATAACAATGGGATAAAAGTCTCGAGGGGCAATAATCTCAAGAGGACAGTAATATCAAGAGAGTATTATTATAATTTGATGCCTTCACTTAAATTACTGACCATGTGGTAATCACTTGATGGCACAGAGAAGCAATAGTGCATGAGAAAAAGAGCTGTACGCTATCAGGAATAATATAGCTGTAATGTGATAGGTCCTGTCAGCCATAGATGAGTATTTATAATGGCAATACTAAATAGATTTCATTGAATGCATTCTGGGCACTGTCTTGCTGGAAAGACTTGGATGTGCTCCAGTTACCAGTTGCTGTAGATTGGTGGCTTCTCAGAAATGAAAGAGGGGTCTTAATTTTGATCAAATACATCAAGCGCAGGCAAATAATAAAAAATGGCAATGACTCATGCTGATTATGAATATGGATCATATGGAGTGTGAGTGAGTGCTGTGAGAGTTCCCAACTTTCATTAAAGTCCTACTCACTTGTCACCAGAAATTCAGTATACGTTTTTTTAATTTTTGTTTTTGTTGTCTTTTTTTGAAGCCTTTTAGAGTCCATTATTGAACGTGTCTGTTGGAGTGCCCTGTGTCTCTGCTCTACAGTCGGAATAATTTAGAAATTATTTTAGGTAAATTTAAGGAGAACAATTACAGATTGGCTTGCTTCAAAGACAAGGTCAGAGAATTTGAATCTCAGGCAAACAAATGTATGGAGAAATCTGTGAGCCTATACTTCATGCCGTGGTGTTTACATAAGAATCATTATACTTTATCTAAAAAAATCTATGCCAAACCATTTTCATTTTGCACAATTTAGATTTAGGCAAATCAAGTTAGAGAAAAATGAGTATTATTTAATTACTGGGAAAGAAATAAAATGTTTTGTATACCTTTGTTGGGCGTGATGTTACAGGCTAGTGAGAGAAGTGAGCTTTTTACTGAGATTTTAATCCCTGGAGTGGCTTGATTTTTCCTCAAAAACTACTGTTATTATGCCCTCGAGCAAGGCACTTAACCAGAAGTTGCTCCAGTGGAGCTGCTCAGTTGCCTGCAGTAGAGGACTATGATTAGCGCTGGCCAGCTCTCTGGGGTAAATGTGTAAAAAAGAAAACGGTAGTGCTATTAAAGCGAGGATGCTCAATGAAACCTTTCCAGGGATTTATAAAGTTTAAAAAAGTAAATGTAGTTTGTTAAACTCACAGCAGTTCTCACCTGTGTGAACTCTCAGGTGCACTTTGAGATGGTGTGAAGAACGGAAGGCTTTACCACAGTAGGGGCAGTCTTTTATCCCTCTACCACGCACTCTCTCCCTTGTGGGAACTGAAGGTATGGAGGAGACTGCTGTCAAGCCATTTTCTCCTGCAAGTGGAGAAAAAGGTGGAAAAAATGTAAAGATAACAGTTGGTGTGAAGGGCCCCCGAGAGCTTCTATTTACACCAGAAAAGCAGTATGAAAATCATATTCTCTTGCAACACCATTACATGTGAGCAAACAAACACAACCCAAAAGACAAAATAGAAAATATCGGATGTGATTATACCTTTGAAGCTTGAGATGACAGAGTGAAACCCTGTAGCTGCTCCTGCTTGTTGTGATCCACCACTGTGCAGTTTTGATTCCTGTCTCACTTCTCCTGTTTGTTGGGATCCACCACTGTGTAACTGAGATTCCTGTCTCACTTCACCACTGTCTCCTCTTCCAAGGCCCGCTCCTCTACGACTACCACTCCCCTCCTCTTCGCCCCCACCTCCTTTCTGGGGCCTCTGAGTGTGAACGCGAGCATGAACCACCACCTGCTGCAGGCTGCGGAATAGCTTTCCACAGTCTGGGCATTCCCATGGCCCTCCTGCTCCTCCAGACTCTTCTCTTGGATCCAGGCCTCCAAGGTAGGCTCTGACTTGGTCGGCCTCCGTGATCACCGAGCTCCGACCTGGGCCTCGCTGGCCTTGCTGCTGGCCCCGCTGGTGGGGCCGCTGCTGCTGCTGCTGCTGCTGAGCTACTGCCAGGCTGCGAGCCACCAGCTGCCACCAAGTTGCCTGGTCCCCTCCTTCTGAAACTGATGCTGTAGTTTCACCTGTGCCCCCTCCTCTAGTTGCTCCCCCTCCTCCTGAGCCGCCAATGCCACCACCACCATTTCCCATCTCTGCCACCTGAGCCACTGCTTGAAGTCTCTCCATGCAGCTGGCCCCACTGCCATCACTGGGCAACCCCAGGTAGCCCAGGATGGCTGATTTGCTTGAGCCCATCCCAATTCTACCTCCAGTGTCCCTCTCTGATCTTCCTTGTCCACCTCTGCCACCTCCTCGCTGGGCCAGAAGGAGGCTTGAGTAGAGGGCGTTGAGAGACTGATTACTGACAGAGCCTTTGGCCTGCTGCTCAGCACCTCCTGGTCCTCCAAGGGTTCCCAGCCCAGCCTTCAGCCCAAGCTTGTTGAGATGTACTTTCATGTGGTTTTTGAGGAACCAAGGCTCCTTGAAGCCACGGCCACATACCTGGCACTTATGGTCCAAGGAGTCCTTGTGCTTTCGCATGTGTCCCTTCAGGAACCAAGACTGGGTAAACCGCTGTCCACAAATATCACAGCGAAATGCTGGCAGTGAGGAGGATGCAGCCGCTGTAGTGGCTGATGTCACCTGTGGGGTACTTGGGGTTGGGGCTGGAGTATGGGTCGGGGTGGGCACAGGAGTGTCAGGGGTCGCAATGACGGGCCTGGAATTGAAGGCCGGTGGCAGAGCTGGTACCTCAGGGGAAGGGTGGCACTCCTGCAAGTGAGAAGCCAAGCTCTCTTCTTGGCTGGCAGAGAAAGGACAAAGAGTGCATTTATATGGGTTGTGGAGAATGCGGACATGGCGCGCCAACTCCGAAGCTGTACGGAATTTTCCTTTGCAGGCATGGCAGCGAAATGTAGGCGCTATGGGAGTAGATGCACCCTCCACAATGGTAGAAGAATAGGGAGAGGTCACAGAAACAGGGTCCTCTGTAAGTGGAGGGGTCAATGGTGTGCTGTCATCCATTAAAAAGTTTGGGTTCTGGTCTGTCTGTAGGCCGTCATCTAAACCTTTGACCTCACCATCAACATCCTCTTCTTCTGTGAGATGCTGGATGAGAGTCCCTGGCAGTAAACGCTGGTTTGGGTGACTTCTGTGATTCTGGATTAAGTCTTTGTGGTTCTGTTGGATTTTGAGGTGCTGCTTTATGGGTGCTGAGGGGAGTCCAGTCCGGTATAGGGCTGATGCTCGGCGGTCTCGGTCCAGACTGTGAGCTCGGGCATGAAGAGACAAAATGCTTTGGAATCGGAATCTCTTCCCACATACGTGACAGGGAAACCTGAGTGCAGGCCCTGACGAGGCCCCTCCCACTCCAGGTATCGCCCTGGTAACAGTATCCTTCTGGAACAGCTGGAGGTCTAGCTCGTCATTGCAGTTTCCACTCTGCCCTGATGAGAGGGCCAGCTCCAGGGCTCCAAAGCCAAGGAGTGGAGCTGATGGCGTGGCTGGTGGAGAGGAATCCAAACAAGGGCTGCATCCAGCTTCTTGTCCCCCTCCGCCTGGGAACAGAGCCACTGCCGGGGTTGGGGACGGAGGAACTCCATCCAGCCCTTCCTCATCATCTTCTTCATCAATATCGTGGTGATTGTTGTTATTGTCTTCATGGAGGGGGAAGGGAGAGAGGGGGAAATAAGGCATGGACTCCAGGCTCTGAGGGGAAGGTTCGGAGCTGTGAATGGGCAGGACAACAGGGCTGTCAGGCAGAGAGAGCAGGGTGTGAGGAGAGGAAGCCTGGGGGCTGTGGTCGAGGGATGGCAGTGTTGGGGGAGACAGGGGCTGCTCACAAGAAAGAGACAGCACACACTCTGGCGGAGAATCCATCCTCTATCAGTACAAAACACAGAGAGAAGGAGAGAGGCAGATAGTGAGTGCGACTGTTGACTTAAGAGGAGTTACAATTTTAAAAACCTAGAGGAATGGTTAAATTTGCATGTGCATAATTATCTTCAACTGTAATATGACTTTGACCAGATCTGGAAAACAGCCATAATCAAAAGGTATTAGTGTGCCTAACAGGTTCATATGTCTGTATGTGTGAATGCATGTGTATATGTGTGAGTGTGTATGAGAACAATATAGAATTACCAGCAGTGTGTGTGATGTTATGCCATTCTTTAGTGTCTCGACTGACGGTGGACACACTTCTGTGGCAGCCTCCTCCTTTAATATCCTAGGGACAAAACAAACAATTTTAGCACATTATTGAAGCTATTATCTAACTAAAGACTTTAGGTAAATTAGCAATGTCAGTGTCAATGTAGGCGTAAATGCTTTTGAAATATTGAGCGATGAATTGCAGGTAGCAGATTTTTGTCAAACAGGATGAAAACCGATTTGCACTGAGACTCTTTGAATGTATTCCATCATAAATGCAAATAAAGAATCAAATGCATACTCATTACAGCACCGTTTTGAATGTGTTTTAATGCATGTCAGTGTTTAGTACAAAGCAAATCTTTATTTCATCTTCAATTACTCTTCAGCCTGCGTAGGTGTATGCGTGCACTTGAATGTGTAACAGGTGTGCACCTGTTCTGCCTCCTGCATGTGTTCGTAATGCACTCCGGCATACTGTTAGCACATATGGGATGATTAGCCGGAGTGTGAATGTGCACCGGTGTGTATCTGTCTGTGTGTGTCAGTGTGTGTTTAGGAGTTAAGGGCACAACCACAGGACATGGACTGTCCCAAACAGGATGGGCGCGCAATGTTTTGACTTCCCCACACACCCTTCCTGTACACTCATACAGTAGCGGTTTTTTGCGTAAAACAGGACTATATACACACATGGACACAACCACACACACTTGCGTACAGTATGCATTATGCACAGCAACATTTGTTAAATCTACTGCCTGTGTGTGCTGGCTTTGACCCATACACTGCTTAGTCATGGTTACTTGTTTAAGTAATAAGTACAAATGCAAGCTTATTCTACTGTTGTGTTGACTGTACTGCAACCGTCATGCCCAGATAACAGAGTCAGCTAAAATGTAAAGTGTGATATGCAGCATATTGAACACACAAGCATTTTGGCAAGCACGCTCACACACCCAAATATTTTGAGTGCACAGCAGTTTGCATCAGTTAGACTGGATTTATGCACATCAGCTGTTTTTGTCCATCATTTGGTGGAGTTGAGAAGCAGCAGAGGCGTCCACAATAAGACAAAAGGTCATCAATCATTGTGGCAAAACAATGGAACATCTGTGTTCGCAGGTGTGACGCCCGTATTTGAGTTCATGCGGCGGTATGGTCACATATGTGTTTAAATGATGTGTTGGATTTGTGTGTGTGTGTGTGTGTGTGTGTGTTGCTGAGCCTGGATGACAAAGAGATTCTCATGTAGCCAGTTGACATTTTAGCTCAGCTATGACTCACAGGGATATCACACCATATCAATCACATAAACACACACACTCGCACACAACCACAGACACACACACACACACACACACACACACACACACTCACACAGTCCTTTCTTAATCCACCATTATTGTTCTTTCTCTCCCTGTCTTCCTTTCCCTTCTGTCTTTCTTTCTTTCCCTGATTCATTCTCCTCCCATCCCCCTCTCATTCTCTCGCTCGCTCCCTCCGTCTATTATTCACTAATTTTCTTTCATTCTCTCCCTCTCTCTTTCTCTCTCTCCTGCAGTGTTGCCAGTTGGCAGAGTGCCAGGGAATGCTGATATCAGCTGGTAGATTGGGCCCTGCCAACATGGCGAAGAGCAAAAATGAGAAAGAAGGCAGACAGAGAGAAAGAAAGAGAGAGACAGAGAGAAACATACAGTGCAGTTACAAACTGGGCAGCATAAAAAAACAGTGTCAGAAGCCATGTGAATGAAAATGATTTAATGTGATTGCCAGCATGGTGTTGAAGGGGAAAAGGGGGGAAGAAAAACAGGGTAAAGAGACAGACGTGCTAGAACAGAGAATAGGAGAGAAATCAGAGTGGTGAAGTGGCAGGCTGGGGCATAGCATTAAGACAGAACAACAGATTTAAAAATCATTTGAAAAGTCAACACACAGACATATACATCCAGACAGACAGAGAGAGATACAGAAAGGGGAAAGAAAGAAAAAAGGAGACTGGCTATATAAATGTATCTGCAGCAGTGTTAAGTCTGATGGCATTATCATATGAATATCACCATCACAATGCATTGTTCTACCATGACGGTGGCTGTCGCCAACCATTGGCCCTGTCATGTCAATAAAGACAATTTGGATAGATGGAGAGAAGGAGATAAGGTGCAGCAAAGGATGCATGCAAGGGGGTTGGGGTGACGGAGGGACAGAAATCAGACTGGAATCAGGTGGAGCAGAAGAACATAAAAACCAGGTGTAAATGAACCAAGAAAAGCAGTGGAGAACCAGCCACCTAAACCACCTCCGGACATGGTCGGAGACACATTTGTCCGCATTATCAACAAATGCTATTCCTTCCCAATCTGCAAATTTAAGCACTTTTGTACGCAATCGCACTCAAATGGATCGTGCAGGTACTCAACAAGGCGTTAACTGTCGGTTTTAAAGGCTGTGAATACTGTACTAAGAAGTGACGCGGCTGGCAGTTTTGCAAAAGAAGGAGAAGTCTGATTTTAATAAGTACATCATGGGAATGCATTTTTAATGTCAGGTGCAAATATGATCCACCTAAATCATATATATTAAACTGGATGTCCCTGCCCTTTCAGTGCCCCCCCCCCTCCTGCTTTTTCTCTGACCCTGAAATTTGCAGTGAACATGCAGCAGTGAGACAACATTGCAATTCACAGGGTAATGACAGCTTAAAGCATATCGTTGCTGTGTTAAGCACTGCCATGATGTTGTCATTACAGTAATTGCAGTGTAACTTTGCGGGCACTGAGATAGCTGATTTGAAGTATTGAATTACCTTCACTGGAAATTATTTTTCGTGACAGAGGTCAATATGCCAAGTATCTTATTTTAGCTCCGCAAAAAATTGCATTGTTAAATACTGATAACTACTCCTGTCACAAGGTGTGTGTAGGTGGTGGTGGTGGGGGGGTACTGAGTCATACATCACATCCGTGATAAATAGTTGCCAAGGGAGTAGGAGCACAATATGTTCAGACAAGTTTATTTTTGGGGGGGTTGATGTCATTGTGTAAATATCCAGTGGTACAGTTTTATTGTGAAGGCAGTTAGTGCAGGTTTGTACATGCCAGCACACTACACACCATAATTGTAAATGTGAGGGTGTGAACACCTTTCACTTAGTGTTTTTAATAGTGTGTGTGTGGGCAGGAAGTGCTATATCTGCTTCAGCTTTACATTAATGATATGAGTGTAAATGTGTGTTATTGTCTGTATATTAAGGGTGTCCAGTGCCTGTAGCACTGTTTCCAACCTTTTTGGCTTGCTAGCCTTTATAGCCAAGCAATACCTACTTGCAACCACTCATCACGGTTTGCATAATTAAGTCTGTGAGCTCTTAACAGAGTGATTTGCCCTTCGTAAGATTGTTTCATTTTAATTGTTTTTATAGTTTGAGGATCCCTGACGTACGTAAGAAAAAAAAAAGAGAGAAGGGACAAAAGGGGCATCAGTTTCTGTAGCACAAATAAGTTTTTACTTCTTTTCAAGCTCCTTAATCATCTAACGACCCCCACGATTTATTTTAGGTTGGGAACCCCAGGCCCGTAGGGACACTGAAGAGTTAAAAGCGTATACTACCTTTGTGTTGTTTTTGTCTGTGCATGCATGTGTTTGTTGCACAAGTCCTCCTTCATGTACATAAAAAAATAAATAAATAATACGCATCTCCAAGGTCTCAGGCCTGGACCTTTGCTCAAAGTAAAATGTGCATCTGCAGGCTGTGTATATCTTTGTGTGTGTACTTCAGTGAATCCTGACAAGTGTATCTTTCTTCCAGCTCTATTACTTGAACTCTCATGTGATGAAGTGTGTGCGAGGTGAGGTGTCCTTTGGGGATAAGTGGGTGTATGAGAGACTGACCACAAAAAAATGTGTATGAAAGAGAGGATGAGCGATTGAGAGGGGGGGAGAGGGGAGTCCGCTCTCTGTGCGGTACAATATAATTTGGCCCTGTGGTTTTTATCGCGTGGTCACGTGGCGAACTTCCCCACAGACGGTATTCATTTCCTTTACTTCACCTTTCCCTGAACCCCCCTGCTTCACTCCCTGCTTCGCTCCAACTTTGTCTGGTTCGCACTCTCCCCTCCCCTCATCTTCAGCTCCAGCAGTGATAAGGGGGAAAGTCTCCCACTGTGCCTCCACCACTAACTGTAAAGAAGTGACTGGAGATTTCCTTGAATAGAAAATACTAACTTTTCAGTATCATTTTGGTCTGAGAATGGAAGCAATATCGCCATCAAAGGGCTCACGTCTGCCTCGAAAACAAAACTACAGTCACTCATGGTGCTGCTGGGAAAAGGTGTTCTTCAAATGGCAACAGACTGACATGTGGCTGACCTTTTTGATAGATATTTTGTGAGCCAGATGAAGAAAAAGTTGTGCAAAAATGATACATTCAGCCTTAGACTCTCAATCTGTCCTCAGCTCTTTCATCTTTTGCTAGATCCGGGGAGGCCACCAGCAACATTTAGTTGAAAAGTGAAAGCAAAACATTTTATGTGCCACTTTCTCCTGCTCTACTTCTGTTCATTTATTGCCATCGTACTGCTTTTTTTCCTTGTTTCTTCCTGCCTAACCTTACCACTTAATTACTTCTCCTCTACCTCTCCCTCCACTCTCCATCTCCTTTAAAGCTGTTGCTCCTTCTTTTTCTGAATGAATTCCTCCTCCAGCAGAGAACACGAGCCGACACTTCCCTGCAGTTGCGGAGCGCCGAAGTGGGAGAGACGCGGTGGTGCCAGATCTGAGCGAGTGAATCTGAACGTTGGAAACATCACAGCATCTCGGCAGAGAAACGAGGCTCTCGCTCCAAGTCATACAGGCCGTGCTGTGTCTAAACCAATGAGCGGAAGAGCTGACTGACTCGTCTGATTTGGGATTAAAAGACTGAGGCCTTTAAAAGAAGGATTGGTTTGGAGCATGCAAATGTCATAAGCAAATCACTGGATGTGTTTTACCTAAAAGGCTTATATGTACCCACTGAAGATCACCTGCAGGGGTTTGGAGAAAAGAAGCAAAGGAGGGTGCAATCATGCATCCCACAGGTGAAACAAACGCCTACATGATGTTTTTATGTTCTAATCAAACATCTAGATGTCCAAATTTTCAAGCCCTTTCGTCAGCAATAACCACCCCCTCCTCTGAAGTGTCCTTGAGCAAGACGCCGACTACCCACAAGCCCCAGGGATGCTGACCCTACACTGTGACCTCCTTGGAGATTATGTGTGTCACATATATGAGACATGTGAGCACCTATGTAAAAAAATAGAAACTGTTAAGACGGGTTGATTCTCTTCCTTAGTAACACCTTGCTTCATGCACTCTCAACTTGTCGGATTGTCAATTTCGGAAAGTTGTCAGATGTAGCCTCCCCTAATTCCGACATAGGAAAGGTGTGGGTTTCAGACACTGTTCCAACCATCCAACAAGCACTCTGGTTGGAGGATACTGACGCCTAAATACCTTCAACCTCACTAACTAACCTTTAGGCTCCCTCTGCTCACCATCTCTTGATGATCGGACCACTGCGGCTCTATCTTACCGGCTGTTTTAAATCACAGCGGGCTCCTTCTGCTGGTGCTGTGACCTGCTTGGATTGCTTTGCTGCCGAAACTATGATTTTAGTCAGTCAAACCAGCACAAAAGGGAGAGGAAAAGTGAACCATCTACCTGTCCAGCTCTATTGTGAAAATCAGTTTGAAAGTGGTGAAACTCAGTACAAGTGGCACAAGTGGCGTACTATTTAAGTAAGACCCTAATGCTCTAAATACACACTAATCCCGAGCAGCCAGCAGAACTCTCAACAGTCTCAAAATGTCACAATGCAGTAGATTCTCCCTAACTGAGGGCAAGCAGGTGCCTCTCCCGCAGCGCACTAATGACCCAATTATATCAATCAGAAGCCTTGATTGGTGCTACACTCCTCTCCTTTTTACTCTCTCTCTGTCTCTCCTTCTCTTTCTCCCTCACATACAATCTCTTCCCCAAGAGCCACCTGGATGGGGTGTATGTACCCCCTCAAGTACAGTACAGTATGTACAAAGATGGGGAGGAGGCGGCGTTGATGGTGGCGGAGGAGGATACTACTTGAGCACAACAGGCAGAGAGGGGTCTGAATGAAGCAAAACCATTAGACGCTTTTTAACACAGGGCCAGTGTTTCCTGTTCATTAGTCCAGTTGGTTCCTGGTGAGTATTTGCAATGTGAAATCATCATCTTGTATCAAAAAGAAGACAACCTGTAGAGGCGGAGGAGGATACTTTTCCTACAGAGAGGTGATTCTTTTAATGTTTAGTTTTAAATACCATGTGGAGATGCTTGTCTCATTGGTTTTCGGCAAAGACTGGATGAGGATAAGATTTTAGTAGCCTCTGTTAACATCGGTGATTACGGAAAGTCACTCTAGTGGGCAAAAATCAAAAGAAAAACACTAATTTCAACAAAAATGTATACAGTTTTCAGAATTATTTCTTTTATAGACCATATCTGCTTTCAGCTCATAGGGGATTTGATAAGATAAAGTGCTGTTTAGGTTTATCTGATTCAGAGAAAATGTGTAAAAATCATAAAAAAAAACAAACGCCCAAATAAAAAGATGAAGTAAACAGAGTTAAGGACCCTCCACAACATTCCTATTTATAGGACAAGCCAGCAATGTCAACCTACTTCCATCATGCACACGCTCGCAAAAGTGTGACATTTTGGGTGGATATAAAAATAGGGCATTTCAGGATCCCTAAACATATTCCATTGGATATGGAAAAGGCGACAGGAGTGTCTTTGGTCAACCCAGATGACACGTCTGCGCCTTATCTCATGAGGAATTTCCTCCTCGCCCCTATGATGTGCGTCAATAACGTGCAACCATTTTCAGTCGCTCTTTCCCCTCTTCTCTCTCGCGGCCATCTCAATTAGAGGCACATTAATGAAATAAATAACCATCAACAAACAATGCACTAATAAACACCCCCACTAAAATGAGATTAACCCTGCCCGCAGATGGTGTCCGCGTACAATCCCCCTTCCAAAATATGCGATTAAAAATCATGAACAGTGGGACGTAGTTTTTAGAAGTCGGGGTGGCGTGTGTGTGTGTCATGTCAGCCTATCTATCGCTCTCTCCCCTGCTCCATTTTGTTCTTAAATTTTCTATACAAAAGATTAAGGGAGGGGAAAAGACGAGTGAGCGAGCAGGCAGAGGACGGGAGGAAAGAAGTGCCATCATGGATTTCATCTTGAATCCTCTGCCAATCTCCCAAAACCGACATCAGTCCCAAAAAGCGACATCGTGTCTAAAAACGCACATTTTTAAACCAGGGATCAAAACCGGTAACTTCTCTGTACAGAATACAATTTGGCAACACGCGTTTTGCACACACACGGCTACAACGTTGCATGCCACACTTGCTATGCTACTTTCTGAGATTGTGGGCGCTGGAGGTAATGTTAGGACAACTAAACGGGTTGTAGTAAACATCGTAGTAAAAGGTGGTGACAGTATAACCTTTATAAAACACTATTACAGCCTGTGGGTGCGTTTTTGCGCACATCCCAGATGAAAGTGGCGGTGCTTATCTCGAAAACAATGCACTACACAATGCCTTATGTGTGTCCAACAAAAGAATTAGTCAAGCTAATCGCATCTACCCACAAATTACGCTTTGTAAATCAACTTGCTAACATGCAAAAATCCACTTTTACGCCTGGACAATATGTCTGCGGCTTATCGAAATCCTCCGTTACGCACCGAGAACTTGTGCCTCTTATCGTAAAAGCTACTTTTTTGGTCAAACGTCGTTTTTTCGGAGAGGTTAAAAAGGGATAAAGAAGAGGAGGTCGTAACGCTGCCTAATTTCGAAACTGATTTCCTCTAGTGGAAAGAAATAAGTGCTAGCTAACAGAACTTGGTTAAAGTTACGCGAATTAAAAAAAAATACACCTTTAACCACTCCGAGTGACTTTTCGTGCACTTGCAACCATTTTAAAGTCGCGTTTAATTTCGAGTTGGTTACCGAATCGACTTATTTCAAATGTTACGCCGAGTGTTGTCTGAATTATGTGCGAAAACAGTGCATTTCTCCGGGTTTTATTTTGTCATGTCACGGGCTATAGGAGGGCTCGGAGGCTACATGCATGTCGGCCACGCGCGCACATACACCGGCTTACATACATGACACACACGTAAAGTGGTTCGGAGCGCGCGGTTACATAGGCTACATACATAGGCTACATGCTTCGTGCCAATCACTCGCATGCAAGCACACGCGCGCGCGCGCACACACACACACACACACACATACACAGTCCAAACTGCAAATAAAACGGAGTAGCCTGAAAAATAACACACAACAACAACTATATTGGCCATTATCCCGTTTGTTGCTCGTGAAAAAACAGGCAACAACAGTCGCAATAAATTCAACAATTTTGGAAATGTTTCATCACCGGTGTTTCATGCCACCATGCATAAAAGTGTATATGTAAACATAGTGGTGGATCAAAATTAAACTACATAAATGAAGATATAGGATATATGTTGAAAGTAAAGACTCAGTGTACTTACGGGAGAGGCGGCGAGGAGATTAATGACACGACACGTCATGATTACGTTTCACTTGAATTAAATACATTACGAGTTGGGAAAAAAATGGAAATCAGGGTTGTATACAAGCATACGCCGTTTCCCCCTCCCTCCTCCCTCCGTTTGGTCACCCTCTTCTCTCCCTCTCTCTCTCACTCTCTCCTCCTCCTTGTCCTCTTCCATCTCCCTTTCTTTTCCTTCTCCCTTTCTCTCCTTTCTTCTTGCGTTTTCCCCCATTTATTGTACAGGAGTGGGTGAATAGGGAGAAGCAGTGGAGAAGTGGGAGGGAGAGTGATGTAGGTTGGAAATGTTAATTATAATCTCAGCACGGGCACCATTTTACAACGCTGTCATCTCTTCACATTTGTATCCTAAATATGGCATCTGGGGTGGCGGGTAGCTGACAGTTTGGAGAGACATTTTTTTTGGGCTGGAGGAAGGAAAAGAAGAAGAAGAGGGGGGGAGAAAAAAGTTTCACACCAATTGAAGTGTGTTAAAAAGTGATGGCAGCCTAAATGTTGTGGCGAGCCACCCCGGAAGCACATGGCCACTTACAGGATGGGAAGATACTAAGTGCACATATTTGGATGTAGGGTTCCCAACATAAGGTCCGGGGACCACCAGAAGTCCCTCGGGAGGTTTCCAGAGGGTCCCCAGCAAAAATAGCAGCAGTGGGAAAGTACAGTGTCGGTTTGGAAAAACACCCCATACAAAATAAAAGCATGCATGCAGTCAAAATTTGACTTCATTGAAAGTATTCACCCCAGGCAAAGTATTGATAGCAAATTGTAATAAAGCATTAATTTAAGAAAAAGTACTCATTGTAAATAATAGTTTCTCATACAGAGCATGGTTTCATATTGCCCCGATCTTATATGTACTTTTGTACATGGGTGCGTCCACTTTTTTCAGTTGACAGTGGTTTAGTTGTAGCAGGTGCACGCCCCCCCTCCAACCCATATACCCACATCAACAACATTTGCATAAAAGATCCCCTGTGTCATCCTAGCTGTCTTCTTATTAATGGGATGGGGTTTGATACACCTCCCTGCACTAAAAGTGGGAAATGTCTCAAAAGCTGCAAAGATATATTCATAGATTTTTGTCGTTCAGTTGAAGGCAGAAGAACTCCAAAACAAACTGACAGACACAGAGCTTTGACAAAGGCTCACCTTAAAAAGTTGTTATGGCTAATGTGTTGGTTAACTATTTGCCTATTCACAAATCCAGCAGTCATGGAGCAACCTCATCATCCCTTTGCAATGTTGTTTCTGACCACCTGATGAATTTAAGTCCAACATTCACTCTCCTTTTAGCTCTTTAGCTGACCAGCTTATAAGGAAACTATCTCTGTCTTTAGCTGTTAGCTATTTGACTTTCTTTACCAGCTACTTGCTAACTTTGTCTGTCTGCTGTTTAGTGTGCAGTTATCAGAGCTTTTTATTTTTTTCCTGCCGGAAACATGACTGAGAGCGGTGTGACTGAACCAAACAGTAAATGTGCCTTAAAGATCATGTTTTAAGACATGTATTCTGCTTTAAATAATAATTTGTGTCTGATCATGTTTTTCCACAAAAAAAACCAAATTGCATCCACTCCTTCCCCGATTGGCCTCCTAACTAGTGTGATGTTACAAAATCCTGCTCGTGGGTCCACGTCTTAAATTCACATTTAAGGTGACCACAGAGAAACTTTCCCTCTTCAGCAGATGCATGTGTAAACCTTCTAGTGTCAAACTCTGCACATACCCATCATTCAGCACAGTGAAGGTCAAACAATAAGCAACACTTATGACAGCAATATTTTTCTAATGGAGGGGGCTTTAAAACCAAAACAATGAGCTAAAAGATGGTGAAAGAACTGCAGAGTTGGGTGATAATTCTCTGTGGGTTCATCATTATGAGTGACCCCTATCGCATTAGTTGTAGTCCTTGGATTCAATGTTATTATATAACATACTTAAAGGGAAACTGGAATTGGTCCAGTAGATCGCCTCCGCCGGCATACGTGAACGGGCTGCAATGGCTGCAACGTATTCTTTGCGGGCAATTGCGTCCACTAAAAGTGCTTGTTTTTGCCACTGACAGGCTCAGACTGTTATTCTAAGTGTCTGACAACATTATGGAAAGGATCCCTACAGAGACAGACCGTTTGTTAAAGAGTAAGATCCTTTTAGTTTAACCAGAAACAGAAAGTCTCACTCAAGGAAAAGTCTCGCTCTGAAATCTCGAGAGAGGTTGAGTTGTTGCAGGAAGACAAACAGATCTTACTCTTTAACAAACGGTCTGTCTCTGTATGGATCCTTTCCATAATGTTGTCGGACACTTAGAATAACAGTCTGAGCCTGTCAGTGGCAAAAACAAGCACTTTTGTGGATACACTTTTTACGGTCGCAATTGCCCCAAAGGATTACGTTGCAGGCGATCTCCTGGACCAGTTCCAAAACTAATGGTAAGCAAAATTTGTAAACAGTAGGGCCCAGGTTTAAAAATACAGGAGTTTCCCTTTAATGCAGCTTTAATCTTAACTTAAAGGCACAATCTGCAGTTGGTGTTCAGCACCTTTCCTCAACAGTCAGCCCATGTGGTGGTGTGAAAATCTGTAAAAATGGACCTATGATGTGAAAACTGGGGTGGGAAAGGCGATGAATGTCTGTTTTCATTGCAGATTTCAGGATCCACAGACTTGTTGCCTACAGAGAAGTGTGAGTCTTATCCACAAACTTTATATCTGATTCAGTTGGAATCTGGTTGAATGCATATCCACGATCTTGATATGACTGAGCTACATTTGGGACACACATGGACACATAAACTTGCACTGGAAGTTGCATCCTGTTATTGTTCGTTGTTATTGGGGAAAAAAGTTCTTTCAACAAGTTGGCTCTTGATCTAACTCAAATATTTTCATTAGACCTTCGGGTTTTATCTGCTCCAGTGTTGAATCCAGCGCAGACTTTGTTTTTCCTCCGACTCATTCTTGCATACCGTTCGCCATGTAAGCGGCTCGCATGAGTACTGTACTGAACAAGGGCAAACGACAACAACCCAAAGCAAAGAGAGTCAAATCTACAGTACGTGGGCCAGGATGCGCGTGGAGTGGTGAAGCCCACACGCCTCTTCCACCACCTCTTAGCCTTTATCAAAGAGAGTTACAGCGTGAGATACAGAACATATTGAACAACAAAACGGCAGCTGAATAGCCTGTTAAGTAATGATTGCAGAAATGTTCACCTTTCCATTTTGTTTACTTCACTCTCTCACTTTTAAATGCTTTGATTCAGTCATTTTTTTCGTTAATAGGGCTTCAGTCTAAACAGTATTTAGATGTAACCTCCGCCTTTGTGTGTTTGCTTTTTTCCCCCGACATATGGAAGAAAAAGTGTTTCTCAGCTAAAGGCCTTGGTTTTAACATTTAAATGAAGGCACTGTGTGAAGGTAAATGTTGGCTGGGAAATTCAAATGTCTTTGCTGACGCAGAACATATCTCATGGATCAGCCATTGTAAGCCTGCTATTGTGTATCTGAGAGTGACTGACTAAGTCTGTGGCATATGTGCAGTGCATGCTTGTTTCAGTGTGTGTACATAGTAAATCAATGTGTGTGTGTGAGTGTGAGCACATTTTGCATGTCAGGAGCATATATATGTGCATACAAGTGCAAATACTGTATGTATGCATTCTGTCTGATGATGTGTCCCTGCAACTGTACACACAACTGTGTGTGTGTGTGTGTGTGTGTGTGTGTGTGTCCTTCGCACTCTGTTTGTGTTTGCGTGTATGCTCATGGTACATATGTGTACGTGTTTGTGGCTGCCACAATGGCATCATCACCCGCCCCTGACGCTTTGATTGTTTTCTCCGCCGCAGCAGAAATGCACCAATTAATATTCAGAGAGTGAGTGAGACAGACACGCACACACACACACACACACACACACACACACACACACACACACAAAACACAGAAAAACAAAACAAAAAAAAAAAAACAGCCGTGAGGGAGGGAGATGGGGAGGGAGGTGTGATGGAGAGAGGAGTGAGGGGGGCAGGAGAGATGGCACAGAGAGAGGGAAAGAATTAGGGAGATGAAATGAAAGATGAGGAAAGTGTGTGTGTGTGTGTGTGAGAGAGAGAGAGAGAGATGGAGTGTGATAAGGGGCGAGGGTGGAGAGGAGAGGGGCGTAGATAGAGGGGATGAAATCTGATAGATGTTTGAGTAAAACAAGAGAAGGAGAGAAAGAAAAGAGTGAGGGATGAGGCTGAGGAGGAGGGGATCAATATGTACATATTCAGTGAGATATGGTGGGAAATCAATTGAAAGGAGGGGAGGAGGAATTGATTCGGGAGGAGGAGGAGGAGGTGGGGAGTCGCAGGGAGGGAGGGAAGGAGGGAGGAAGGAGACGATGGAGGAGGAGGAGGAGGAGTGCAGAGGTGGAGTGATATGTGGCTACGGCTGCTGTCCTTTTTGTCGCAGTGTCAGGGTATTGATACTGTAATACACTCCCACCCCACACCCCACACAGACACACCATCACCCCCCAGCCCCCCCCATCACAATGCTGCCGTGACAACGGCTGTCGCGGCGACGCCTACTGGCACAATGCAGCCACAATACAGAGGGCACTGAAGCATCACACACACACACACACACACACACACTCAGAGAGAGAGACAGAGGAGAGCAGAGCAGGCCGGAGAGGAAGAAAAAAAGAAAGGGGAGGAGAAAAAGAAGGAGGGAGAGGTGGAGATTAAGAGGGGAGGAAGGGAGGGAGGAAGATGGATGGATAGAAAGGGGAGAGAGAGAAAGGGATGGAGATGGTGATGGAGATGGAGAGGAAAGAGGGAGGGGACGTGGATTGATGGAGAGACAGGAGTGAGGGAAGGAAGGAGGGAGGGAGGAGGAGGAGGAGAGATATAGCGGGATAATATTACATGTGTAAAATGCCGGAGGGTGTGTGCCCATAGAAACATGTTTAATGGCTTTTATGATTGCAGGGAAGGTTGTGTGAGGTGCGTTTTTTTGACAGAGTGATGTATGCGCTGCATGTGTGCAAACAACAAGGTGTTTATGGTGTGATGTGGATCCAGTACAGTAGTTGGATACTACACATACCTGTGTCTAGACATTGTGTATGAATATGTATGCATGTACAAGCATGCGTGTATAGGGGTTTATAAGATGATTCTGTTGATTTTGTTAATAATTAGTGTTTTATATCTTTAATCCATTTTATGTGGTTATTTTCTAGAATGTTAATATATTTATTGCATATCGTCGCTGTCCTGTGGAAACCATGTATCTCCAAAATGTCAGCCCTGTTCTCAGCATTTTTCTGCTCAGCCAGTGGGCTTTTAAATGGTTTGCTTAACTGACACACTTCATCTGAAAAATTTGGAGATACATGTTTTTTTTTTTTTGGACAGCAACAATATGCTTTTATATTCATTATAATGGTATTTTATCAATTTTACGTCACACCTGCTTGGTTTATCCTTGAGCGCTCTCTTTATATTTGATCTCACACATTGTAAGTCTGGGCTGCTGCTGAAAATTATATTTCTGGTCAAATAAAGTGGAAAAAATATTGATGAATTTGATGCAATACTGTGACAATAAAATACACACAAATCACGCTGTAAATCTGAAATCGGTGTTTTGGTGGCAGATTGTTCCTCAGTGTTTTAAATCATTGGTGTCAAACTTGTATTCAAAAGCAGAAAAAAAACACACACACACTGCCTGCTTTGACCTCCCTTCGCCCAAAATGTCTGCGCCGGCATATTACTGTATCTCCCCTCAACATGCACTCTCATTTACAAAAGAAACGCTTGGCTGGCTGCCTATAAGTCAGTTTATCCGCGTGAGATGACCAACGTCCCCCTTTTTCTTTCTCTTTTTATTTTCCCTCTCTCACTATCTCCTACAGTGTGTGTGTGTGTGTGTATGATCTATAGTTCCCTGCCTCTCCCCCCTCCCTCCCTCTGTCACCCCCTCCCCTCCTCCCTCCCTCACCCTAACCCTTCTTAATATGATGTAAAAAGCTAATCGCATGCAAATGTCTGTTGTCCCGGTAACCGGGCCTGAAAAATCCCTTTGATGTTTCCCCCGACTCATTCTCTTCACGTTCTCTTTGTTCGCCACAGTCTCGCTGCTTTGTCAACATCCCCCCTTTTACCCCGCTCGCTCTCTCTCCTTCATCCATTCTGCAGCTCTCTCGGCCCTCTCTTAGTTCTCTCCATTAGAAAAAAAAAAAGTTCTAACTCTACTTTGTGTCTCCCTCTTTCTATAAGCCCCCCTCTCTATTCTTCCTCTCTTTTTTTTTCTCCCTGCCTCCTCTCCCCCTCGTGCTCCTGCTCTCCCCTTGACTGTGCCTCTCTGTCTGTCTGCCCCTTCGCCCTCGCTCATTTCCCATCATTCCCACCTACTGTCTCCTGTCCTTCTCCTCTGTCCTTTCTCTCTCCCTCAGTTCTGCCCCTTCCTGCCCCCCCTCTTTGCCCACCCTTTATCGCTCATTCCTCTCTCTATGTCCCTCACATGCACAGATGGACACACACACTCATGCTCTCAGACTGCCCTCCCTCCTTTAGAGAATTTGATCCCTGGAACTATTTGATATGGCGCTGCACTGTAGTTATCTAATCATTCTGTTTTTTGTGAGGCCTGGTGGAGGCAGCAGCACAGCTGGCTTTCAGTGAAGAGACCCTCTCATTACAGCAAGTTTGAGGTTACAGGCCTCATTTTGAGGTTAGACCTGCTAAAAGGTTCAAGCACCACCTCTAACCTCCCCCTTGAACTTGCATCCAGTTTTAATTCAACACAGAAAAGTATAAAACAGTCAAAGTACAATTATCAAGTAAGCATAACATGCATTTCCAACATTCCACATTCCTTCCAAAAAATGTAAACATCAGGCAGAGTGTGTCATAGCAAAAGAGCAAGATAAAAGTTTCTATACATTAATACTGCCTTGCCGTGGCATAAAAGTGAGGAACTCTGCATATGACAATCCATACTGCAGTAAGAATGAAAGATGGTGTTCATTACATTGCTTCCAATATAACGCAATGTACCAAACAGCTAAAGGCTATGAAGTGTACGAGGCTTCTCCAAGCCAACAAATTACATATTGATTCAGAAACAGCTCAATAGTCCATTTGCAATTTCTGAATTTGAATGCAGATATGAAACATGCTAAATCTGATAACAGCGACAAAGTGCTGCTGCTGTCTGCAGACACGAGCTTAACCTCCCGCTGCTGCTGGCTTTCGCTACCTGATGGTTTCATATTGTACCATAAGCATGATATTGTTTGATAGTCATACACATGCTATCTATCTAACCAAACCGATGAGGGGATAATGATTGGTTTTACTGACTGTATGCTTGCTGTCATAAAATATGAACTACATCATCATATGAAATATTGAAACCTTTTTTTTTTGGCTGCATCATAACATAAAATGACAAGTTCTAGGTATGTTGTGTGTCATTTTTTACATATCTGAATAAAACTCAGCAGCAACATGTATTTCTATTAATGGGCCCACTAGTGAGCCTGGCAGAGGGTAAGTTGCTGTTCTGCAAGTGGAAGTTATTTTCATCGCACATTCCATTAGTTTTGAGATATGTTATCTTCAAGGAAAAATTCAACATTTTGGGAAATACCCGTATTCGCATTCTCGCCGAGAGTTAGATGAGGAGACTGATACCACTCACATGTCTACGGTCAATATGAAGCTACCGCCAGCAGTCGGTTAGCTTAGCACCAACAACGGAAGCAGAGAGAAACAGCCAGCCTAGCTCTGTCTGAAGGTAACAAAATCCACTGACCAGCACCTCTTAAGCTCATTAAATAACAGGTTATTACTTGTTGTTTTTTCTCTTCAGGTTTTGTTTATGAATTAAGCAACGTGACATAATGTGAAGTGAGCTTTAGATGTGCTGGTACATGGTTTTTGTCACATTTGGATGGAGCCTGTTTTCCGCTGTTTCCAATCTTTAAGCTAAGCTAAGCTAAGCTAACCGGCTGCTGGCAGTGGCTCCTGGCAAGAAAGCAAATACACAAATTTCCCTTCCTTTAACATTTAAGCTAAAGCAATCCCCAGACATTGCAACTTCACGATCTCAAACATTTTAGGCAATGGGCTTTGAAGATATCACTAAGACTTCTTCAAACTGTGAAAAGAATATATATATATATATATATATCTCAGATTTGTGTAAATTACCTCTAAGAGTAATCAGATGTAGTGCATGTCTTCTGGCAGCAAGCATAAAACCAGAACATAGCACATGGAACAGATCCACCTTCATCCATTTTATGGAGAAAGCAGAAAGCTTTAAATCTAACAACAATACCTCTTTGTACACAAATCAACATTGCACAGACACCCATTTTATACCTTTGGCATATAGAATATGGCATCTTATATTAAAAAGTATAGTATTAAATTCATTATTAGCACTTATCAGTACACTGAAGAACATTTTTAAGGCACCAAGAAGCTCATGTTGCTGACATAAGTTATACTTTAAAGAAGACTAAATACCATTTTGCCCTTAAATCCTTGCCACTGTTAACTGTTAATACAACATCATTAGCTTAAACAAACACAGTAACAGAATGTGTAGCAGTCGGATATGATACTGTAAGACGTCCCCGCTGATCATCAAGGCAAAGCTCACTGTATGTGTGCAGATGTAACCTTGCCTGACGTTGATTAAGCCACTGTACCAGGCTCTAAAATGGCCTCAGTCAGTGTGTGAGCATGTGAATGTGAATAGTGCTCCACTGTCTTATAACAATAAGAGTGACTGCATGTGTTGAGGGACACTAGGTATGTGTGTGTGCTCACACCACCCCTGCCTCATTTACATAGATGCAATCACACCTAGCCTATGCCACACATTTTTACACAGGCAGGAGAAAAAAAAGCCTACAGTACTCCATTCAGCGTTATGAAAATGACAAAGTACATAATACATTCTAAATCTGCAATCCTATGGTGGATTTACGCCCTGTGTATCACTTCCTGTTTATTATCAGATGCTGGAGCATGTGATGCGTACAGTCCGCCAGCCCGAGCAGTCAGTGGTTCAGACCAAGTGGTTTGGCCTAGTGGGGAGCCGCGGGGCAGACAATGGCCGCACTGTGTGGCTGAAGTGCCTTTGGTGTCAATGACTCTGCCAGCAACTGAGACTGGCAGATCCAAAATGGCGGCGCGCAGAGAGCCCTGCTGGTGCTTGTCATGGTTTAAACAGGGCACTTTTGATCCTTTTTTGGAGGCAGCTTTTCTTCGGGGGTTCATATCAGAGCTCGGAGGTTTAAAACGGGGGAAAAGCAGTGCAGTGCTGCTCCGGCTAATCTGCTGGCATTTTATTTGTTTTAAGGAGGTGAAGGGGGCAAAGGGGGGGAAAGGGAAGGAGAGCGAGCATGTGGGAGAAGTTCAGATTTTCAGATCTTTTGTCTTCTGCGAAGTCCAGTTTGGCTTGCCCAGAGGTGGAATAGAGATGTTTAAATCTTCAAAAAAAAAAGCCCAGGGTCCAGTTTCTGATTGCAAAAAGTTACAGGAAGAAAAGAAGAGACAAAAAGAAATGAAATGTTACATTTTTACATTTTAAAATTTGAACATAAATCTTAAGGATTCTTCAGGATACATTTGTGATTTCTTTCAGTAGAAAAAGAGTAAGGAATGAGTAAAAGGTGTAAAAACAAAAAGTGACGGATGCGGCGATATGAGCAGCAGATGTAAAGAGAGCAACGACAGAGATAAAAAAAAAAGATGAAAGAAACATGTAATAAACGCAGTAACTTACTCTTATTGAGATGACAGTTACACAGCTGTAGAGGGAGACTGACTCTGAGGAGAAAAAAAAAAACAAACAGACAACAGTCACATTTTTTTATTCTGCGCTAAAGTGTGCGTGCGTGCCAAAGCGTGCGTGTGCGTGGGCACAAGCGGCAATCCTCCCTCTGTTGTTGAATATGTGCATATCGCTGTCTGTGTGTTTGCCCTATCTGTTTGGGCTGCGTGTGTCCGTCTGTCTGTCAATCTGTTCCCAGCGCAGTCTGTTTGCCAATCTGTCATATTCTGTTTGCTAGATAAGGAGATTGAGAGAACGCGTGTGTGTTTGTCTATGTGTGTGTGTGTGCTCAGAGCAAATTCATTTAAACCATGGAGATGGCAGGCAGGTATTGCTGTTTCCCCACTGACTGTCTTCACTTTATATAGAAATGCTTTTGCTGTTTGGAGGATCTCAGACATAGGTTACACACAAATGGCTGCAATTCCAATTTCTATTTTGCATAAATAATAAAGGAAAACACAAAATCCTTTACATGGGAAAAAAGAAAAATTGACAGTGCTGTAAATATTGTAAAACCCAGATGGGCTTATGGCTGCAACAATGCATGAAGATCAGGCAAATTACTGCTAACAGATTAGAAAATGACACATTTCAGGCATCTGGGGTCTAAGACACTGACTATGTGATTGCAACATCTCCAGCCGGAAACATTTGTTGCATGCCATCCCTACTTTTTCTCCCCTCATTCCTTGTCACCTCGCTATCCGCTATCAAATGGAGGCAAAACATACTTGAAAAAATACTTGCAGGGGTGGACAATCTACCAAGTGTTTTTGCATTTTTATGCCTTCATTAGACAGCAATAGTAGAGAGATGAAAGGAAATGAGAGAGAGATGGAGAACAGCCGGAAATGAACCAGGGATATTGCGGTTCATGGTCGATGTCTTAACCTCCTAACCCACAAGGACACCACCCTGCTAAGCGTTTTTGGGGTTTAGTTTGATTCTGTCATAAAACAGCCTACGCATAACAAACTTTTTTACATATTCACTAAGAAAACACAAAAAAAAAAAATCACACAGATTCAAACCAACGTCAAACATGGACATGCAGAAACACAAAACGGACAAAATAAAACAAACAGCATATAAAACAGACAAACTGTGATGCATAAAATTGAAGCATGACACAGAATAAAATCACTAAAAGTTCAAGTAACTTATTTCCAAAGTGGTCCTGGCCTGCCCCAAACCATGACAACCACACACACCCCTGAGCTCTTGCTACATTACTGACTGAAAGTTAAAGTTGAGTAAAGTTCAAAGTGAAAATTTCATTGAAAAAAAAGTTGAGTTTTGTTTCTCTCACTTACTCCCTCTGTCTGATTAGCCAGGTTGGGAGGCCAGCAACACATGACTGTGTTTAAACATAACATTACAAAAAAAATTCCCGTCCCTGGTTCTAATAATGAAACAAAGCCTGCAAGCTTGTTCACACTCTCACTCTCTTTTGCTGCCATGCCTGCTGCCTCACTGCTCACATGAAAGCTATGCTGTCATTTACTGCTACTGTTGGCGCCGACGTTGTTTCTCCTGTTCATACAGCATTTCATAAACCCCACTCTACCCCAGGATCCACCTGTAGGCTCCGAATCTATGTACTGCTACAAGGGAAGTTAGTATCATCACTCCCCACTGCGCTGAGTTTGGTGTTTGGGGAGTGACAAAATCAGAGCCTTGGTGCCAAATATCAACGCTGTACATATTCTACATTCACATAACAATCCATTCTATGTGAGTTGGCCGACTGAACTGATACTAGTGACAACGAGTGCATGGTTTGAAAGAATGCTGTACTCATTAGCAGTCTCAAGGCTCGTCTTTGACCATTTTCAGCATTGCAAACTCCACCCTGATAGTTCCTAAGCCATCAGAAAGTCCTATGAGGGACTGTTTTGGATGTAAGTTCCAAAAAAAGATTTCCGGAGAACCTTCTGCCATTGGGGAAAAAAAAGCTCGTGTTGTGAAAGTGTGAAAGAAAAAAACCCTAACCTTCTCTCGTCACATTCCTCACATTTCAGATCTATATTTAACTGTGGTGAAGTGTTGATTAATTTCTGCAAATAAAATGTTTTTTTTCATCCACTTTGGAATCACTGGATTGTGTTTTATGTGAGTACACTGTGACCCCACCTGTGAGTAACTTGTTGATCCAGAGCTTCTCCTGGGGTCCCTCCCAGACGCCGGGGATCCCCCCTCCTTCTGACTGCCGACAGAGGAGGAGTCTGAGCAGCTACTGTGGACTGAGAGAGAGACAGAGACAGAGAGTGTGTGTGAGAGAGGTGGTTATAGGTTAACAGATAGCATCAAAATACAGTATATCTAGCAGGTGTTAGACACACTTAGCAAAATATATATTTTGCTATCTTTTTGCTCCAGGTAGTGGAGTTCAAATAATGATACCATCCTGCATTCAGGCATGATTTGCATGTATGGATTGTTTTCCATTTACATTAGCCTTGTGTGTATGCACTTCTATAATGTAAAAATCATTGTATCACAATGTATTCTTGAAATGAAAAATGAGGAGAGACTGGTCATGGGAGAGACAAAGAGAGAGGAGTCGGAGAGAGAAGGCATTTCTCTCATCCTGTTCAATGAATTTCTAACACTGTGTTCTGTCCCGGAGGACAATTCATGCATTGAAAACCTGAGCTGCTGCACTCAATGAGCCACCTGGTGAGCAGTATGTGCATTACACCGAGCAATGAATGGGAAATCATGTTGGCTCTAGGGCAACAGTGGCCTTTGGAGACTGGATGGTGGGTCTGGAATCTGAAGAATTACATTTCAGATTGTGTGTTTTTATTCAAATGTTTTATGTTTTAACCCTGTGAACTGGCCACGTTTCTTAAAGGGAAACCCCACTATCAGATGTAATATGATTACGTATACGGCATTCATTTGTGATGTGTGTTTCAGGAGGTATTTTGTAACAAAAATCATACTTTAATTGTCCTTCAACCTGGCTCTCATGGTTCTATCTCAGTAGGTAATTTCCTAATTTTTCAGGTGAATGTCTGACTATACTGAGTGTATTAAGCTGGGAACTGTAGCTGATTTATGTGTAGCTGGAGAGTGTGTTAATGCTGCTCATAGCATTAAATATAATAGTAAGACAATGATGCTTTTTTCAGTGTCTCTTACTCATTTGTTTTTTATGGGCTTTCATAGTCCATCAAAATTGGCAGATTTCACTGAACTCTTATTGTTGCTTGAACATTGAACAGATATTTACACTGAAGTTTTAGATTGCTGGATTGAACGGATTTTTGCAGTCAAACTGCATTGTAGCTAATCAGAAAATATCTCAATATTTGGCCAGTTTGCTAACACGTTAATAAGTCAGTGTTGAGTTTACAGCTTGTTCCGACGCCCCCTAGCAGTCTGGAAAAAAAACACTGATATTTTCCACTATCGATATAGTATGTGACTATATGGTAGCTACAGGCAAAATCAGATATACAATAATCAAACTAAAGTTCAAAGCAATTACGGTAACCATCTTCCACCATGTTATGCATTTAATGAGACCAAACTCAGTAACCAATTTTTCTACTTAATTACAGCTTGATCAGTTATTATATGCAGCGATAACATGATAAAATGATCATGATATGATCCTGCTGAAAGTCAATAAATAGTCATGTTTTAATTATCACCCAGCCCTACAGAAAAATAAAATACAGGAAATGCAAGATAAAACTGCAAATGCAGTCTTTAAACAGTGCACCACTATTCTACGATTGATGTTTTCTTAAATATTCGTCGTTTATGGATACAGTATAGGATGACAAAGCCACAGTTTAAGGGAGACACGGAACTGAAGGTTGTGATGGGATTTGATCATAGCAGAAGTAAAATGTGTTTCCATACTCGAACTCTTTGACTGCGCTACATATTCTCTGCAGGCACATCACAGCTCCTCAAAATTTCTCAGTGTGAGACAAATATCAAAAATTCATAGAGCAGCCCGGGGGCACAAGATTGAAAAAAAAAAAAAAAAAACCTGTAGCACATTATTACCCACCCAGGACCCATTTTGTTTCCTGTTTGTAATCTCACTTTCAGCCCAGAAAGCAAATGTGAACAATCCAGTAATCCAATCTGGTCACATAAAACCGACTGACTTACTAAAGCCACAGTTTGAACTGAAAAACGCTTTAGACTTCCTGTATTTGTAAGGTGAGAAGAGGAACTGCAGGGTTATCTGATGTTTATTACTCAGTTTTTCTCAAACATGATCACATGAATGAAGTGTTCAGATTTTATTCATCTTCCTGTAGATGTCAGTTCAGTTTCAGGTCAAGGGACACAAAGTGGAGTTTTTCTCATTAGGAAAAACATTACCAATTCAAATCTTTAGTGCAAATACTTTCCTTCCTGTGCAATTTCCCTAAGAGCACAGTACTTCCAGTACCTGCAGCAAGTGTTACAGGTGTATTCCCTTTTGAGCCTACCTCTGTCATTGAGACTGTAGATGGAGTCCAGTTCTGAGCCTTGAGTTCCTGTCGCGTCCAGCAGCAGCTTACTGGAGATTCCCATGCAGAGGGATTCCTTCAGACACAACTCTGGGAGAGCAGAGAGGAGAAATCAAAAATGTACTCAACTGCTTTCGCAAGAAGTTCTTATATAAAACACATTGCAGTATAATGACTGAATATTATTTTATTTCTTTAAGGGAATAGGACAGATGTAGGGGGGTAAGAGAAGAACTGTTTATTGTTTGGGTACACAGGAACAATGCCGTTTGAACACAACAAGTAGCGGAGTCTGTGTCAGTCCCTGTTCTTATGCCAGCTGCAGTGCATCGTATCCAGCGTGATACTGTAATCTGAACCAACTACAGGAAGCGATTCTGAGTTACATGGTTTTATGGATACAAGGAGGTGGGAATGACATGTGATAGCCAGCGGTTCTTTGTGCTTGGAAAGCTGGGCATATACAGATGAAACAAAACAACAATAAAACAGCAGACTGGACTGCTGCTGATATGTGTTCTCTACTCATAGGAAAGGCAGTTATTATCCCAGATAAAGTTACACAGAGAGGAATCAGATTTGTCTTTGACCTAGCCAATTGTGAGTCCATGTCACTTTTGTCCAGTCCCCCTTTCTCCTTTCAAACAAATATTAAAAACACTAAAAGCTTCCACAGCTAAACCACTGATGAAAATAACCCCCTGCATAATGTTCGGGGCGATAATTTCAGACATCTTGTAAGTGGCCCTTTAACTCTGCAGTGGACTGGCCACCTGTTCAGGGTGTTTTCCTGTGTTACACCCAGTGCATGCTGGGATTGTGGCCTGGAAAATGAACGAGACAGAGCAAGACAATGCTAAGTGTGACAAAAATGTGGACAATTTGAAAAACATCTTGCAAAGTCAATTCACTTTTGCTGCAATTGACTTGACACCTTAGTTGAAAGAGTACTCCTCCGATTTAGCATTGCACTCCTATTACACAGTTTTAGAAAAAGGATCAAAATCAATGCAGCAGAACCAGAGATATCGCCTTATTTTTCATTCCACGCATTCTTCTTCCTTGTCAAAACCTACATTACCCACGATGCAACCCGAACGCAGTAGTACTCCCAAAGTTCAGCACACTTTCCTTTTATTATCTGAACACTTGTAAAACCCACTCATCTGGAGCTCCATACAAGTTTTGTGTAGATTTTAAGTCGATGAGGGATTTCTAAAAGTGTCACAAGGGAGTCTTAAGTTGAGGCCTCTGGGGTCAAAGGTCAGACTTGTACCTGTGTTGTTGATGGCGTGGGTCCACAACAGATGGGCAATGTCATGAGTCCAGGCCACCCTGTCTTCCCTGTCCTTCCCCTGCAGCGTGATACAGTCTCTGGTGCGAGGAGCCTGTCGGACCCAAATTTCAAACTTCACTCCCTCCTCGCCCACGCTCTGAGTCAGACCCATCTCGCCCGTCTGCAGGGGAGAAAAAAAAGGATGGAAATGTTAAAGTCAAGAGTTGGAGTCCTGTCCTGTCATCAAGTGTCTTCTTCCGCGAAACTTCTTCAGCGCCTCAGACTCGGTTTGTCTTAGTCTGCTTTCAATTTAATCAACACAAAAAGTGGATTTTCCGCCAAACTCTTCAAACACAGAGCGCTTGGGAGAGAGAGGGAGATAATGAAAACTGAAGAAAAAGATTATTTGAGTGTGAGATGGAGACAGTGTACGTGTGTCTGTGTGTGTGTGTGTGTGTGTGTGTGTGTGTGTGTGTGTGTGTGTGTGTGTGTGTGTGTGTGTGTACCTTGATGCTGTGTTTGTAGCTGTAGGCGATGCGTCCCGGGCCAGGGCACTTCTGTTTGGTGAAGATGACGACGTGTTGGTAGAGGAAAACGTTCCTCACGCCCGCCCGCTTCCTCCGAGCTCCCCCGCACACCGTCAGCTCGCCCTGCCGCACCAGCTCGCCACGCTCCGCCACGGGGATCTGAAATCACACATAACACACACACACACACACGTTGGGATTATCTTGGCCTGAGGCCCAGGCCCAGGGCCTTTATCTGCAAAAGATACCATCTTAATTTATATCTTAAGAGGCCATTGAGACTTGAATTGAGTTAAAAATCACGTCTTCTTTGCCAGTGGGTTGAAATATTTCACTTTTTTCCCCACCCAGTTTCATTTGTCTTGAAACAGGTAACACAATATTGTAAAAAGGAAGATTACTATACTTGATTCTTAAAACAAACGGCTTTGGAAACAAGTGAAATACATAATCTCAGACTCTCTGGAACATTTTTAAGTCGTACAAATGTTGCGTGTTTTACTGTGTTAAACCTGAAAGTCTTCATGAGGTTATTGACACAATTTTTTACCTGACTGGATCTCGTTTTGGGGCTTTAAACACATATTTTCTGGCCTGTTCTCTGTTTTGGAGCAAAATCTCAAACCCTGCCTCCTTCACCATACTCCAGTTTTCTATTGAAAAGCCTTTTTGTCCTCAAGTCGATAAAGAAAAGGACAAAGCAGTGTTATTATTACAGTGCCTCGCATGGTGACATACTGAAATCCCTCTTCACAAGGATGCTTTCTTTCTGTTGGATCTGTGCTCTAATTGGCCAGCTGACTCATGTCAAACAAAAAAAGAAGTGGCTTCATTGTTCTTGTCAATTACAGGGTTAAAAAATGTTATCTTGTTGCAACTCCTACCAGAGGCAGATGGAGGTTGATAAAAGTCGGGGCAACATACATTAACCGGGTAACGTGTTCTCAACCGTCACTGCTCTGCCAATAGAATTAAAAGAACCGATCGTTTACCAGCAACCTTTCACGCAGAATCTTTTATTTTTAAACCTCTAGAGATGTGTGGGTCATGATATAAGTGATGCTTCATACACTTTATGAACACCCACATCCACACCCACCTATACACACACACACACCTGCACTTACGCTCTTTTTGCTTGGAGAGCTTTTGCAGCGCGATCTGAAGTAGCTCAACGGGAGTGTTTGTGCTGCCATAATCATCCCCATCGCTTGAAAGGGGGAGGAGAGGATAGCTGTGTACGCGTGTGTGTGTGGGAACATTTGTCACGACTAGCACTGAATGATATGGCTATGTCATAGTACAATATGGGGTAAGTGGATGTGGTGTTTTTTCTGACTTTTAAAGGTTAAAGCTGTTTTTTGTGGTACAGCAAGAGAAGTGTTTTCCTAGTGGTGGGGGAGAAAACGGCGTCTTTTCTCCCACTTTCCTTTCTTTTATTTGCCACTTTCCTCTTACTTGTGTTCTGAGCCCGTTTTAAATTCAGATTTTCATTTCATGCACACACTCGTGTTTCCTAATGCAAGAAGATGCTTATCATTGTAGTTCACAATAAACTTGGTCTTCTTGAAAAGAAATGAGCAAATCTCATAACACCTTCCAGTAGTCAAAATTGAAGAAAATGCAAATGAGCTTCTGGTCCAAAGATTCCATTGAAGTTTTAAACATGGTTAACCTAAAGAGTATTTGTACTTTATTATATTCCAAATATTTTTAAAAACAAAAAACTGTAAATAATGAACTCTAAATAAAAGATACAAGAGCGATAAAATAATTGCATCTCTTCCAGCTGCCTGACCTCATCAAGATGAATTTGTTTCGTTCCCTCTACGAACAGAAAGTGGGACTGCACAGTTACAGAGTCATAAACTGGGACAGGCGTTCTCACCGGACATGCGACGATGAGGTCACTGGCCCTGAGGTCCTCGCCGTGCCGCTGGGCGTGTTTCAGGATGGAGAGGGCGGAGTCGGAGGCGGGGTTGATCCCTCCCAGCTCCTCCAGGGCCTCGCAGTACTGCTCCAGTCTCTGAGTGGGAGCCTGAAGACAGTGCGGGAAGGACAAAGGGGAGAGGGGGGAGGCTAGGGGAAGTTTGGACTGTGAGAGAGAGGGGAGAGAAGAGGCGAGAGAAGGAAAGGGAAATGTTAGACCTGGCTGTACTATACGATGGCTATACGATTGTATAGCTTCAGAACATGAATAATTATACATCACAATATATAAAAAACAAGCAAAGCAAAAGATTGGTGATGAACTAAAAACATATTATATGAACTATTAAATATCAGAGAACAACTTGTGTTTTGTGCCTCAAATTCTAATGTGTTTGCATATGTATATAAAAAAGTGTTGAACAACATCCACTAGAAACTGTTTTAACTGAAAAATAAGAATTTTGTGAAGATTTACAATAACTAAATATACTTTTTTTCAGTTAAGCTGATTATGATTTTAACTAGTCTTCAGAGATACTGATGGTGATAATTATTAAATGACATTTATGTTGAATTTCATGATGACAATGACAATTACCCCTTGAGACATGTTTAATCAGAATAACTGTTGTTTTGGTCATTATATCTTGAAGTTACAAGCTTAATTTCACAGTCATCGTTGGTCGAAAAATGCAAACGTGTACAAACAATGTAATTTTAATCTGTTTCTTTCTTTGTGAAATTATGTTCTCCTTCTGGGTTTCCACTGATCACAGAAACCACGTGAAAGTAGCCACATGTGCGGGTTCCTGTCTTCATCGTCATAACAATCATCACCGCCATCCCCACAAAAATCACCATCATCATTCAGCCTGATCACCAGCTTCACCAGCATGATAACCATAAACCCTCCCGCGGCCATAATCCACAATGCGCTCAAGCTGTTTTAACACTGCTGCAGGATGGGACATGAACTCACACCGCCTCCTGGTGGTGGTTTCTCAGAAATGCTCCTTTATCAAACACTTCACAACTTGAATGCAGCCTCATAGATTTTAAGCACTGTGATCTCTCCTTGTAAAGTCCTCTTAGTAATCTCACGATGCTGCCGAAGCATTAGTTTTAGTTAATTGTAGCTTGCAAGATCAAATTACTTTCTCTATAATCCGCCTTTAATTGGCTTTTCTAGTGTACATTAAACATGTAATTAGCTACTGTATACGGCTCATTTTTAATTGCAGCCACTGTTGAATAAAACAACTTTAATTGGTTTGTGCTTGTGATGTGCTCCAAAATTACTCATAAATGACGTTCTCACATTGTGATTTAACAGATTTTCTAAAAAGAAAATAATCAAATGAGAATTATATGACCCTGACACCCTTTCTGTGTGTATAGTTTCAAGAATGTGTGATCATCAGTGAGTAAACTGGGCGTCTTTCTTTACCTGAAATGATGTTTACTGTAATGAGCTGACAGTAGAAAAGCAGGGAGATGCATTCGGAAAAAACGGTTAAACTCCCCAGATTGAAACCCTTCTACTGAAATCTCTGTGGCCACAAAAAGTTGATGTTTAAGAGATTCAAGGGTTTAATTAAGACGACGTGTTGAATCTCACCTTAAAGAAGTCGGCAGCCTGTGTGACCAGTGGAGAGTCCAGTTCTGGTTTAGTCCTGATGTAGTGGGAGTACTGCAGAAACTGCTCCCGCTGTGTGAGATGTGGAAAAAAGAAACATAAATGAGAGAACGTAAGGGAAGTTGATGTTTTATATAGATGAAGTTCTACTTGTTTTATTGCCTTTAATCTGATCAATTACAAAATAAATGAGTTAAAGAAACACTGGATCATTTAAAGCAAATCATACGTTTAGTCTGAGCTTTTATTTGGATACATTCTGGTAAATTTAAAGACAAAATCTGTAACATTTCTATATAAAAATGTCTGCTACTACATATCCCAGATTTATGTACCACAAAAGTGATTCCTGTAAAAAACATGGACAGCCATGTTAACATGAATACGTCTTTCTTAGCGTTTCCAAACAAATGTGAACAAACCTTTTCCTGCCCAGAAGTAAATGAAAAATGTATTCTTTCATTACTTGCCTCAAAATGTCTGACAATTGGATTTCTACATCAAATAGTCCTCAATAAAGTACCATGAGGTCCTTAACAAAGTTAACACCGTTTCACAGGAGGATTTCCAGTAAAACTACAGATCAGTCTTTTAAAGGAAAACTAACATTTTTTAACAACGTGGTTCTTATTTTTGTAGCTTTTGTCCTCCTTTTTAGAAGTTAAGGAGGCAATGCACAGTGATATGCATGCACACTTGGTGTACATCAGTGGTATCCAACCTGGGGGTCAGGATCATCCAAGAGGCCTAAGGATAAATCTGAAGGGGCCACAAGATTCTTAAAGGTATAGGGAATAAGAAAAAGTACATTTTCCCACAAAATTACATGTATTTTTTCAGACTTTTCTTTATACTTTCCTTTGTAAATACTGGATAGTTTTAACCCACATATCTTCACATGAAATAATGGGAAAATCAATCTTTGGTGGAACTGCTCATACATCATAGACATGTGGAACCTGTGATGAGGGGTTGCAAGTAGCCACTGCTTTTTTAAGGAGTCACAAGCCAGAAAGGCTGGGGACTCTTGGGCGTCCCAATAGCCAAAAATAATGGCCAAAACAACATAAATAGAAAAATAATGTATTTTTCCTTTACCATTCACCCTACATTCCTGAACTTACATATTTGCTGAAGCAGTCCTGTTGCAACAAGCTCTGCACAAGAGCGCCCTCCATGGCAGGGAGTAGGTTCTGCGAGTGGAAGGTGCTGAGGCTGTCCCAGTTGGGGAAGAGGGAGTTTGCCTTCCCCCTGATGGAGGCCGGGGTGTCTGAGAGCTCCAATAAGGGCAGGTATGTCTCTTCTACCCCCTTCAGGACAGCCACATACTGCCTCTCTGAGCTCAGCATCCTACACCAGAGCAGGTACAGCTTACTGCAGGACAGACGGGGGGGAAGAAGGAGAGAAACAAGGAGATGATAAGGAGAGTAAGAAAATGGATGAGTAAATTTGTGAAAGAGAAACAAACATGGGAGAAAGAAGAGAAGGGGGAGGGAGGAGGAAGTGGGAGTGAAGATAGCAGTAAGCAATGGACAGAGATCAAACAGTTAATAATGATAAAATTATCTGAGATTGCATGCTGACTGATAAAATCATTCTGAAACGGACTTCAGTTGTACTTAAATTATCCCTAAAAGGATGAATCACTTTACCCTTTCATCTCTGCCTGGCCTGTTCTTAATGTAATTTATAATGTTGGTCGTGTTTTGGAGCGGCTAACTCAAGACTTTCTCTCGCTTATTGTCTCACACACCAGTTCCCACACAGAAAAATACACACAAGAAGAACATTTTATAAAAATAAAAAAAGAGGGAAAAGAAAAGAAGCAAAAATGACACAAACACACCTCTGTGCAGTTGAACCGGCCCTATCTGTCCCCGTCTCCCTCTCAGTCCTCCCTAGCAGCACATGTTGCCGAGGTGACCCCGTGTGGTCCACCACCTCCTTGCTGCTGACCTCCACCCCTCGTATTAACACCCCTCCTCCTGCTCCTCCTCCACCCCATCCAGGGATGGCTGCAGCCATGCTAGTGGTAATAACTGGGTCAGCTAACGCCCGTCTCCCCAGCCAGGACATGGGAGAGTTACGGCTCGGCCCGCCCACCGGGGACTCAGGTTTGGGGGTGGCTGCGCCTCTGCGGGGAGCCAGAAGAGCCTGGAGGTCAAAGCTTGGGTGGCGCTTTCTGGGGGGCTTGGGAGGGAGCGGGGTGTCTGTGGGCTGTAAGGTGAGACACATGGTTATAAACATGACATTAGCATGTATTTTTGACCTCTTAAAGCTGCATTCATTGATTTTATTTAATTTTTTTGGCCACTGGGGGGGCAACAGAACATGCTATACACACACAACACTGACATATTATCACCATGGTAAGTTCAATAATCACTCTCCTTTTAGCTCTGTTTTGGTCTCAACCAACTTCTTAGATAAATATCTGGCTCTTTAGCAGCTAGCTAAATGCTCCACCATGTTCACCAGCTAATCGCTAATTTTATCCATCTGCTGTTTGGTGCTGAGCAGGTAGCATACACTACAGTGGGTTAATCAAAGCTTTTTAACTGAAAACACAAAGCTGCCTGTTGTGGCTGAAAACAACGCTGATGAGAGCGGTGAGTCTGAACCAAAACAGCTAAGAAAAATCACAACAATGAGCTGAAAGACACTAAAAAGCTCCTCAAAGTTGAGAAGAACTGCAGAGTCGGGTGATTATTATTTAAGATAAATACGCCATCATAATGAGCATTTTGCCATCTTTGTTTTGTGATAATTATGTGGTAATGCAGGTATGAGCATGGACATTTGAGAGTGGGCTGCATGCAAATGGCAAAATAAAGTTGTTGATGCCTGCCAGACTCACAAGAGAAGATTTTGTTGTTCCTCCTATCAAAAGACAAATTGACCTGCAAGTCAAAGTCCAAAAAAAGTCTAAATAGTCTTCTCTAAACATCCCAAAGAAAAATTTTCCTAGTCAAATTCAAAACCACACGATAGCAACATGAAATGCTGTCGATACAATAAGCATTGTTATACGGACCCTTTAGCAAATAAGATTATTTATTTTGCTGAGCGGCATATTTTGTTATTCAAAAAAGAAAATGAAAACAACTGCAGAATAAAATAGAAAAGACTAGTAGTATTGTAGTACTAATATTGTAGCATATAAGACAGATATGAAATATTAAAAATGAAGCACAAACTCACACTCTTCTTTGTAGGATTCAGAAAGTTCTGCAGGAACTTCCCTCCTCCAGCTCCACCTGCTCCGCCTCCTCCTGCTCCCTCTTTCTTATTCCCCTTCTCCTCTCCTATCTTCAGTGTGGAGCAGGTCTGCGGTCTGAACAGCGATGCCAGGGATCCCCAGGACTGCAGCCCGCCCTCGCCTCCTCCTGCTCCCAGTCCCCAGTCGCCCTCTCCCTCAGGACCCATCAGGTCCCACAGGCTGCTGGCGGAAGGCGTCTTTGGCTTCCCCTGGCCCTGATTCTGGGCCCTGTCCGACTGGAGGAACCGGGGCTTAACCTGCGCTACAGTCCGCTGGTAGCGCTCTACCGTCTGGGTCCAGAGATCCAGAAGCGCCCCACCACCCAGCTCCATGGCTAAGGAACGAGCATCCTGGAAACGGGACGGGGGGATCGGAGGGAGGGAGGCGAGAGGGCAGGTGGAAGAAGGGGAGGAGGAGGTGGAGTAGACTGCATCGCACCACTGGGTGGCCTACACAGGAGACGGGAAAGAAAAGATGACTATTAGTTGCCCTTAGGAAGATTTGAAACCATTCATCTGTCATCACATCTTCCAGTGTGCATAACAAATGGCTTCCTTTACCTCGGTCAGTGTGGACAGCAGCCTCTGTGTGTTATCCAGGGTGGTCCAGCAGTCAGACAGACAGTGGGACATGTCTCTCAGCTTCTCCCGGACTGGAGGAAGTCGGATCTGGACGTTGCTCAGGCCTGCCCAGTCCAGCTCGCACCAGCCCTCCAAATCACTGAGCACTGACAGAGTCTCACTGTGCAGCTCCTAAAGGATTCAGGAAGATCCAATGTGAAGTGTTTGCCTGGAAAAACCCTGAAATGTTTGCTGTAGAGGCTTGACAAGATACACTTTGGGAAATTGTGAATGGACTAACGGTAACTGCCTCTGCCGGGAATAAGCAGACAAATCTTCTGCATTAGCCTGTGTGCAAGAGAATGACACAAATATACCACTGAACAGCAAAGTACCCTCAAAACACATCTACTTACATTTAAAATGTTTAGTTATTGACTCCTCAAGTCTTTCAGTAAGTAATTCAGAGTAACGTGTAGCTTAGGGGTCTTGTGGTGTATTGTTTTAGTGGAGGACATTAGTGCGCCTCCATAAAGAGAGCCGAAGTGAAACCAAAAACCTCTGGGTTTTGTTCCACAAGGGAGAAAACCTCATTCAAAATCACATTGACATTTGTAAAAATGCAAATTGCTAAAAGAAATCCAGCCCTAGAACATAACCTTGCTCATCAGTATATGTGTAGTTCACTTAATCTCAGGCATAGTGAATTAATTAAATGTCACTAGCTTGATAGAATTTGGCCAGAACAGCTGCGGCTAACAATAGCAAGACAGGGAGGGCCAACAGCAGAGATTATAGTTCTCTTCTAGCATATATAAATGCTGGAAAGATGAAAAAGAAAACAGCGTTGGTGGATGTCACGGATAAAGGAAAAACCACATTCCAAGACTGATTAAACAAACTCTATATGAGAGACTGCATTGAGTCACGGAAGCTAGCAGCTAGCACGAAGTTGGCATCAGGACTTCAGCTTACTGTTAATACACTTTAGGTAAGCTTTAAGGACAGCTAAGGATGCAAGTAGCACAAGTAGAGAAGAGTCATCAAGTCAGCAAAGTGACTCGTATCCGTTATACACCAATATGTATCAATCCAATATGTCTTTGTATTAGCTAACATTAGCCACGATTAGCTACTGGTCGTACCAGACCAAGCAAGGCACTGTTGACAGTTTGAACTGAACAGTGCATTTTACTGCTTATGAATTAAAGTTTTCATTAGCAAGAGGAAGAACATTTGTTTTCTACTTTGAAATGTTACACACTCTAACTTTACAGCCCTTATGTGTAGGAGTTTTATATAGTTAAATGTTTATTTTACTAGTAATAGTAAAATTATTCTGATGGCATACGTTTTTGTTTGTAAAGAAAGTGAGATAATCCTGAAATTGGGGCAGTCTGTGTGTCTACATGTCATTCTTGATACTACCACTGAAATGCGCCAAAGTACATTGAAATAGTATATTCTAACTAACGCACATATGTTGATTATACAGCATTTATTTGTATGTATACTGGCAAACATTCACACATATACAGACAATTTAGACGTCTTAACAAATACTGCACCAAAAATAATGACGAGAAGCAGGTTTCGAACACTCACATTGGCTATTTCTTTGAATGTCTTGAATTTCTGCTGTTTGAGCGAGAGTCTGCTGAGGGACAGAGGAGGATCCTTGTAGTCGTCCAGCTGTGACTGGACTTGCTCAATCTCCTTATCACACTGGGGTATAAAACAGAGAGGGGTCAGAGGAGGACACAAGATATTCACTGTACATGGGGGACAGAGAGAGAGATGAGGGAAGTGAAACCCGGCAGAGGCGTGGAAGAAGTAGGGGTTTTTTTTAAAATTCAGTATACTGTAATGCATTGGACACCATAGTATGTGTCTTGTTGTGCTGTGTGTGAGCAAGACAAGGGAGTAGAGTGAGAAGAAGCATTAGAGAAAATATATGGCAATCACTAAACACCAGCAAATCAGGGAGTTTCCATCCAATCCCTGCTGGGAACAGTGGGGAGGAGTGAGGACGGGTGGAGTACAATACTGGACACTGAAAAATTGCTTAAAACTCAGATTTCAAATTTATACAGGTTTGTTCATGAGATTCAGGAGAGGCACGAGGTCACGGATAACAGTCTGCCGACTTTGTGAAACGAGAATAAAACCACACTTCCTCCCTCACACACCTTTTCCAGTCTGTCCACCAGCCCCGCTAGTCGTCCCAGAGCTTCCAGGTCGCGACCTCTCTGGTTGGACACTCGGACGAGCCGGTGGAGGGCGTCATCCACACTGTCATAGAGTTTAGAGGTCGCAGCAAGCGCAGCCCTGATGGGACAAAAGTAGGCAATCACTGATGAACAGGAGCAAGTTTTAATTTTATTCACATTCTAATGACAGTGAAAACATGTCATAGCCAAAAATCCCACATTTTGGCTGGTAGAAATGATGCAATTATGAAAAACAAAAAAGCCTTGCAGACCAACTGTCAGGCAAAAAAGGAATCAAATCAGCAATCAGCCTATACTTGTATTTAGCCTCATTCTTGTACAGACTGAGCCAACACTCATTACTGGATAAGAAGAACAGCCACAAATACAACAGCCTTTATATCATCTTTAAGCTTATAGTTGGGCACAAACAAACAAGCCGCAATCGCTCTGTCCTCCATTTGATGTTAAGTTCACATTCCTCTCCTCCACCAGCTGGTTTTCATCTTTTGGCTGAAAGCAAACAACTTTGTTTTCACAATGAGGAGTATTTTAAACCTATAACTCTTCTTGACAAAAAAAAAAAACCCTTAATCAAACACAAAAACTGGGAAGTAAAAAGGGACATGCAGATCCCTTTTCTGCCCCCTCGGGACCAAGCTGGTTATGTAAGGTGGTTTCTGCATGTTTGAGTATTTGCCCAATTAGAATTGTTGTGTTTGTCATGACGTCTTTGTATTTAAAAGAGTCCTACTTCAATAAGCCTGTGTCTAATGTATATTCCAGCAGTATGCAGTCTCATAGGCATCATAACTAGTAGAAGCCTATTATTATCCAAATATATGCAAATGCTCACATTGCTACTGTAAATAATGAGTGTAGACTTCTAAATCTGAATGTTAATATAATAGTCCATATACTGAATGTTATTATACAATTTCTTTCACCTCTTTTCACAATATTGATCAATTCCTTGTTTGCAGATACGTCGACTGACTGTGGTAATTTTCAGTGTTATGCTACATGTAGGATTTTGCAGTAACCAAACTTCTGTGTGAAGTTAGCGACGATAATATTCCTATGTTTTGTCCTATATGTGAATTTAAATAGGCTGATTCCCAGCAACAAGCAGCAGGCTTTGTATCAAGTAAGAAGGGGTAAAAAATAAAATATGACAATAAAAGGGACCTCAAAAGCACCAAAATTCTAATACAGTATGAAAATTAGGCTTCTGGTACCTGCAGTCTGGTGACTTCTGTGCCAGTCCAGATGTGCTATTGGTCAGTCCTGCGAGCCAGGCCCCGCCCCTTTGCTGCAGTTCAGTTAAACGTTGGTCGGCCAGGACGCTCGCCATGAGCTGTCTGTGTTTGTCGATGCTCAGAGGAACCGTCTGAAGAAGAACAATGTGCTTATTAACGTTTCTGTGGACAGTCACCAAACTACACACAGTGAAATGCGTACTTGTCTGTCAGGAACATGAAATCACAGATACACTGATACAGGAAGGTTAAAAAGCAAGTCATCTTAGACTTCTGTACCTTGATGTTGTCTGGCATTGGCTCAGTGTCCATAGAGTGCAGTGCCTCTCCTAGGAGTGAGAGGGCGCTCTCACAACGCTCTGTCAGACCCTCCAGACTCTGAAGGGAAAAAAGAGAAGTGGAATCAGTGATTTTGAGATTCACATTTTAATTGTTGCATCAAATTTACTCAAAAGTGACACAAACAGTAAGTAAAGCAGACACAGGTTAGTAAATTGCATGAAATCCCTTCTTTCTTTCATGAGAGAGGTCAGAGAAAGTGCAGAGGACAGAGAAATGCTTTCATCTGTTTGGATAAAGCAACATAAACTGTCTGAGAAGAAGGCATTAAGAGTCCTTAACATTCTTCTTTGACCTGCTTTCCTTGATTTATCCTCCACACCCAGTTCATCACAAATCTTTGAAATCACCGACCACCACCGCACAGCTGCTCTTCCCCAGCCAACATCCTCTTTTCTGTCCTTCCTTCTCTCCAAACCTCGCTTTCTCCCACTCTACTCCCTCACTCAGTAGTTACCAACAAGCAACGAGCTTCCTGAACTCAGAACCCACCTGTTAGAGTGCGATTAGGTCTTTCTGTACCTTAATGTAGACTTCTCTCAGTCAATACTACAACTACAAGTACTCATGAAACAGATGGCAGATTTTCACACTAAAATTGACATGGGTATAAAGTCTCCACTTATGATACTGTAAATTGAAAGCTACTCTTGACATCTATGTGTGTATATTTAAGACTCAGACTGCTAGGCTGCAACAGCTGTTCTGTGAGGGAATGGCCTAAAGGTAGTTCATGCAAATAAAATAAATGTGAATACTTTTGCAAAAGTATACATATCAGCAATCTTAAATGCCTGAAGTGATCATTTCCTGCTCAATTTCCTCAAGGCCGCTCTAACGCACGCTCAGGTCAGTAAATCCGGCCACCTCAGCTGATTGGATCTAACATGAAAGATGGGCAAAAAAAACTATGGAGTATGTAGAAATTGAGGGGAAAAAATAAGAGGAAAAGGAAACTTTTTTTTTTTTTTATTCAAACAGAGAAAAGCAGATTCTCACTAGTCTGAAGACCAGCCAGTCTGAGTGACAGTGGGTGAAGTCTCCGTCTATCTCTTTGGGCAGCTGTTGCTTGTCTACATATTGCTGAAGGACCCCTGTTCCTCGCACCGTGTGGATCTGGACAGAACAGGAAAAGATGAGAAAGGAAATGTTAATTAATAAAAGATTTGAAAATTAGGCAAAAAAAGAAAAAGGATATGAGGAGATCGTGCTGTAGACTTGAGCATATAAACTCTTATCGAAGGCTTTAGTGTTAGCAAATGTCTCTGTTTAATATAGACTTAACAAAGCTGATAATATTTTGCACTCACAGCGACAGATAAATACTGTTCCGTCTTGATTCTGAGGAACTAACGCATAATTTTTTTTCCAGCTTTAAAGAAAGAGCTGAGAAAGCAAAAACATGTTCTCCTATTACACATTGCATCATCTCTATTTGTTACTTTATCAGCAGGAATAAAAACAATTACTACCACACAACAAAACAGACAGAGGAAGGCGCAGTGCAGCTCCAACAGCTGCTTTTTTCTAACAGTGCTAACATCTTTTGGGCAGGATTTCCCTTTAACGTGCAATGTTTTAACTCTGCCAGGTTGAAATACAAACCACATGGCAAAACAAATCTTCTCATGCATGTGTGAAAGAAAGGTCTCTGCTGATCACTGCAAAGCAATGAGCTGGATTACCGAGTAAAATGGGAGTTATTTGCAAACTCTAGATGTGCCAAATGTATGGAAATAAGGTTCATTTAGATTCAAGCGCAATGTGAACGTGCACTCCAGCTAAGAGCATCTGACATCCATCAAATTATAGCAAGGAACAGGAACAAAGATTGGTTTGTGAAATGTTATTTCCTCTTGAACATTTTGCATTTCATATATGAGCTGTTGTCCCTGTTGTTATGATAATTAACTTTCATTTTTTCATTTAATCAACTTTCATTTTGCTAATATTTTCCCACACACTTTATCATTGTGGTTTTGGCATGTTTTTATAAGTTTCATGTGGGTGTTCTACCTGTGTTTTAACACGTAGACTTGGAAATAAAAGAACTCAAAGGAATTGAACAACACGTTGCTGTGAGCTGCATAAACTGTAAACATGTGATTTGTATGAGGTCACCTCTGCTCCTTCCAGGTTATGAGAAAGGGACTCCTGCTGCTCTTCTACCAAAACCAGAACAGATCCAAGACCGCCAGGAACCAACACCTGGAACACACACACACACAGAAACACACGTTTGAGCTACTTCATCCGCAGGCAAATTAGAGCACACAAGCAAACATTTAGCACATTTGGCTAAAGAACTTTTTTTTTTTCCTGTCTCACCTGGAACAATTTAAGTGCAGAGAGACTGAGAGTGGAGGGTGGAGAGCGTCTGCTGTCCATTAACACCGTGAGACCTTTTTCTTTGGCTGAGGGCCTGATGAGGATGGATGGAGAGGAGTGAGGGTTAAAACAGGAGCAGTCGTTACAAAAGAAATGTTTTTATTCTAAAATGAGACCCCTGCAATTTAAAAAATAAAGATGAATGACTAATTTAAGCCAATTATAATACTTTTTAGGGGACAGTTAGGGAGTAATCTATATTTTACAAACATTAAACTTCATATTATTTCTTCCCAAACCTGTTGTGGAACTTTTGTTCAGACTTGCGGTGAGCAACAGACAGGTGGTGATTGTGCCAGGTAAACTGGCAAGCTCAAAGATGTTAAATTGACTTTGAATCATCATGTCTATGCTTTTCTCGGATTTCTGGCCCATGCTGCGTTTTCTTAGCCCCACCTTTTGCTGTTTTTGGCAAAGTCACCAAAAAGCAAGTCAAGTCAAATATAATTATGGAACACTCTTGGGTGAACAGGTTTGCAAATGAGTGCTGAAACAAGTTATAAATGACACAAGCCCAAATATATACATCATAGCTGATCATAGATTTTAAGGTATATAAGCACAGACAGGTTTTTTGAGTGGGAAAGCAGAGCATGAGCAGGAGGGTTAATCAGACACAACAGATAATGTGCACTGTAATGTCTGCTAAATTTACAAACCTCAATTCCCTGGTGATATCTAGAAACTTATTGTAAAGGGATGTCTGAAACAAACTATGAAGGACGCAGGCTTACCGAGTGATTCTGTGGTAGCAGGCCAGGACCCGGGCCATTTCCTCCTCACAGAAACTCTCCTCTGATGCATCGGTCTCTGTGACAACCAGAGCACGTCCCAACCTGTCCACCGTACCTGTGGTCGGCAAACATCAGGTTAAGCGTTGAGTAGGAAGTCTAAGAGACTTCTCAGACTACTGCTAATCAGTCTGCTACATTGGTTTATTTGTTTATATATATTTAACCTGATATTTGATTACAGTTTGACAGATTTGCACCATGAAAACGTATGCCAAATTAGCTATTGGCAGGTCCTGTTTTCATTGTAACCATGGATGTACAGATAAAAACTACTGAATTGCTTTTAATAATAAAGAAAACTTCAAGAGATGATTAATATGACGCAAGATCTGAAGGTTCGTCTTTTTTCTAGGATTTCTAAGTGGATTTTTGATGCAAAATTGTGTTAATCGGACGCTAAGGGGTAAAGGCCTAGTAGCCAAACAAACAACAACAAAGTCACACATCTACAAGACTAACTGCAAAAGCTGTCCTAGTAGAAATGTTGTGAGCTGATTGCTGTCTGTAGGCCTGAAAGAAACTTGCCTGTCAACTTTAGCTTTCCTGACTGGAGAAGCTCTGTGTCCAGTTCCCTCAGCAGGGGAGGCTCTTTGGATGCAACACCATTTTGTTGGTCACAACATGTCTCTCCTGACCCTGCTTCCTCATTAGAGTGGTTAAAAAATGTGCCTGATTGGCCATTGCAAACAGGCAAAGATTCAGCTTCTGTCTCTGTTGAGAGATACAAAAGTTACAGATTATTATTAGTATTTTACGACTTTTAGAATCTCATGTTTATGCATTAACATTCAGTTGTCTTCAGACCTGCACTGCTTTTCCTTGTGTCCTCTGTCCCATCATTAATTGAAGGTGGTACTCCAGGTTTGTCTGCCTGTTCTCTTTGCTCCGATTGGTTCTCCTCTGCGATTGGCAGCTTTGTCAAAGCAGAGCAGGTGGTGGGACTTGGTTGAGCAGCTTTACCCTGCTGTTTTGATCCCTTCTGGTGCACACGACCACCAGACCTAGCCCTCCCCTTGGCCCCCTTTCCCTTCCTTTTCCTCCTAGAGACAAAGCACAGGAAGGTACTAATGAGGTACAACAGAAAGTTAATAATTTGTATCACTATATAAATTATGTTGTTTGGACATGATGTCCTTTAGACTGTGTTTTAAATGAGTCTTTTGTACCATTAGTTTCAGGCCTATATGTGTGTGAGTTCAGACAACTTGTACCTTGTGTGCAGAGTTTGCACCAAAGTGTTACTGATCTGTACTTTCATATGGAAGTGTGAAAATGAAAACAAATAAGAAGAAGTGTGCGGTGTCCCATTAGAAATAAATCTGTACCTTGGCGCTCTGAATCCTGCGGTTTTAACTTCCTTTCCTCTGGGACACATTCTGTCCTCTGTCTTTCCTTCATCCATTTCTTCTGTCACCTTTGGGTTAGACGAACTCTTTATTTTAGATCCACTATTGATAATCTCTCCACTTTCTAAGACTCCAGTGAATGGTCTCTCTGGTGCATCTGAGGTTGGGGTGGTGGCATCACTGTCTCCGCTCAGTGGTTTATCTGTATCCTCGAAAACAGAGTCTGAATGAGATCCGTGATCTGAGTGGCCCTCTATACTATGCCCAACTTTGTGGTTTGTCATGTCATGGATTTCATTTGTGACCAAACTGTCGCCACTCTCTGAGTCTTTACCTCTGTGATCGTTTCTGCGCGGCTGCGTGAGGCCGTTGCTATCTCTCTCCTTGCCCACGCCAGGCCTCCTCTCTTTGAACGGGCCATCAAAATGAAACCGGTGGCTTTCCAGGCCCTCAGAGTCTCTGCTTGTTTTATCTCCTTCATCAGAGTCATGGACAGAAGAGGAATAAGACCGTCTCCCTCTGACAGGTTCAGTGACTCCTGGTGGAGGCCGAGGTGGTAAAATGTCACCTTTTGGGGTTACTATGTCTCTTTTGGCACCAAGGACAGCTCGAAAGCTTCCTGACCCTTCCAGTCTCCCATATCCCCAAGCTTTCCCCTTCCGGAGTTTGATGGCTTTACTTCTCCTGCACAGAGGCAAAGTCTTGGTCTTACAAATTCCATGCATCTCCAGGTACCTCTGCCTTGTGTCTACCCCTCCATCAGGACCCACTCTGGGCTCCAACAGCTCCACATAGTCCCCGTCCAGCTGAGGGTGCCTTGCTGTCCTCCCGAGCCCATCTTCACTGCGCCTTCGCCGGGGAAGCGCAGGCTCAGAGTCCACGCCGTCTGGTGGTAAACCATCGTCTTCCTCCTCATCCCAGGACCAGGAGTCTAGTTCTCCAGAGGATGAGCCACCCCAGCCCCCAAGGCTGCTGCCGCCCTCACTGGGCAGGCGGTTGGATATGGGGCCCTCATGGTTGGACATCAGGCCCAGCTCCTCAGAAGGGTCGTGGATGAATTTTGGGTAGACAACCTCCTTCCATGGAAGTCGTACAACACCATCACACGTACTGACCAGGCAGGTGTCAAGTCCTCCTCCAACTGTGCAAAGATGAGAAAGGACTAAGTTTATGTCTAGTTCATATGTTTATTGAAGGTATTAGGGAAAAAAGGATCCTCCTACTTAAAAAACGTGGAAGACAAATGTTTAAACTTTTGCTGCCTTTCTTTAGCTCTGTTTATTAGGTTGGTCTCACCACCCACCACCTGCTGACACCCATATATCTCTCCCTTCTCTTGTTGCCCTTCCACATGCCATCCCTTGGTCATAAACTTGCCTCTTCAGGCCACACATCTGTTTCAGTTCCCTGTTTTCCCTGTAGTCTTATTCACAATCATTACTTACTGGCAAAGCTACGAAGTGTTAATAATTTTCACCTAAAAACCTGATTACGAACCTAATTCTGGCTTAAACCTTTAGAAAAATCTCAGTGGAGACCTTTTCCTGACTCTTAACCTGAAATACAGAATAACAGTAAGAATTTATTATCAGAAATGGATTAGAAATAACTTTTATTCTGGGGGCGTGTCTAGTAATCATCACCCATGCTTTCTCATGTTTAAAAGAACAATATGTCAACAGAAGTATAGGGCATCCTTTCCTTACGTTCTCTCTTGTGGCCCCGTTCTTTGTTGATGCTGTGCAGCCACTCAGTGGTGAACACAAGGGGGTGCTGTGACTCAGGTACCAAGATTTCCTGAACGGTGCGCCCCCCAGGGGCCAAACATTTTAGGGCCAGCCGGGGGCAGCGCGTAGAGAAGGGCACCACCTGCAGATAGAAGTCACTACTGCGCAGGAGCCTCCAGTCCAGGGTGGAGAGCTGTACGACCACTTTCTCGCCTAGACACAGAGGCCAGCCGGAGTGAAGGAACAAGCAGCCCAGGTACTGAGACTGTGATGACAAGAAGAAGAATAAAGGGAGAAGAGAGAGCGTGTTGAATGTACAAAGAAAAAATTTAACCTTCATCTGCATGAAATTAAATCTTGTGTGCCAAGTCTCCTCTCTATACCTCTTTAGGTTGTGTAGTGCCCTCACTTCCCTTTAGAAATCTTGCCTTTAGAGTACCTCTTGGCAAAAACTATCCTATTTAATGCACAATATTGCACTCCCATTCACAAACCACAGCCCGCATGAGCCAATTGAAGCCTGCCTGCATGATTGTGTTTGGCTTAGTTACTCAGCGAGTTGAATTTCTAGAACCAATAGAACACCAGTCAACAGTATTCATTGGCTCAACTGGCCAAAATCCAGTGCCACATACAAATGTCAGACATGTGACTCACACAGTGTTTTCTAAAGTGTAAAACCGCTTAGCTGGCATGACACAGTGAGAAGACTCTGGATAGCTGCAGAGAGTCACTGTGAGTCAGACTGAAACTCTTCACAACAGCCAGCCACTGTTAACACAGTCCACTGTTCCGTAAGTGGAAAACACATCAAGTAGCTCTGTAAGACTGACTATATCAATCTAAATCAAGCACCCTAAACAACATGGGTCTAAATTTAAATAACCCCACAATGAATCATTAATTCAAGAACTCTGAATTTATGTGAAGGAGAGAAGGCCCTTAGTATGATCCTGCACTATCAATCAACTGATCTGTTTAGAAAATGCACGTTATTCCAAACGGTATTCCCACCTTAATCAATGCTGTGTCAGATCAATATCTTCCTCTCTCTCGCAATCTGAGGTATAAAACTCATCCAGAACTCATCTGCTGTTCCCAGTCACGTCTAATCGACTGACACAGGGCTGCTCCCTCCCCCCTCCGTGCTCTCCAGACTCACGAGACGTGATCAAATTATATTCCTTCCTCGACCTCTCCTCCATCTTTCCCTTTTCTAACTCTCCGTCCCTTATTCAATTTCTCCCCTTTAAGCATATCTCCTGTCTCTATTCTTGCCTGTTCTCTTGCTGTAGCAAAGTTTCGGGGAAGGAAAAATCTGATATCTGTCAGATGGGGGATATCAGCATTAAAAAGCATGTGTGAAAGCATCTTAAAAAGTTTGCCTGTTTTGAGTCAGTCATCCACATTCTGTAACTCTCTGTGTCCTCTGGCCCTCCTCGCTCCTCCTACTTCTCCCTCAATGTCCCCCAGTGTTTGCTCCCTCTTCCACACCTACCATTTCTCAAAAACTCCTCAATCACTCTACTATAGTCTGCAACCTCCAGCATCTTCTCTTTTTTCGGACACGCACGCACGCGCGCATGCAAGCATTGGTGAATGAAAGCCATGTTCATTCTCTCCTTCGACTCCCACCGCTTCTCTGTTACTCACTCTCTCTTTCTCTCAGAGCAGTAACACACTCACATATGGAAGGAATTATTGTCATGACTCACAGTCTAACTCCCGTCCCAGGCAGCTCCACTCAGCTACAATGAAAACATAGTTTGCTCACAATGCCTGTGCATGTGTGTGTGTGTGTGTGTGTGTGTGTGTGTGTAAGTCTAGGAAAACTGTAAAGGGAAATATGAGACAGTTCTTAGTCTCCCAGCTTGTGCTAAACAGTGTGTGGAAGTGGAAGTTGCATGTTTGCACAGTGTTTGCATAATGCATTCTATATCATACTATTTCCATGCATTTGCTTTGTGTATGTGGGAGTCTAAAAATTACAACCAGAACTTTTTTATTCACCCCTCAGTTCACTGTATTTCATTCATCTCTGTCGATTCAGTGCAGCTTCTGAGGCAGGAATCCAGCTCTTTTGTCTGCGGGTCACAGCGGCTGGTAAATCTCAAATTTCACCAGCCACTTTCACTAATTTTATCGGCCAGCTAGAGTTTTAGAAAGAAAAACTCGACCCTCCACCAGTTGCAGTTAGCAACTGGTATAGGGTCACACATGTGTCAAATTATAAATGCCTTGAACTTGTGCCACACTGGTGTCTCCATGTCTTCAGGTACTGTGATACTAGACTGAAGACTTGACACTTAGATTCAGGGCGCAAAAATAAGGACTTTAATGCCTAAAAACTTGACTTGACACTTAATAATAATGCTTATATGAAGACTTGGACTTGTGCTTAAGGAGACTTAAAAACAAGTGAGCACTTATGGAGTCATTTGGACTTGTCCCTTACTATTTGAGATTTGACTTAAGACTTGTCTCAATAGGCTTGAGACTCAACTTGAGACAATAATTGACTTCAAGTGAACTTGTCCTTTAGAACTTGATTGACTGGACTTTGCTTTAACAAGACTTGAGACTCGACTTGGAGTTACCCCAAAAGACTCAAAAATAAGTAAAGCCTCATGAAGATTTGTGACTTGGCTTGAACTTGTCCGTCAAAACTTAAGACTTGACTTAAGACTTATTTCGACTGACTTGAGACTTGACTTGAGGTGTGAAGAAGTAAGTCTCAAGTCAAGACTTATATCTTGATTTGGACTTTCCCCAAAAGACTTAAAAACCAGTAAAGCCTTTTGAAGAATGATGGTGTCATTTGGACGTGTCCTTTACGACTTGAGATTTGAGTTTACTTGAGACTTGACTTAGACTTGTCTAAGTTTACTTGGGCTTTCCCCCCAAAAAAAGAACAATGGAAAACTTGTGACCTGGCTCAGACATCGCCTTTAGGTCTTGAGACTTGACTTGAGCCTTTAGACTTGACTTGGACTGGTTGTCCCAAAGAGTTAATTACTGGATTTTCACCAAAGGAATTAAAACATCTGACAGATTTCTCACACTATACTTTTTACACTTGACAGATGATTCTGCTTCTGATTATACAGCTGCTATGTGTGTGTTCTCATCCACAGTGTTTGTAATTTGGAACTCACGCAGGCGTGCTGCTGGAGCTTGTGCAGGAGGTGCTTGGCAGGAACGAAGTAGTCCAGGAGGTAGCGAAGACTGTCATGTTGATAGGTCGACTCCAGGACTGAAAAGACCTGGAGAAATATGCAAAAAGGGGCAACAACACTTGAGTGAACATGGTTGTATATAGATCATTACATGATTAGATGCACAAAACAAAATGCCAAAGACTTTGCACGTCATTGGTGTCTGGGGGAAAACCTTTCATCTTCAGAATATCAGCTTCTCATGAACTAAGAGCAGCCGTTTGTTTCAGCTAGACCTCGATGCATTTTTGAGCGTATCCAATGGATTTTGAAAGGGTTTCACTTACTCAAGAGTGGAAGAATTTTCTCAACCCAGACAGCATGTAATCAGAAATTAAAACAAGAAAATCACCATGGCTGCTTCATTATATGCATATTTTACTAAGCAGCTTTCTCCATAGCAGCAAATAAATTTGATTCGAAGCTATATGACAACTTGGAACAAACCAATTACTAAATTCCCATAAACGCTAACGAAGAATGGCTTAAAAGCCTTAGCTCAAAGGCCCCTTAGTCCACTGGCTTTTAGGGGAAAAAAGCTAAAAGCACTAAAAACAAATGTGATTGTGGCGCTGTAATTCTAGTTTGGAGACATTAGAGCCTACAAAACAATGCACCTGCAAGAGATGGAACAGTTTTACCCAGCTGACTCCTCTTTCTTAAATAAATGTTATGACTTAAAAGCAGAAATAGTGTGCAGTTTTTGGTAAAACAAGTCAAGCTCCTGTTTGGAGTAAGAGGGTTTGGCTTTAATTGACCAGCTGGCTCGATTTTGTTTGTGTTGGCTTCTAGCAGCAGTTTATATCTGGGGAAAGCCATGTAATCTGCACATAACATCGCCTCCCTCACATACTCCAACATGGCTTTATCATTTAATTGAATCCGCATTATTTATATTCCCTTGTTTATTGCTGTAAAGATGTGGACTGGAATAAAGGTGTGTGTGCAGGCGTGTGAGACCTACCTGGGAGAGGAGGGGTGGTGCCGTGCTCTCAAAAGGAGGATAAAGCGATGAGAGCGCCCCCTGCACACAATCCTCCATTGCCTCCGAACCCTGGGAGAGACAAAGATGGTAAGAAAGGGTTAATCCTTAACCGGACACTGAGTCAACTCTAATGTCTGTGTTTGTGTTTAACAGCCGGGTTGTCTAGCTTTTTGCTGACACACACACACACACACACACACAGATATATATATACACACATATTCTACTTTCAGCTTCCTGTTGTATGGTCTGGGGAGTGTCAAACATTTCCTCCAAGGCCTAGTAAATGTAAGAACCCCCAGAAGAAAAGAGTACAACCACTGCAACATGTTAACTCCCTACATGCATGCACATTCACACACGCATCATAACACTGGGCAGTCCTGTGAGGTGGAGGGTGACAGAGCAGAGCACGCAACACACACAGTGTTTATTTTCCTACCGTTGGCATGGCAACCTGCAAGTTTTTTCTCTCTCTTTTCCAACTTCTCTCTTTCTCTGTTTCCTCTCAAACCTCCCATCTGCTTCTCTCACTCTTTTCCTCAGTTTCATCCCCCTCCCTGCTCTCTTTTTTTCTCATCTCTTTTTTAAAAAAACCCCCCAACTTTCTTTGTTTTACCTCCATCCGACTCTCTGAATGTCATCTGACAACAATTACATTGGGATTCTCTTCAACAGACGGCATATTGTGCTGAATAACTACAACAACCGAGGGGATGGATAGGAAGCCACGGGAGAAAACCCAGAAGGGAGAACAGAGTGCATGGAAAAAGAACAGAGCGGCTAGGGAGAGAGGGGCCAGGAGGGAATGAGCTGGTGGTGGTGCGGGGGTTTATGGAAGAAGACCTAGGTTCAACAGTATTTGAAAATTATTTTTTGGGTTTGTTTTTGTGTACAGAGGGGGGTTGGGGGTTAGCCACAGAGGAGGATAGAATGAGTATTACAAGTATCTGAGACGAACTGTAGTTTCTTTGTGACTAACAACATACGCAACTTAAGCCCTGACAAAATAAATTCAACAAATCAGGTATTCAAACTGAGGTTGAAACATCTGTCAAGCCTTATTTGCAATTGTTCTTTGAGAAAGCCTTTTGAAGTCTGGAGGAGAGAGGGAGAAAAATGGAAATGTAGGCCCAGAAGAGAGCAAGCAGATGTAGGGTGGAACAGAAAAAAAAGCCACTGGGGGACTGAAAACTAAGGAGGAGAAAGTCTGAGACTTCTAAACAAAGCAGAACACTTAAAAAGTCACATCAGATCTACAGTATCACTGATTGGAGACCTGCTCTGCTGAGGTTGCCCAGGATCACTCACAGGAGATGTTAGGTTCTGTTTCCTATCCATTCTCTTGGCTGCAAAGCACATTTTCCAACAACACAACAGAGTAGCACAAATTCATGCAGCTTTATTTTTCCATAGTAACAGAGAATTTGTGGATGGGAACTATACAGCAGCCTTGGAAAAAAAACAAATGACAAAACTTACATAAATGTCGCTGAACACAGCTCGGTTTTCCAGAAGCAGAGCAGCTCTAAGGTCATGTTAGTCCGTTGGTTTTTTAGCAAACAAAACCACTCAATCACCAAGAGGGTTTTTTTTTTTTTGGAAGCAACTCACAAAACTTTTGTCTTAAAGGGACATAAGGTTAAGTGTCCAAATCATTCTTATTTATCTTAAAACAAGTGAAAAGCTTGCCAGATGGTTGGCGTGTCATATGAGTTTCCAAGTAATTAACCTTTTTAAGAGTCATTATGTTGAAACAAGGCAGAAAAAAAGCTATGGTGCACCTCGCAGCACCATTCCCCATTTGAAACAAGTTACATTTCTATCACTACATTGAAAGATTTTAAAAAACACAACTCACTGTAAGCAAGACTTTTAAGACCAACACTAGATTAAATTACATTTTTTTTATTTAGGGTACATTTTTAGATAAGCTACCATATGATGCTGTGTTGAAGATGTGTCATGACATAAAACATCCTGGATTAATACTTTAACACATGCATTAAAGTCTCTAGACTAACTTATATAACAGGACATAAATCTTGCATTATTTAAAAAAAGAAGACGTCATGCATCACGCACACAGGAGAAGGTGTCTCAGTGTGTGGACTTATAGTAAACGGCAGTCTGTCAGAATGCATGTTGTAATAGGTGTGGTTGTAAAAGAGGCTCAAACAGCCTTCTGGCTCACTGACAGAACATATTGAGTCTAGTAAAAGCACAGCAGGGGGGTTCAGGGGATTGCAAGGCAAGCCAGCAGGAACTTCCTCTTAGAATAAAGCCCTTTAAAAGCATCCCACAAGACTTGAGTTAATTCAACACAACACCAAATTAAAGCAAAAACTCAAACATGACACTCTGCAAAGCTTCTGTACTTTCAACTCAACTCTCACAGACGCACGTTGGACGGGAACAACTCTGCAATTTGAGCCCATCCAGCTCAATAGAGCCCCTCAGGATCAAATATGTGGCTTGTGCCAGAGAACACAACTCAATGTACCACTCATAGAGCTTCATTACTTAAGTGCTAATACAAATACGCCACTCAGGTTTGGAGCTGTCCTAAAAACATTTTTATACTTACTAGCATCACATTATCTATCTATATTTTATCTAAACATTTGTGTTCATATTGAGACATGCAGATGGCTAAACTCAGTGTAGCTTATTTAGTGATAAGCTAGCTAGCCTGCAATAATATTTGGTTTGGATGTGTGACATACAATTGTATGCCACTAGCACCTTTCCCCCCATTTTTATTTCCTCAGCAGTGACTCTGTTCGCATCCCTGTACACACAACTTCTAACAGGATATACCACAGCTAAAATCCAAAGAATGGAATTTCAGTCTGGAAGCACAATCACTCAAACACACTGGGAATGATGTCTAATAGAGGGAGGAAAAGAGTGATGCCGCTTTTCCACCAACCACAAAATCCACTGTAAAAATGTGAATATTGCTTATGTTCCATTACAGCCAGGATAATGTTTTTAGCAACACAGCTATGTTTTGTCTAAGTAAAGGATCAAGTTACTGCACATATACTTCACTCCTGTTTAACCTGTAGCTTACAGTACCAGTGCATTTAATGCAATTAGTCATTCTTCTTTTCTAACACAGACCCGTACGTGCACATGAAACAAAGCAGCCCGGATGAAATTTGTAAATTAGATTTCCTTTCAGACTCCAAGACAGAAGGAGACTCTCATGTAAAACCTGGTGCCTCTGCTTTAAGGGACAATAGGTGTAATTCAGTTACTCTTCAGTCAGATACTTAATGCTAATGCACTCAGGTGCCTTACTTACTAAGTCACTTCCAATATACTTATACGTGCAAAACTGCACGTATGTGATATACTGTAATGCAATGAATCTGGAATACAGGCTTCCCAGCACATGCTACTACCACAATCTCCAACGTCCTTTGGAGAACTAGCCGCATACATGCTATCACCAAATAAAACCGAATTAGAAAGATGAAGAACAGATCTCAGTGAGGAGCTTGACAAGAAACATGACGGTTCATATTAGGCATGCTAAGAATAGCTTTCACCAGAGAAGTGCATGAGTGTTCTGACTTGTTCTTAAGTGATACCTTACTCAAACTAGTGCATGTCTTTCAGAACAAATGGCATCATTCTGGGAGAAAGTATACAGAAGTGAAAGTACTGTTTGGAGTCTTTTACTAAAGAACTACAAACTTAGGCTAGGTAAAAGAATACTAATGCATAACTGGAGGAGTATTACATATGAATATATATGCGGAGTCAACTGTAATGGTGCACAGTTTTTATTAAAACATTTCATGATTTTACCAAATACATAGTCCATGATGCATTAAATATTTTCACACAGGGAAGAATGTCAAAAGAAAACCACATCTCTCCAAATTAGGTGATTTTGCATGTTTCAGAAAGTTTCTGTTCCTTTGTGGATTCAGAAAATTCTCATATTTCTTAAGCTAAATGAATAATTTAAAAACCCATTGGAATAGCTCAAAATGCATTGTCTTCAAAGCTCAAAACAAGAGCGTTTTTCTAAGCTCATGACAAGTTTGACCTTTTGGAGATACATGGTTTTCACAGGACAACGGCAGTATGATATTTCTACAGATATTAAAACTTAGGGATGTTATCACATGACCGAAGTTCCATACGATTGCGTGATTACAACTGACCTATCTTTGACAACAGAGCAAACACAGACTGTGAAACGCAGTTAAAACCTCTGCAAAAAGATGTTAAGTGTACCTTGAGCTAAGCTTTTTTTTTTTTGCCAAACATAATTTGTTACGTGAGGTGTTGGGAAAAGGACCCAAGCGCAGACAGCAGAGGAGGCGCAAACAGTTTCAACCATTTATTTAAGCTGATTTGCTGGTACACGAAGGCAGGCGAGTCCAGATTTAGCAAATCATAGTACAAAACAAACACAGAACTGAGAGTTTCTCCCACAGGCATACAGCGCACAGAACACACCCAGCATCAGACACGCAACAAAGAACAATGAACTGACAAAAACCCAAAGACAGAGACTGGTATAAGTAATGACAAGACTAACGAGGAAACCAGGGGCAGGTGAGTAATGGGAAACAGGTGAAGGTAATCAAGACAGAAACATGAGGGCAGGAACACAGAGAAAACAAGAGACATGACTTCAAAATAAGACTCGAAACTAAACACAGATCTAAACAAAACGACACCAAGTCCATGGATCGTGACAGAATTTTACAACTGACCCCAAGAAGCCCGTTGACAAAGAGTTGTTTCTTGTTGTTTTTACCCACTAATTGACAGATCATATATGTGTCAGGCTCACCAAAGCTTTCACCTGTTCTACCTTGGCTCCGGGTTTCACCTGCTGACTGTTCTGGCTACGTATAATTACAACATGGGCAGCAAATCTGCACAAACTGGCGGGTGACATCTTACTCACTTGGTCTTGTCTGTCATTAATTTACCGAAAACGTGTGTGGAGTGTCGGTGAGGACAATCAGTGGTGTGCATGAATGTGTATCCTCCTGTTTGTGTCAAATATGGACACACAGTACAGAATCAGGGTATGACATTCTTGCGTCAGACTTCCTGTCTTTCTCTCCTGTACGTAGGCTGAAACGGAAGAGGCAGTGGTAGTCTTCCAAACAGATGCTTGGCACACACACACACACAAAAAAAAACAGAGAGAGAAAGAGAAATCTAGAAAGAGAAGATAGAGAAAATGGTAATAGAATTGAAAAGACATGGATAAAGCAATAAAGTGGGAAGTCAAGTGGTTTTGGAAAATATACAGCACTTGAACTGTCCTTCATGCCAGTTCAGCTTATTAAGTGTGAGTGAATTGAGAAACAGATTGAAAAAGAGACAGAGCGACAGGGAGACATTGAGAAAACCAGACAGCCCTACAGAGACCGAGGGTTCAGACAGAAAAAGGAAAAGAGAAAAGAAAAAGGAGGAGGCTGACCGGTGGGAGAGATCGATGGGAAACAAGAGCAGCAGCAACCATGATAGAAACCAGATGTAGACCCATACAGTACATGAAGGATGGAGAAAGAGAGGATAAGAAGAGAGAAGGTGGGGGTGACAGAAGATGACATGATTAGGAGAAAAAATGCGAATGAGGGAGCAGAAAAGACGAGGGGAGGTGAAGAGAGGAGACGGGGAAAAGAAACAGAGGCAGACAGACAAAGGGAAAGGAGGAAGAAAGAGACTGAGACTGATTTCCTCTCCTAAATCTTCCTGTAGAATCTAACCTGACCTACGGTAGGTTAAACAGCTGGCTGGGATTGTTTTAGACTACTTAAGTGCTACAGTCTGTCGCTGAACAGAATAAAGGCAAGTTTCACAGCAGATGAGATTTCACACTACACTTGGCCTCCATTCATTGTCTATTATTTGAATAGTGTGCAAGATAGTGTATACATGTGACAAATGAGCATGGCATTTTGTCACCTTTATTGGTGTTATTGGTCTTCCTAGTGTGTGACATTTCCTGGTAACCTAGCTTACAGGCTTTGCAAGGCTAAGCAGAGTGTTAGCTTGCTAGCTTAGCTGTCCCATCACATCAATATAGATGCAGCAACATACAGTAGCTGGGTGTGGAAGGGCAATTGCAGTTTATTACAGCTTGGGTCCTTTTTGTCGTAGTTTGGACTATCATTTCTATCCGTTATAATGACATTGTACTTACCGAATTAATTGCTGAGATCTGGGAATACGGCAATATTGCAACAATGAATTCCAACGGGGCAAGAGACAATCAGAAAGGTTGTAAACAAGCCAACAGTTTAACCATAGTATAAAAAGCGCTTAATTTGGAGGTAAAACTGAAAGTGAGCACGCCTGGTTTGGTGGTAGTAATCAATCATTGCACACAAAAACTGCTGAACCAGGTACTTGGTCTGTAAACTGTGCTGGATGCTAACAATGGACAATTTGGGTAACAATTTTATCGTTCGTAAAATAAGTTTGACAAACTTGAGCTTTTGTTTGCAACCTGCATTATCCAGCTACCAGCTAATTGCTATCTTTGTCTCTCTGCTGTTTGGTGCAGGGTTTATCAGAGCGTTTCCATTGTAAACAGCTTTCTGCTACAGCAAAGCTGTGGGCCTCAAAACCAAAACAATATGCTGAAAGACGCTAAAATGCTCCGTAGAGCTGAGGAGAACTACAGAGTCAGGTGATAATTCTCTGTGGTTTTGTCACTACAAGTGGCACCTGTCAGATTACACATAGTAATTTGGTCTGATTGGTAATATGAAAATATTGATTAGAACAACTTTAACTCAAGATTTAATGATTTCAAGAATATGTTTACAGCTATATTCTGGATTATAGAAAATAAGATGAAGACCATGATGAATGGCAAATTGAAAACAAACAAAGAAACTGCTTGGATGCCCAATAAAGGTGCCAGTGAAACAGCCATGAGCAGTAAATCGCCGCGTTGAAAAGTAGCCATCCTTGGTCTGCATGCACTGTATATGTCAGAGAGTCTTGACAATAACAGGAAACTTAGTTAAAGAAAGATTCCTGTGACTGACAACATTGCTGGATTGTTCTAGCGCTCTTATCTCCACCCGCCTGGTATTCCAAGCAGATTAAAACAAACACAGAGAATTGTTTGCTATAACTTTCATTAGACTTTCTTTTTTTTTTTTTGTGGATCGGTCTGTTCCCTGGCCAGACTAGAGGACTGGTACATCCCAGAGTTAGAGTTTCAAAATCAGAGCACACCAGACAAGGGGAATGGAAATACCCTCTGCCACATATTCTTGGAAAAGGAGCACTGTTGCATGTGCCACTGTACACATGTATGACTCTGGGTGCAAAACTGTTTGCTGATGCATTTTAACACCTATGTGCATGTGTTAGCAGCCATGTTTGTCCCTGAGTGGGTGTGTATGCACGCATTCATTCCTCGTGTGTTAAGTGTTTTGGACACATGTTGTTTGGAGGGTTGTTTGTTCCCTCACACAGCTTACACAGCTCTGTTAAAGTGTTAAATCTACTCTTTTGAGCTAAGTTAAATTTCTATACACTTATGACTTTGCTGTGGATGTATTCTTGTGTGTACATCTGTTACTGTTTTCCACCCTAAACTTTCCCAACTGGTTATTGAGGAAGATAAAACTGTACTGCACATGTTCTTCCTCCCCTGAAGTCCATGCCATCCCTTGTTCCCCCTTTTCCTCTCTTTTTTTTTCTCTTTCTCTCTCTCCTTTTCTCCCAGGTCCAATGTGGAAAATGTGGCATCACCGAAACCACTGTTGCCGGCGTCCAAGTCTCCTAAAATAAAAAGTAACCCTACCCTCCTCTTTTATTCCGCTCTTTCCCACTCCAGCTCTCCCTTTCTCTCTTCCTCTCCCTGCCAAGCTGCTCCACCCTGTCCAACACACAGAAGCGGGATAATGATCTAAATCTTTCTTTGCTGATTTCTTTCTGTCGTAATTTAATTCATCTTCTCATATGTGTGCATATTTCTGCCTGACTTATCTCTCCGTCTCTCTGCCTCCGTATGTCTGATCAGACCACGAGTGGGTGGGGATGGTAAACAAAATCCCTAGAGATGCGACAGAGAGCTCTTTTGCTTTTGTGAAGCCCCTGATTCCCTCAACCACAGTCAAGTCAACCACAAAAATCACCAACGTCACACAACTTAAATCATGTCATTATAATTTGCTGCCACTGGGATCTGACAACTTTGCAAACTATAAACTGAGAGTTATAACTGCTGACTAAACTTCTTCCCAAATCAAATGCATGCCTAATGAGAAGTTAATGATTAAAGTAAAATATGTAGCCTATAAAAGTGATGCTGTTTTGAGTTTTTTAAGCACATGTGGAAGTCTGGGTGTTTGTAAAATCTAAAAGTATCTGTATCAAGTCTAAAGCAAACTTAAACGCACAGTATGTAATTTCTGCCACTAGGGGTCTCTCAGTGAAAACAATAACAAAAGACGTAGTTTGATGACATTGTGAAGTAGCGTGGCATCATGGGACGTTGTATTCATTGTTAAACAACCACCATTGCAGATGAAAATCTATCTGACGTGACGCAGGCAGAAATCATGTTCGCGGACGAGGAAATGTATTTACGTTAAGTTTAGTCACGTTTATTCACATTATCATTTCATTCTAATTAAATAGCCACAATCTAACAATAACTTGCTAACTTGCCGTTAGATGAGTCGACTACCCATACAGCTACTGTAGCTAACGTTATGCAGTGCTCAACACGCTCATAAAGTAATTTTTAGTATGATTGTTTTGACCACGGATAACAGCGCTGGGCTACCCCAAGACTGAATTCGCTAACGTTATGTGGCTACAGTAGCTAAGCTAAATTATGCTGTGTGGCAGAAAAAATGCTGTATTACTGTTACTGAGTTTCTGTGACATTGTATTCCTTCCTTCCTCACTCTTTGACGTATCATCTGGTGTTTCACGTGTTTCCCGGAAGTTATAGCAACTATAGGGCGTAAAGAGGATATGAAGCCATTGACAGGCAACCAAATGAAACGCACCATTACCTTGAATAAAATTAGGGATTTCTCTGGGTTTGAACATTGCTGGAAACATTTGGTCTAATGTAATGTTATGATAAGACAAAATATATAACATTGGTCTAGTTGTTTTTAGACATTTTAATGCAGAAATGTTACATTTTATACCTTTAAGGCAGACGACACTTAAAATGTCACGTTGTCATAGGGCAGAAAACAGAAAAACCCTATGATAGCAGCCTTTCATAGGACTTAAAAAAATTAAATAGAATTGAGGACACAAGCACTTAGAGTCTTTTTGACTTGGAAATGTTTTGTGAATCATGCCTAAAGCCTGAGCAGTAACAGTGTCTCTTCCTTATTAGAAAAGTAGATTCTTTTTTTTTAGAATTTTCCAGACAAACTTGAGTTCTCCATATATTAAGAAAGGGGGACTTACCATGACTTCAGTCAGGAATTCCTACATAGTCCTCAGCTCCTTTCCTGCATTTGCTTCCTCTCTGCATTCTCCGCAAAAAAACTTTCTCCTCTCAGTTATTGTCAAACAGCCTCCATTACCTCCTTTATGGGATTTTTCGCATTCAAATTTTTCTTTATGTAAGATTTCAGCACGTGAAAACAGCCCTCCTCTCTTCCCCTCTCACTCTTCGCAATAATTCCCAGCCTGGGAATGTCCAAGCTGCATTTTTTCCCTCCCCTCTCCGTCTGCCCGGCTGTCCCACGCACTCCCACCTCCCCTCCCCTCTCCTCCCTCTTCTCCTCTTACCTAACAAGAGCACTACAGTCCCTCTCTGCACTCAAACTTTCCATTTCACCCCCCAGAGTAACTTAAATGAATAGACAATGAAAAGCCGTTGCCCCACCCAGAAGTAATGGCAGAAAAATCTCTGATGTTTTATTATTCGGCTATTGGTGAAATTGCATGTTCTTTATTCTCAGTGGGAGATAATTAAGTCTATTCATAATCAAGCTTAATTCTATTAAAAGGGTTGTGGCAATCACTCAAAATGGGTCTGTTTCTGCATGTTTTTCGTGTAGATATGATAGGCTATAATATGCTCCAAAATGTCTCATAATGGAAGGGAACTGTTACCATTTTTACATGATAGGGAACAAACACAAACTGCATTTACAAATAGTTGATCTCAGCTGGACATTGTGAAGGTTGTAAGTTGTCTCAATGAAGGACATTTCTTTCCTGGGTCATTGAAATTACTCTTTTGCCACACATCTGACATTAAAGATGGGTTAAAGGGCAACTGCAGCTATTTAGTATTGTGCTTCCACAACTTTGGCAAACATGCAACAGACACATTAGAAAAAGAATGGTCAAAATCCATGCAGCAAAGGTTGAGATATCCTTACTTTTAGGCTCTAGTATGGATCAAGCTCCAAAATGCTGGGTCCTACGTTTCCCATAATGCAACTCAGTACCATTTTTTGTTAGACTTCCCAATGCCAGTGTCTTTCACACTCCATGCACCATTAAAAATGTGTAGGCTCCGAGCCAAAGTCGAGATTACCCTGATGACATCATCAGGGGCCATTTTCTCAGACTGCAGACAGTTCCTTCCAGAGCTACATAAGAAATATATCCTCTGTTGTTACAGGCTAAAGAGTACTCACCCATCAAGAGTAGACTGAACTTTATGTGTAGAATCAGTGGTGTGGCCCTTTCATAAGTTTAGGTGTTCTTTAAGGTTGATTCTCATTACTCTGATCAGGAAAATAGGTGATTATTTATGAGCTTAAAACTTTCTGAGAGCAAGATTTACGTTATACATAGTCTAAATTAAAACTTGAGATAACAATAGTGTTTTATCTCATGGAAATCAAACAGTAACAGACCCTTACCTGGAAGTTTTAGAGGCATTTAAACCAATGTAAATTTCCAAGTGTGAGCTATTTGGTATTGGTATCAACTTTGGGAAAAGAAATAACCTTCACTTCACCTACTCTGCATTTTGTCAATGACAGACTCAAGTCACCTACTATTTTTATAGAACATAACATGTGTTTCAAGTTTATGCAGTTTTGCATTTTCAAATTTTTATTATTTCATCGCACAACAACATCCATTTTCCACCATGTTTTACTGCACTTTCCCATGTATGCCATGTGTTAATGCAATCCACTACACCTACTGGGGAAAAAGGTTAAAGCCATGGTGATGGCTTGCTTTACCTAATAAATACATAAACACAGAGTGATATTTTAGGTTTGAGTTGCCATGACTCACACACAGTTTCTTATGTCTTTTATGGCTTTATTGCCCCATAATGGTGCCACACTGGTTGCTAAATTTAACCTCTGTGGTTTATGTTTAGACTGCTTTAACGAGAGGAGGATTGGAGTCCATCTTGAACAGCCACTATAATACTTCAATAGCGCCTTCCTGTGTTTATTGTATGATATTGCAATAATGTAGAGTAAAGTTGAGGCCGGAAAAGGAGCTTGTTGTAAACAGAGGTGATCTTCAGAGGACCTCTTCATCATGTTATTAGTTAATTTTGTAAATTACATGAAATGAATAAATACACATTACTACAATTAATGGAGGCAAACACTTGCCTCTTGCTTGAATCTTTTAGATGTTGTTTTGTAAAATAGCCTATTTGTTTCTGGTTCAGTTACAGTTACATAAGTCCAACAGGGGTGACAACATGCCTTACTGTTTGAATATATGACATATATATTGTTTCTAGTTTATCAAAAACATAAAGAAGAGTAATGAAAAACAAGTGTGGGTGAGGGGTATGACAGAGTGATGGGGAATACCTGTCCATCAAGTGCGATATCATAAATGCAAAGTGACATATTGGGTTCCAAAAGCATTTGATCAAATAGAACAGAAGAATTGAAAATTTCGAAAGACATTGCACAATGTGGTATAGGAGTATAGTTTCAGGGCTGGGTGAAATTCGTGACACAGAACACACACACCTGGTAAAGGCATCTGACAAGAAAGACAAGAATAACTAGATCAATCCCCATCCAGCCATATCTATGGGTGTGTTCGTCCCTCCTGCATCTCTAGCTCACTTTGTATTACACACTTGTTAATGCTGTATTGATTACACTTACTATTTACACTTGGCACCTGTGCAGCTCTTTAAACACACATGATTGTGCCACACCTTATGCAAGGCACCATATGATTTATAGATGTGCGTCCTGATCGTGCTTTTAATGCTTCCTCTGTGTAAAGATGCCTTTTAAAAATGTTCTGTGACAGTATGTTAATAGTTATGACTGCAAGGGTTAAACCATACACTGCAAAGGGGGGGGGGGGGGGGGG